>LPNX010555999.1:0-152373 GCA_001517045.1 Pseudotsuga menziesii | reverse complement strand
TAAGAAAGAAAAATAATCGTTAACACTCGAACATTGTCTAGTTTAAAGAGTGTCCATAAATCTTGCAATTAAAAAGGAAATATTTTTTTTCTATTGCTAATATGAATGCAACTATGGAACATTTGTAAATTGCATTTTTTTCCAGTGGCAAGTTTGGTGAAGAAAGTGCATTTCATGAATGTGCAACTATTTGACCAGAAGCAAGCACAAAGCAAGCGATTCAATATATTTGAATATTCGAGCAGGGAAATATGTTGTGGGAAATAATGCACAAGAGTTCCTTCCCATTTTGGGATGGGAATTGGCCTTATAGGTTAGGTCTCAGTATTTGGATCCCCTTGGCGGAGGTGGATCTACAAAAGATTGTTAGAGGAAAACCAAAACAAATCAAATAAAATGATGACAAAACTAAAAAAAATGGTAAATGGAGTAGAAGATGCAAACTCAAAAATCCAATGTGATCCAAACCACTTGTATATTTCCCAATGGTCAAGCTAGTACAACACTTTGGAGATGCGAGCTATAAAACGAGGAAAAAAATATTCCGAAGGGAGGCCTTTCTTTTCCAATCTTGCTTGCAAAATGGCTGAGGAACCAAATGAGAAGAGTACTTGCTCCTCGAGGAAAGGATGCAAAGGAGCTATGGAGAATGTTTGACAAGAGGGAATAGGTGACCTAAGAGGAAGCTCAATCACAATTCGAGCAATGTAACCTTGCTCAAAATTCTTCTTACAATAAGCATGCTCATGGTTTTCTTTTATAAGCCAAGAGTTGGCCAAGAAATAAAAATATCATAATGTGAACCCAATGATCCATGATTTGGCTCCAAAGTACACCAAAAGGACACTTAACACAACCAAGTGTGTGAGAGGACAAAATTCGAATTCGTTTGAGTAACTGGAGCTTTCATGAGCCTTCAATGCATTGTTAATGGGTGAGATCCCGTCATTTGTGTCATACACGTGGATCTTGAAGGAGTTTCCATGATGTAGTGCAGACGTCATTCTTGATGTGTGTGTTATAGCGCATTTAGATACAATTTAACCTGTATTGATGTGGATTCTAACTTATTTGGGGCCATTTTGGACTCAATATTCTCTTTGGATCTTGTGAAGATGTCTTCAGCTAGATGCATGTTGTATTTTGATGACACTTTATCGTGTGAATCATGAAATTGTCACAGGTGTGCAAGTTTTTCATGATAAGTGATGCCCCCTTATGTATGAGGATCAGAGGGTACTATAGAGTCGATAATGCATCATCGTTTTTTGTGTTCTTTCTGTTGGTTCTTCAAATTGTGAGGACAAGAATGACTTTTCAAAAGGGAAAGTTTATTGATGTGTTGTTTTTATACAAACGAGGTGGGCATCCCCATATTCATGAACATGGCCAGAGTGTCTACAAAAAGAAGAGACATAGGGATATCCCATAAACTATGGTGAACATGGATGAGGGTGGCCTCAAACCATGGAAGAGTACATGAACTTGGAATCGGTGTAACTAGTGTTGAAGAAGCTAAATTGTTGAGAATTTGAAGAAGTACACAAGGGTGGGAGTTAGAAATGATTGTGAAGTCAGGGAGACTGCATTGTACCAGATTTGTTACAATTATCATTTTCAAGTGTGAACATTTCTACCTTCAAAATGTAGGACTCTCCTTATTCAAATAAAAAGTATTGTTGTTGAGCATAGGGGAGACTACCAAGTTAAAGAGAACTATTGAATCTCCCTACTCAGTATGAGGAAATCCCTTATAGTGATAGAAAGGAATCCCAAGGTACTACTGTGACTACCTCAACTCTCACAATACAAGGTCTCGATGTCGATGAGAGACGAATGATTGTCATAAGACGAGGGTCTTGTCTAACAAATCAATATCATGTTGTGACAAAATGAGTGATTGAATGGCTTGACATAAGACTAGACTATAAGCATGTGGATCATAATTCCTTTGATCGATGATATACTAGGGGCGAGGTATAATGGTATCATACTTCAAGGGAGAGTGTAATGTAGGGAGACAAAGTGTGGATGAAGGACATTATTAGGAACACAATACTTGAGAGAGTGATGACTTACAAACACATAATGCAAGGTACTGGGAGACTCAACATAATCGATCAGAGGCGACCAGGGGGTGTTTACAAAAGAATGTGTTGTTCCCATAGTTTAAAGGACTTAGGGAATTTTTGTACATAAAGAATATTTGGTGAGGTCTGCACGATTTTGGGCATGTTGGGGGACTAATGCGATAATGGGTGGGACTCCCACAATTTTTGGTGGATCTGGGAGTCAATTTGATGATGGGAGGGGTTCCAATGGTTTTGAGTGAGTCAAGGAACTTTTTCCAAGATGAAGCAAGGATAGGTGCCCCATAAATCAATACCATGCAAAATGTTCCTGCAAGAATAACTGAATAAAACTGGTTGCCTCTAAGGAAGGGGGCCCCATTAGTGTCTTATCAGAGGTCATGATATGAAGGAGGATGGTTACTAGGTTAAATGCTGATGGAGGTATGAGGGGGCCATAGCAAAATGTTCTTTGTAACTGGTGTTGAGGAATTTGAATGTATGGCATTGGTTGAGGTGGGGGAGTAAATGCACAACTATGTAATAATTGGATTTAGGTGAGTGACTTTTTTTTTTTTGTGGGGGGGGGGGGGGGGGGGGCGTTAATTCCTCTAACTTGTGGGGGAAGTGTCATCATGGGTGTCAATTTAAGATGAGGTTTGTTGGGGGAAAACACCCATGGGGGAGATGAGTGATCTGGAGTAGTGACATTGATGGCACATCAAAAATAGGGGACTGATAACTATATGGTTGCAAAATGATCTCAATGATATGGTTAGAAGAGGGAAGTGTGGGTGTCGAGAGGCGAGTTCCATGATAATAATTGATTGAGAGATATTACATTTTTGTCGATGGTGGATAATTGAGATTTATGAGACAATTCCTACACACATGACACACATACCCAACTGTAGTAAAGGACATAACAAAGGTATGGAAAATGCGTAAGTGAACGTAAAAATGGTGCATTTGTGGGGTTCTTGTCCTATTATGCTCTAGAGGTAATGTTCCAAATGAAGGAGAAGGATGCACCATTGTGAAGAGCTCAGAGTGTTGATCATGGTGGTGTGAATGGTTTGTTAAAGGGATGCATGGTTTGGTTGTGGCGAAGTCTTGAAGTTTGGGTGAAATTGGATTAAAATGGGGGTGGGGCCCACTTTTTGAATATTATTTGTACTTCTCTCCATTCGTGTCCTCATGATCCTTTTTGAATTTTACGAGATCACGAGTGATCCATTTTTTGACTAGCGAGAATCAGGTAATCCTAACCCTTTTCTTGTTCAATTTTATCTAGGGGGTTTTAGGGTTAGGGTGCAGTTTGGGCCTTGTACAAATGGTTTTGTCCCACAAAACCATTTGTGTGAGTTTAATGCACCATCATGCTAGAAAAGGGGAGAACATCTCTCTACTCCAACAAGATATTCTGGGTTAATACTGCATAGGGAACATGTTTTTCATGCTTATCTTGTGCGGGTTTTCAACACGTCTAAGTGATGATCAGACACACTGGAGCACAATATTATTTGGGAATCTTGCGCTATTTACAGTGTGGATGATCACAAAATAGTAGCACTAGAGTTTTTTCAAAGTAGTTTGTTTTCGTGCACCAGTTCCATGCAGAAAACAGGACACCAGACGTGTTGAGAGTGATTTGGAATTGGTTTTGTCACACTGTAGCACTTGTAGGTAGAGCGGTTTGGGTAGAACTAAGTAATATGAATTATGGGTATGTGCAGATAGATATGGACACAGAGTTATGAGAGCTCAACTCCTAGGGGTTGGTTGACGAGGTCCAAAGGGACCTTCAAGTGACTTAGGAGCTCACTGATGCGGGGATCCTGAAGTTCTTTATGTCTCCATTCATACGATCGACCAACTACCTACTATGGGAGATAGTGTAGATGTGGGGCCTTGATTAGCGGGTGTCACATGTGTGAGTAAAATACCTGGTTATTACAACTCAATATCTCTACTTTTTTTATAGTGTTAAGTGCTCATGGGATGAGGGAGTCTAGCAGTCCTCAAATGGGTAGAGAGCGGACGATTCAGTGACTAATCAATCAGTACTATGCCAGACATCATGATTCCTATGAAAGTGGATAGATCTTGAGGAGATGTTTGGTGAAACATAGGGTGCGGGCATTAGCTACAACTTTATTGAGGATCCTTGGGCCTACATCACCTCATCGGATCTCTACTAGGAAACTGTTGCTGGTGGAGAGAGTTATGGCTAGTGAGCAAGCGGTGTGGGGTTTGATGTTATGGGAGAGCATCATGGCAAAGCTGGATGATGTGGATCGAGGGGTGGATAGGACCTTCTGTCATGGGAGTGTCCTATGTGCATGATTTTTGGAATGGTTCCCTTCCTTTTGGCCTATGGTGTTGGTACCATCTTGAGGCCCTCTGGAACCACATATGGTCTTTTGTTGCATTGCTATGGCTCAATTTGGGGGGGGGATGAGTTTGGATCTTACTTCACCCCACAATTTATGGAGTTTTGGTTGCAGAGGATAGGACAAATGGAGCACTAACCCTAGTGAGGAATGGATTATACTAGATAACTAGAGTTACTAGATCCTGTTGCTGGTTGGGATGAGACATGAAACTTTTAGTATTGTATGCATGATATCTATTTTTGTACTTTTACTTTGTGTTATGTACATAATTTGATATATACCTCTATTGATGAGTTCTTTGTTGTGCTCAGTGATGTATATATTGGGCCTATGCAACCACCTCCTAGAGTCCATCATTGGTGGTAGCGGGTTAAGAGAGTGGGGACAAGAGGGCCAAAACTAGTTGTTAAGGTAGTCGTAGGTGGTGCTATTAGGGAAGATATTGAAGGAGATGCAGTTGTCATATCATTGGCTAAGTTAGAGTGGTAGTTTTCTATGTTGACCAAGGGGATTGATGAGCGGGAGATTAAGGATCTCACAGACAAGGAGTTGTCCCTTACTCTTCAACTCTCAGTTTCATGTGGTTCGAGACTTCAAAATGTGATGAAGAGGATTGTGATTACGTGCAATAAGACATGGGAAGCGATAGAATGGGATAGGTCTCCTCCTAGGCAGAGACTGCGACAAGGGAAAATACATGGTGGGGACCAAACACAGAGATAGTTAGAGGTGGGGTTGTATGATCGTTGGCCATCATGGGGCCTCGAGATCCAGTAGGTTGTGGAGCAGCTTGCGTGCTCCAGTATTATGACTTTGATGTATTCAGGGATGAGGGGCGCCCTTGTTTTGTATATGGATAGAGCCTATGGGAGGTCATTTTAATGATATATCCACCATAAGGTGCATGGTTATGTTTGTATATGCCTTACGAGGGCCAATTTGTACATAACACACTATTATATATATATATATATACCATTTTTTGGGCGTCACGCATGTTGTATCTCATGTATGTTTGGTGTATGCCTATGTTTATGATATCTCTACGCATATGTTGTTCATATCGATGTTTTAGTAGTAGGTACCTATACATGATATTATGTTTTATGAGCGACAGATGTTGATGGCGTGGTTTGAGGTAAATGATAATATGATCTATGTGTCATAGTTGGTACTTTTCAAATGATATGAGATTCAGTGTCAACGTTGTTTATGGTTTTGATGTTTATACATGAGTACTTGGATAAGGCTTGTACATGTATTGGATGACTTTGTTCTAATGTGTGGGTTTAGGTGTGATGTAGCAAGTGCCAATTCAAGACCTAGTTGGTGATTGCATCGGTGAGCATCTTGGTGCTTCTTGGGACGTGGGTAAAGATGATGACTTCAAACTATCGCATGAGCAGGAATACATAGAGATGTTTTCAAAAGATAAGTGGGTTGAGGACACAAAAGACATTGTTAATTTGTGACACAAATAAATTGGAATCTAATTGGATGTGCAAGTGAGTTATTCCAAAATGGTTGACATCAATCAATAGACCTATAACGACGTTGTACTTAGCTTGGTTGTTTGTAAGTGCCCCAAGAAAACTTTATCGGTGTCGTATAGGGTTTTGTGGGGGGTGTAAATGGCCCCAGTAGTTGACGCTAGGTTTTCTTACCAACAAATTGCACCTTCCGTGAAACCGATGAAATTGTTCATGTTGGAATCCATTTTGATTATGAACAAAAGGTGACATTCAATTTTTGACCTCTGGGTTTTAAAACATAGACTGATAATTTTGAACTTGAAAATGAACAACAGGTTCAAATGTTGTACCATGGGTGCCTTCCACCAATGTTGAGGAAATATCGCATGCTTGAGGGGTTATGACTATATATTTATGTTCTTGGTGTCAAAATAGAGGATTCCAATATGGCTAAATTTGGTAATGGGGAAGAAGGGTTGTCATTGGGGGATGGTGACTCCTATTTAGACGATGATAAATCCTCACTTGTGAGTAATCCATTCAGGGAAGATACATCTTCAATAGTATTTTCTTTCGTGGGAACGATTTTCTACAACGATGTTTCATGTGGTGAGGCACTTAATTGAAGCAATTGGTCCTATAGACGCATCTGTTGAACTTCTCATTCAAAACGCAAGATGGGGCACTAAAAATAATAGTGGTAAGTGGAACCACATGCTCGACATGAGCATGATCCCCTTATTGGAACTCATCTTAGTGTTAGGGATGTTGTAGGGGATGTGGGATGGATATGAGTAGGAATCATATGGTTGTGGTTTTCATATGAAGTGATTCCATCTATTTGGGTATCATGGTTCATATGAGCGAGGTTTGCTTAAGGAAATTCAGGGGTCTCTGAAGGGGTTAGCTCTAGGGATGGGATTTTGTCCACTTCATTGGTGGTGATCTTATTGATGGAAGCTACCTCGGTTGATGGGGTAGGTGAAGGTTCTTCCATCATTTTTGTGAGGTGGATGGTTTCTAGTGCATTCCAGAATCGCAGGAGATTGGGGAAATGGTGTGTGTTGTGCCCGTATTAGGAACAAATAAAACACGACTTGTTGGTGTCTAACGATTTAGAATTATTGGTCAAGGGATTTGATGTGCCCTCGGTTCCAGCATGGGGGGTGATGTGTGATAATAATAGGCGTGTTGATCAATATTATGAGGTTTGGTAAGGTAAAGAATAGATTCATTGCATGACCTTGTTGTCCGTACAGAGCGCATAGGGGTGTGACCCACATGGTAGGTGTGGTGTGCATGATGGGTGGTTTTGTCGTTTGTAGGGTAGTGCACTTAATTCTAAATTTGGTTGTACTTGACAATGATTCGAAAAAATGGTTGACTGTAGCGGGGGATTTCCACTTAGGATGCTTGGTACATCAATTGGTGGGGATATTTGGTTTGGGTTGGATGCTGCCCCTTTTTGTGGTTTTGTGACTTCTAGCAGTGGCTAAGTTGCTGGTGGTGTTGGGTCCACGATTGGAGTTATAGGGGTAACTTGTCATACCAACACCATTTCATAATGCACAACAGATTTTAAATCCATATCCGAGAACAATGGTGTAAGGTACCACATAGGGGATACCTAATGTGAGTCCTGGGAGTGATAATTATGTTATAACCAATGTTCTTTGTAGCCTGCTAGGGGTAAAGAAATGGTATTTAGAACATAGCGGGTATTCATGGGTTCAACACTTGTTCCACACCGTAACTCATTTGTGTTGTTGACGATGAAGCTATGGCGAAGGTAGACTCCTTTTCAATGGTGAAAAGTGTACACATGAGTCCTTCCATTATGATGGGGATTTCAAGTGGAGGGTCTAAATATGCCCGTAGGAGGTTAGAATATTTGTACACCCATGGAATAATTTCAACATATGGTGTTGGATTTTCTTCTCCAAATGCTGGTAAAGAATTGTCAGTATTGGTGGATGTTTGGGGGTTCTAGTAGCTTAGTTGGTCAAGGGTGACTTCCTTCCCATTGAATGGAAACATCATGGTACAAAATACCAAGGATGCAACTACCGTAATGGTGTACATGTAACTACGACTCAAGAAGATGTTGTAGTCTAGTTGAGCATCGACAACTTCAACATCGATCATTACCATTTTCCCCCTTATCTTAATGGGGACATTTTGGTACAATTCTTATGGTTGGGATGGTATTCCATCATATGCACAAAGAGCGATAGAGGATGGGACTAGCTCAGGGGAACCCAATCTCTTCCAAACATTGCAAGACATAACGCACATGGATGTTCCTTCATCAATGCTACACCAATGAATGATGATGTTCTTTATCGTTACTGGGAATTGGAATGCGACTAATGATGGTAGTCGTGGTTAACCTTTGTCTAAGTCAAAATTCATAAGGCTTGTGTCCTGAGGGTCAATGACTCCAAGTGATTTTAATAATTCCTTTCTTTGGGAAAGGTAAGATTGTAGCACTTCTACTGTTGTCATGGCAGTTGGTGATTGTGATCAGTCGTAAACAATGATGTAATTGTGGGAAACCTTCATGTGAGGATTATGGGAATTATGCCTCAATGGTGATTTTCTTAGTGTTTGGACACGGAATTTGCAGAGTTCCTATTGAAGGGACTAAAGTCTCCTCAAGAACGAAGGAGGTATCAACATTGGTGTACCCTTTGGCGTGATTTTGGAGGTTGACTGACGTCGAGGTCATATAAATGTTTTGGAAGAATCCATCACATAGGGGACGAGGATCCACTACAACAAAAATTGGAATTTGTGTTGGATTTAATGCGAGATTTGAGTGTAATTTTTTTCCAATTGTGGTGAACAATCTGGTGCTAAACATGGAACTATTGTACAATTTCGTAAAATGCCAACTATTGCTTATTTTTTGATGCCCTTTTTAACATCCATTTTTGCGACATTTTTGTGTTTTTTATACCCTTATTTGTGCCCAATTTTGCATCTAATATTGCATCTTTTTTTACACCCTTTTCTATGTCCTTGTTTTCAATCAATTTGGCACCCGTATCCGATTTTTCTCCTAGTTTTGCGTCGTGCTTTGCACCCAATTTTCACCTCATTTTGCATCCAATTATGTGTCCAATTTTGTGTCTAGTGTTACATCTAGATTTGCATCCAATTTTGGTTCTAGTATTGCATCTGGGTTTGCATCTAGTCTTACTTTTAGTTTTACTCTCGACATTGCATCTGATTTTGCATCCAGGTTTGCGCCCAATGTTGTGTCGCATTTTACATTTTCTTTTGCATCTAGATTTTTACATAGTGTTTATTCCTTATTGATGTCTTTTTTTATGTCTAGATATGCACCTAGTGTTGCGCCTATTTTTGCACCAAGTGTTGCACCTAATGTTGTGTCCCATCTTACATCCAATATTGCATCTAGTTTTACATCTAATGTTGTGTCCCATCTTGCATCCAATATTGTGTCCTACTTTACATCTTAACGTGCATCTAGATTTGCGCCCAGTATTGCATTGGGTTTTACACCGAGTTTTACATATATTTTTGTGCCCAATTTTATGTCCAATTAGGAATCCACTTTTACGTCTAGTTTTGGGCCTATTATTGCGTCCATTTCTGCACCCAGTTTTATGTCCATATTTGTGTCTAGTGTTGAGTCTCCTTTTGCATCTAGTTTTGCATTTGGTGTGATGTCCACTTTTGCGTCTTGTTTTGCATCCGATTTTGTAGTTAGTGTTGTGTCTAATCTTGCATCTATTTCAAAACTTTTTTGCATCCATTGTTAATTAAGAATTTTAATTTCAATTATTAATAGTGAAATATATCATTTTTTATTGATTTTGCATCCATTTTATTAAATTCAATTAAATATTGAAATATGTAAAAGTTCTCAAATATCATTAAGGATTGAAATTTACAGCATAACGTTTCTGAAGAATTTTAAGGAAAATTCACAACATCCATTCAAAAGTAGTAATATTATCATACATACAAATTCTTTATCAAAAGAACATGAACAATTTCCATTATAAATAAAGTAACAAGACAATATTAATAGTATTATCATCTTTAATCAAATCAACTAAAATTCAAATGTATGATCTACATATAAAATTTTTNTGTGTGTGTGTGTGTGTGTGTGTGTGTGTGTGTGTGTGTGTGTGTGTGTGTGTGTGTGTGTGTGTGTGTGTGTGTGTGTGTGTGTGTGTGTGTGTGTACTAAGTCAAAATTTTAGTAGAATTATATGACAAGTATTTCACAATCCCTTGTACTTATATCAGGCTGAGGCTTTATCTAAGAAAAAATAGTCTTTGATTTTTAGATTCCACCAAATAAAATATTATGGCACTAATAAATAATCTAATTTTATTATAATGAAACTTTTCATTCTCCATATATTGCACAACCATGAATTTTAGCAAATCTTGAAGGATCCAATGTTCAAAGACTGTTGGAACACACAATGTGAAAAGATAGATACACAAGAAATAAGATAAGTATGAGATATATTTCATTAAGGATATGCACATATAAATATATTCGGGACAATGGCACCTAGTTTCATATGCCAAGGTGTCTCTCGGACTTCTAATGACTCTTCCTATTCACTTATCTGAACTAACGTTAATAGTAAAGACAAAATACAATGATAATCAACCCTAACAAGTTAATGTTTCCAACATTACCCCTTATGAGTCCAAACATAGAGTTAAAATCTATAGAAGGATAGCTTCAAATAACTGAAGGGGCTCTTTCAATAAAAAAATACTAGAAGCATATGTATTCTACTAAATGAGTGGTTTTCAATGACCACTAACCAACCAAAACTATGAAGTGGTGGTTTCAGGATGAGCATAAATTATGGTACTTGGAACTCACTATAGCACTGAATCAATAGTTCGCTCAGGAACTTGGATCTAACTCAAGTTCAGGCTCAGTGGTTCCATATCAAACTTGGATCGAAGGTTGAGTAGTTCCCTTTGTAAAATGGTGGTTTAAGGACCTCTAAAAACTAATGTCTAGCAGAAGTTGATAACTTCTACTAAATTGGCAATTTTTGATGACCACAAACCAATGGGTGCTCAATTGGAACATGGATTTGACTTTGGCTCTGGCTACAACTCTGGTTTTGGCTAGGTGGATATATCTCAAGTCTTTGGAAACTGGCATAGGGTTCTGGCTATGGTTGTGGATCAGGTTCTAGCATTCTTGTTCCTGATCGCTTATTTTTTAATGTAAAGCATTCCCACTTTAAGGAATACTATTAGAAGTAGAAAATATATCAAAGGATGTATATTATTATTTGTTATGGCTTATATATCTTCCTATTTGTTGACTAGCATTTCCAAAAATAAATCCTCCCACAATGAATCTTCTCTCTTCCAGGTTTCTTCAATATGAAGCAACTATATGAACAATGTGTGCTTTCCACAATGCTTACAAGGATGGAGATGAAAAAAATGACTTCCATGTGATGACCAATATGACAATGTTTGTATTTCAAAATATGATGCAAATCTGAAGTAGGTGAAGATGAATTCTTGAAGGAATCCAATGTTCCTAGAACGGAATAGGTATGCAATAATTAGGAATGTGAAAGGTCACTTTCATTCTCACATGTAGGATCGGTTCTATGCCTATTGTGGATTATTTCTTCCTAAATTATAATGATGCACTTGAAAATTGCAGGTGGAACTGGTGTATAACAAACTTCATCTTCATTTTGTTTTGAAGTGGCATCACCGATTTGATTATGTGTAGGTTTCTAATTGTTCTAAACAAGAACATGTTCATAATTTTGTATCTCATTATGTTACAGTTTTGATTCAAGTTGAAGAAATTTAATTGTATGTTGCGAGCCTTGTAAACAAGTTAATATGTCACTGAGAGTTATCTTATCAATTATGATTGTGTTGCTTTCAAAAGAGAGTAGTATAGTGTTGAATAAGTCTACTAAGTCATTATGATTTGAGCTATTTGAAAGACTAAAAAATATAGTGAGGGTTTATTGCAACTTCACCCTTTCACAATAAGACTTGACAATCAAAAAACCAAGTCAGAAAAATAAAGGTGTTGACATCTACCAAAGGTGCACCCGATTACAATAAAATTCAATTCACAAAAAAAATCGCAAGTACAAGTGAACTTAAAAAAATGACAGTTTCAAGTTACAATTTGTTCAACTCGAAGTTGAATTGATGAAAGGTTTACCTCTACAGAAATAATGCAGGTCTACAATCACAAATAAGATTATATCATACATATTCAACTATAATCTGGACATGAATTCTTTGGTTTATTTAGTATTTCTTAGTTTTGGTGTCAACACCATGAATTGCTTCCTTCCACTCAATGGATGCTACATTTCATTCAAAGCCACTCACTCAAAAAGAATTTCAAGTCAAAATTAGTTGCTCGCTTTAACAAAAAACAATCATTCCATGGACGATATACAAAATGTGCATATAAACTGTATATGGTTGTATAATGTCTAATATCGTCCTCTATAACAATTACAATAGAAATTTCCTCAATTTCCCACTTCTACAAAAGATGGAAGAAGGGATCCTACACACTTTTCAATTATCAATATATATGATCAATATCCAATTGACAACTTTGAATTTATGCATATACTATGGCATTAAACACAAATGGGTGCAACTTCCTCATATTACCTTCTTCATGCAATCTCTTATACAACCAATAGAATTACCAAATCAAACTCTAAAGATACTAGAACAAAACATTATGATTATTAACGAAATCAAGCTCAAATGTAAAGAGACCAAAATATAAATTTTGTAAAGTTACAACATCATGAGTCATTCTCCAATCCAACCTTGTGTGTCCGGATTGGGTCTCATGTGTTGAGGTAAGGTTCCTGAGTTGGACTCATGAAATTGGAGTAAAATTCTTAGGTTGGACTCAAGAATGACTAAGTCTAGTGTAAAGGCGAATCCTTATGTGTTGAGGTGAATGCTTTGATATGTCAAAGTGATGATGTTGTATAGTCTTGTTGGAAAATCCTAAGGACTTGTGTGTTAAGTTGGATCCTCATGTGTAGAGGTTATGTTTTTCATGTCAAAGCATGAATGTTGTGTGATATATTACTAATCATGGTCACTCGATAGGGATATGCAATTAAGTCTCATCTAGAGACTGGTCACCTTTAGAGTGAATTAATTTAGCATATGACCACTTGGAATGAGAGTATTATAATATGATCATTGCATTGGACAAAGTTTATTCGTATAACTTGATACGATAGATATATTAAAGTTAGCACATATGGACCATGTAGATAAGATAAGAGATAAAGTCAATATGCATTAAGAATAAAGAGAATTCGAATTTCTGATGAGAATGAATTCAGTTGATTAAAGAGCTTCGGTTGTTAAAATTTAGTGACATTAACAATGTATGCCTCAATAAATTAAAGAAGAACTCACAGTGGTCACTTCAATGAATCAATCAACATTATTTCAGATCATAAGAGTTAACTAAAGTGTTAATAAAGAATAAACATTAACTAAAGTGTTTTGCATGACAACACTTAAACTTAAAGATGACACTTTAGTTAAACTAAAACATGACACTTAAGTTAAAATACAACACTCGAGTTACAAAACTTACATGACGACACTTGAGTTAGAATACTAACTAAGTGATCTAGCAATCAGTTAGAAGGTGTTTTCATCCTGAATTCAATAAAGCGTGAATATAATTTAAAAGATGAAAGACATTGCACATTGTGTTCTGAAGGATTGAAGAAACTAAAGAGCAGAGCTATTCTCCTAAGAAATCATTAGCTATATTTTGCATGAGATCCTAATTCCTATGCAATGATTCACTACATATTGCATGAGACTGAATTTGGAGTGTTATTAATGTGTTGGACACATTGCAACAATTATTTAGGTGATCTCTCTTCTCTATTGTTCAATGATTACACCTCGGGTGTTTGAATTCTCTCCTATCTTGCACATTGGGTGTTGAAATAATTTTTCAATAATAAAAGACAGTCTTTGTTATCTACCATTAATATACTAAGAATATTTGTTAGGGTTTTTCATCCTCATTGTTTTGAGGGTTTTCCCAAGGGTACATGCTATGTTATGTGTGAATGATTATGTGCATGAATATTTTATTGATTTCAAGTACTTGGTATTATGCACTTAAATATTAAAAGATCAAATCTCAGCAAAATTAAACATGGTATCAAAGCTTAGGGAATGAAGGAACTAAGTTTTGTAAGCAATCTTGAGCCGACATTGATCTGAAGTGGTATAAGTTGAGCACAGTACTTGAAGAACATTGTCCTCAATCTCAGTAAGGATAGAAGACAGACTTGAAGGAACCTCAAATTTTAACACTAGGAAGGATAGGAAACTAAACACACTAGAAGAGCATGACTTAGATGGATATGTAGCCAATGTGGTGGAAGAGACCACTACTAACACAGGGCACACTACTTTAAGGAATAACCTAGCCAAATCCAAGAAAATCATATATGTTTCAGTGAAGGACAACTTGATGCCAATGATTACTCCTTTGAAGACCACAAAGGAATGCTTCTATACTTTGACAAATCTCTATGAGAAGAAGGCTCTGAGTCAAAATGGAGAATTGAATAATAAGCTTTGAAATCTAAAGATGGATAAGGATGAAGTTATGGCTTCTTTGTTTAAAAATATCTCTCAAGTAAGAGATCAAATCACTATAATTGGAGTAGTGGTGGATAATGATGATGCCATTCAAAATGTTGTTGATTGCACTACAACAAAAACTAGATTTAGCATCTCTTTTTGCATCCTTTTTTGGGTCTAGACCATCTTTCAGTGTACTTTTCTTCATTTTTTGGACAAAATGGCGCAATTTCACGGGTTGGTGCTATTTTAGGCATTTTTTTGTGTCCTTTTTCTAAATCTGGCGCAAATTACGACAAAATTTGCACCAGGTTTTGCACCTGGTTATGCACCAGGTTTTGCACTAGGTTTTGCGATAGGTTTTGAACCTAGTTTTGCACCTAGTTTTGCACCTAATTTTGTGCCTAGTTTGTACATCTACTCTTGCTGTGCCCCCTTTTATGCCCATGTTTTCCTCAACTTTTACGCCCTTGTTTTCATCCACTTCTGCATCCTTTTTTACATCCACTCTTGCATCCACTTCTGCTTCTTTTTTTACATCCCTTCATGCACCAAGTTTTGCATCAAAGTTTACATCCTGTTTTGAGTCTAGTTTTGCATCTTGTTTTGTTTCAACCATTTTTGCATCCATTTTTTTGTCCACTTTTTCACTCACGTTTTCATCCCTTTTTGCATCCCATTTTGCATCCATGTTTACGTCTTTTTTTGCATCTACTATTGCATCCACTTTTGTCGTGTCCCAATTCACACCCATTTTTATGCTTACTTTTACACCCACTTGTGCTTCAAATTTTGCATCTTTTTTGGCATCCAATTTTACATCAGTTATTGCATCCCTTTATGCATCCATTTTTGCATCAAGTTTTGCGTTGGGTGTTATGATTACTTTTGCATCTACTTTTGTTGCATCCACTTCCACATCCAATTTTATATCAAATTTTACATCCATGGTTGTGTCCACTTCTGCACCAATTTTTTCATCATGTTTTGCTTCCATGATTGCATCATTTTTTGCATCCACTTTTGCATCAACTTTTGCATCGATTTTTGGTGCACCCCATTATGCGCCCACTTTTGCACCTACTTTTGTTGCATCCATGTTTGCATCCTTTTTTGCATCCATGTTTTATCCACTTTTGCATCCAGTTTTACACCCAGATGTTGAAGATGAAAATGAGGATAGCATTATGATATTGAGGATGGTTATGATGATGATGATGATAATATTGTTGATAATGAGGAGAACAATGACAATGATGATGATGATGACAATGATGATGATGATGATGATGATGATGAGGATAATGGAAACGACGACATTGTCGATGATTATGATGGCAATGAAATGAATGATGATGATGGTGATGATGACAATGATAATGATGATGAATACAATGAGAATGATGATGTTGATCATCTTAAAAAATAAGTTGTTATTTGTCATGTATAAATCGTGTGTGTCCTCCATGACCCTTTTCCACTAATCACATATTTTGGGTAGATGCTATTTCTTATGCTAAAGGTAATGATGAATAACTGATGAAAATGTCAATAATGATGATGATGATGATGTCAAGGACAATGGCGATGATGGTGACATGGATGATGATTATGCCGATGATGATGACTATTGTGATAATCATGATGACAATGACAAAGATGACGATGATGATCATGATGCAATAGAAGGCATTTTACGAAAATGTACAATAGTGCCAGGTTTAGCACCAGATTGTTCACCACAATTGAGAAAAAATTACACTAAATTCTGGCGCTAAATTCGACGCTAAATCCATTTTTTGTTGTTGGTATCCCATCCTCATGGGAGACATTCTTGGATGCTATTAATGGTTGAGAGGTACAACCTAACTTTGAGAGGTTTTGGTATGACTGCCTACAAGAGGAAGGGGAATCCAAAGAAGGACTACTTCCTCCAAAGAAGAAAACCTTGATCTTATGGAAATGATGAAGAGAGGAAAGAAAAACTTCTATCAAAAGAATATTTCTCATCTAAAGGAGAAGGTATACAACAAGGAATTTGATAAGTCAAAGATAAAATACTAGAATTGCAACATTAAGGGTCATTATGCAAGGGAGTGTTGGGCAAAGAAAAGAGGAAATTACACAGATAGAGTTCATGCTCATACTACTGTAGAAGATGGACCTCCAATAAATAAGTCTTTTAATTATCAAGAGACAAGGAATGAAGAAGATGATGACTGTCGAAAGAAGTATTTCTTCTAGTGCACCAATGATTTCATAATATCTATATGAGGAGATTGTCATCGATGATGTATGAAGACATGGGGACTCCACTAATCTCCATAAGGAAGCAAAGATTAGGAGGGATCCCACAAAACAATAAAACATAAGTATTTATATTTTTATTATCAATTTCTCTTATAAATCAGATCCGAATGTTTTTTAATATATTCTTCATTATAGTTATATGTAGATATGCATTCCTAGGATTAGAAAGTATGTTATAGTATAACATGATGACCATATGCTATAGTTTTTCTTTTATTGATGGATAGTAAAGCTCATATAGTACATGTTATGATTGAGTGAGTATCCTATAATGCCGCAAAAAATTCGATGAGATATGGATGGAGGTTTTGTTGAATCTTTGGTTAAAATGTTTACATAAATTGTGTGAACTATTTGTCATTGCATTGAAATGATTGGGTTATGAAAGTTTTCTAATCTCTTGACTAAATTTGACTTATAGGAAAGATCATATGTTATGGACTACAAGAGAAGAATGGAGAGACTTGTTATTAAGGGATAAGAAGAGAGCAGATTGTACCTTACAACCCCTAGCATAATGGGGTTGTAAAAATAAAGATAAGACAAATTTGTGAGGCTGCAAAACACATGATGTGTGATCAATATCTACCTACCTGATTATGGATAGAATCATCCAGAACTGTTTTGTATATATAGAATATAATTCCTCATGCTAATCTGAGAGAGAAGACTCCTGAAGAATTTTTCACTAGTGAAAATTCAGATGCTGGGAGCTTGAATATTTTTTGTTGTCATTCATGTAGAAAAAGAGAAGAGGAAAATGATAAAGGATCCAAATACTGATTCTCCTCTTTTATATGTTTATAGGGAGAATCCAAATGAGTCCTCATATTTACTAGCTCCTGAATAACCAATATAACTATTTGAAAGATCACTTGATGAACCTCTTGCTAAGAGGAGATATGCATGGTGCTGAGACCATCTATAAGGGTTTGAAAAACATAAAGAACCATTAGGTACATCCAAAGAGATAAAGAGACCTGAAATGTATTCAAGGTATGTCAAATAGATTAGTCACATCAGTGATTCAAAACCTTCAAGTTATGAAGAAGCTACTAAGAAGCAACTATGCAAAGATGCCATGGTAGAGGAATACAAATATATTATGAAGAATGATGTTTAGGAATTTGTTCCTAAACTAGAAGGGAAGTCCGTAGTGACTTCCAAATGGTTTTATAAGATCAAGCATGCTTCTGATGGTAGCATTGAAAAGTATAAAGCTAGATTTGTTTCCCAATGTTTCTCACAAAAAGAAGGCATAGACTATGATGAGACATTCACTCATGTGGCCAGGTACACCGCTATTCAAGCAATGATATCACTTGCATATGTTCTAGGATGGAAGATTCACCAGATGGATTTGAATATTTCCTTCCTCAATGGTGAGGTATAGGAAGAGTTTTGCATACAACAACCCAAGGGGTTTGGGAAGAATTCCCATGTATGCAAACTAAAGAAATCCTTGAGGGATTGGTATTCAAGGATTGATAGCTAGCTTTGGAGATTGGGATTCTCTAAGAGCAAAGCTGATCCAATCCTGTACTTCAAATTTGTGAAGAACCAACCTCTGATATTGGTTCTTTATGTTGATGACTTGTTCAATATAAGAGAGGAACTCCTGATAGCTTGGTGCAATAGGGATCTCACTTCTGAGTTCAAAATGAAAGGATTGCTTCTTATGCAATTCTATCTTGGTCTTGAGGTATGGAAAAACAAACATGAGATCTTTATTTCTCAAGGTAAGTACACTATTGATGTTTTACGAATGTTTGGTTTGATGGATTTCAAATTCCATGACTACTCTGATCATTTAAAATTTGAGGAAACTACATGAGTCAAATTTTAGATTGGATTCAATGGATGCTACAAAGTATAGACATATTAATGGTTCCTTAATGTACTTGATACATAGTAGACTTAATATATGTTATGTTGTGAGTATCATGAGTTAGTTTCTTAGATACCTTCGAGGTACAATTGCGTATGGAATCATATATGCCTCCAGTGATGAGGTAAAGTTACTTGGCTATGCCAACTATAATTAGGGTGGTAATATTGTGGACTGAAAGAGTACATATGGCTATTTTTTATCCTATGATCAACTATGTATATTGTGGATAGTACTATAGAAGAAAATTATATTATGGTTATTACTACAAAAGCAAAGTATATTGCACATATTACTATCTAAGTAAAACATATTGTGGCTAGTACTACCTCTCAAGAAGTAGTGTGGCTTAGGAAGCTACTTGTTAGGTTCTTAGGGGAGAAGCTTGAGACTACAGTAATTTGCTCTGATAATCAAATTTGTATTAATCTCTCAGAAAAACACGTGGTTCATGAAAATTCGAAACACATTGAGATGAAGTATCACTTCATTCAAGTCATAGTCAAGAGAGGTGCGATAAGACTTCATTACATTGCTACTGATGAAAATATTGAAGATATTTTGATTAATCCTTTGTTAATGATGAACAATAGATACTTTAGAGACAAGCTTGGAATGATAGAGAATTCCTCCCTCATTGAGAGGGAGTGTTAAAGTTATAGCATCACGAGTCATTCTCCAAGCCAATCTTGTGTGTCAGGATTGGGCCTCATGTGTTGAGGTAGGGATCCTAAGTTGGACTCGAGAACATGGAGTAAAATTCTTGGGTTGGACTCAAGAATGACTAAGTATAATGTGTAAAGGTCAATCCTCATGTGTTAAGGTGAATTCTTTGATATGCCAAAGTGATGATGTTGTACAGTCTTGTTGGACAAGGCTAAGAACTTGTGTGTCAAGTCATATCGCAATGTGTTGAGGTGGACGTCATGTGTAGAGGTGATGCTTTGCATGTCAAAGCATTAATGTTGTGTGATGTACTACTAACCATGGTTACTTGAGATGGATAAGCGATTAAGTATTCTCTAGAGACTGGCCACCTCTAGAGTGAATTACTTTAGAATATGAAAAATTGTAATGAGATTAATATAATATGATCACAACATTGGACAAATCTTGTTAGTATAAATTTATCTTATAGAAAAATTAAAGTTATCACTTATGGACCATGCATATAAGATAAGAGATAAAGTTGGTATGCATTAAGAAAAAAAATAATTCAAATTGCTCATGAGAATGGATCCAGTTAACTAAGGAGAACTCGAATTGTTATGCTTCAATGACATCAACAATGTATGTCTCAGTTAATTAAAGAATAACTCACAGTGGTCACTTCATTAAATCAATCAACATGATTTTAGATAATAAGAGTTAACTAAAGTGTTAAAAAATAATAACTAGCTAACTAAAGTGTTTTGCATGAAGAGACTATAATTAAACTAAAAGATGACACTTCACTTAAAATAAAAGATGACACTTAAGTTAAAAGACGACACTTAAGTTATGACACCTGAGTTACAACACTTGCATGATGACACTTGAGTTGGCATCCTAACTAAGTGATATAGCAGTCAATTGGAAGGTGAGTTCATCCTAAAGTCAATAGAGAAGGTATATAATGTAAGAGATGAAAGGAATTGTGCATTGGTTATATAGGATTGAAGAAATTGAAGAGTAGAGCTATTCTCCTAAGAAATCATTCGCTATATTTTGCATAAGATCCTAATTCCCATACAGTGATTCACTACATCTTGCATGAGACTGAATTTGGAGTGTTATTAATGTGTTGGACACATAGTGAGATTATCTAGTTTATATCTCTTCTCTATTGTTCAATTATTACACTTGGGTTTGTTTGAATTCTCTCTTATCTTACACCTGGGGTGTCCAAAGCATTCTGAAATTGTAAAAGACATTATTTGCTATCTATTATTATACCAAGAGATTTGTTGGGGTTTTTCATCGTCATTATTGTGAAGGTTTTTCCCAGTGTACATGTTGTGTTATGTGTGAAATATTATGTGTATGAATGTTCCATTGATTTCAAGTACTCAATAATTCCACACTTGAATATTAAAAGATCAAAGCTCAACAAAATTCACCCAAAGAACAAAACTTGAATGCAAACTTTAAAAACCCATATATATATCTGATGTCAAAAGACACAATGAAATTTTAAATTAGAAACAATACCAAAATTTAGTTGGGAGGCTACAGTCATGCACCACTACCCACCTGGTAAATCCTCTCATCAAGAGTCAATGATTCCTTATTCCTTTGCATTAAGGTATGTGGTAATATAGCACCCTTAAGTCTTCCCGCTACCACTTGCAGAATCCATAGACAACTGATCCCACATCCTTCACAGAAATATACATTTTATTTGTCACAATAATCTAACCAAATTGGACGCTCTATTAATTTTGAATGTGTGTGTGTCGATACAAGCAAAAGAGAGTATTGAAGCAAAAAAAATGAAGCACTTTTAGATAAATCATGGAATGACTATTCCTTTGACGAGGCTTTAGTATTTCTGCAGTAAAAGTACCACCAAATACCATTCCCAGACATCAATATTCCTATTTCTTCTATGAAACAACTTGGACAATAAACTAACAGTTTCAAACCCTCACGGCCATTCATTCTATGTCTCTATTGGTATAATCACCTAGATAGAGTGTGCTCATGCGATGATCAATATTATCAAGATAAACCAAAACTCCCATGGAATTGAAGTGATTTTTTGTTGAATCCACCAAATTTGGGGCTGCTCAATCGATATTTGGAAGCAATTGTTCATAATTTCGAATGCATGAGGCCTTTTGTCATGGAAATTTGGAAAAGTGTGTGTGGGGGGGGGATGCACGTATGGAAGAGATTGGAGGATGTTAGGGTATGGATCTCTAATACTAATAAAGTTTTATTCATTTCTCACATTGATGTTGGTATTAAATACAGATATTCCAAAAATTGGAAGGGTTCACATTTCCCAAAAGAAATCAGGAGAGGAGAAATGGAGGAACAAAAACTTCATATATATCATAAAAAACAGACAGTGAAACATAATAGTTTATGTAGTGAGTATTTATCCTGTGCGTAGAATTGGGAGATGCAAAAATTAGAGTTTCTCTTAGCAAAGGTTATGTGTAGCCCCATCCCCTTTCTTTTTTGTACTTGCATGGACAGAGAATGGACTGTCAGGGATTAATTTCCTAGTCGAAATGAAGGAGATAAGGAATTTTACAATAGAAAGGAAATATCTTCTTAGGAAAAAATGTAGAGAATGTTAGGGTTTCTTATTATATTTGCAGAGGAATCCGCAGTTATGAGACAAAAGTAATATTCTATAGGTAGCAGAGGGTAGAGGGAAGACTATAGGTCTAGTAGAGAAAATTAATTATAGGAGAGAAGATTGGATAAAAACACCTAACAATAGAAAAATTCACCCATCAATTCTCTACATGTGCTAAAAACTATAGGCCATTAAGGATATGCACATATAAATACATTTACAAAAATCCTTGGTTTCATATTCCATGGGGTCTCTTATTGATTATTCGCTGATGGGATCCAATATGCTAATAGGTTGCTATGACTCATTTATGGTGTTTGTTGATTCTTATATTTGATGAATGAATGAATATCCAACTCTAAAATTCCTATGATTCATTCTCTTCGATGTCAAGGAATGACCTTAGGGGTAAGCCTAGCATGTGATAAAAGCATACCCCTTCAAGCAAAATTTAATTTTTTTTAACACCACTTGTAAACACCATCCTTTTCTCCCTTTATTTTTTCCTTTAATATGCTTATGGAATTCAACCTTGTGGAAGTCAACAAGCCATGGTAAAAGGTATGTTGAATATATCATTCAATGTGGCTCTATGGAGAATTGATAATCAATCAAATCAAGGTAATGTTGTGTTTTTTCCATCGTTTTTAAGTATGACTTATTCAAATGCTAATTATGTAAGCTTACTCTAGTGCTAAATGCAAAGTATTGTCTTCTAGGTAATTTTGTGTATTAGTATATGAGAGTATACCATAAAAAAACAAACTTGGGTTTGTAGGGATGAATTTCAATGTTATTCCAAACATAATAATACATATAATAATAATAATAATGTAGTTAGACTAATGAAATGTCAAAGGGAATGTACCCCTTCACCTCATGACCAATCAATGCATATAAATATATTGTTATGAATCTTATTTTAATCATCTTATTAATTATTATCAATCAATCATTTTCAATATATATTCTTATATATTTACATAAATATTTTATGCCAATTGTAGAAACATGGATTGTTTCCTACATTTGGTATCATGCAAAAATTAGCCAATGAAATTGGGTTAAAATATTTCAATTTTTCAACCATACACCAACACAACAATTTCGTACACTCAAATTCCTAGAATTCGTACAACTAGTACAATCTGTATGTTTTATAATTTGTCCATCATATTGTTTCGTACATTATTTCATTGCACTATCGTACAAATACACAACACATGCAAATTAATTAAAGGTATTTGTACTTAGGCACTAGTTTCCCCCTATTTGCATAGGGTGTTCACTGAGTTCATATGGGATTTCTAGGCATAATGTAGGGGTTGTCGTGCCTCCTTACCAACAACAAAAACCCATGTACTTCATCTCTAAGAAGTTCTATACCATATAATTATAAGAGAAATATTTTTAGCAGTGGTAAAGGGACATCATTTGGAAACTTATGCATTCCAACATCCTCAAACCTCCATTTTGGGCACAAATGATGGCTCCTCCAAACACTCTAAAAAATGCGATGTAATATGATAGCGACACACTTGATTCAAAAAATAAAAAAGGTGTTTACCCCATACCATGCACATGTGGTAAGTATTATATTAGTGACAGAAGAAGACCACTTCAAATTAGAATCAAAGAACATTGTGCATATATCAAGCATAACTGTGTTCAAAGACCAACCCTTGCAGAACACTTAGAAGACACTAGCCATCTTATTTTCTTTAATGTCACTTAATTTCTTTCCAAAATTGAACACTACAGTAAAATAAAAATTTTATGAATCCCTTGAAATTGAGTTAAATCAAGATAATATTAACAAAGAAGAAGGTCTACAAATTAATGATACATGGAAACCTATTATTCAAAAACTTAAATATTATACTAACAACCACCATTGAATGAGTCAACTTGCCATTTTTGTGATCTAACTTCTTATTTATATATAGTTTTGAGATCTAATTCAATTGATTTTAAAAACCGCTTGACGATGATTTTGTTCAATTTTATAGAATATCTGATAATTTATTTTAGGGTTGACTTTTTTATGTAAGAAAACCAAAATATAGTGACTTCTTTTAATTTATTTTAGATCCAATATACCGTCACTGATAAACCGTGAACCTTGAATAATCAACAAATAACAGATCTATTGCAGTATAATAACCAACAATTAATAATGTCAAACACATCCACAATGAACACACAAATTTTACCCTGGGAAACCTTTTATAGGTGGAAAACCCTAGCAACACAAAATATTCCTTTATTGATGATTGAGATGAAAATGCCTCTAGGGCATACATATAACAAGAGAAAAATAATGAATATTGCATGAGAGGAACCCCTATCTACCTGAGAAGCTTATGGTTTCCTAACTAGGGAAAATTTTGAGGGTCCATACTCATTTAGAGGTATATAAACCTTGGAAAACCTCACCAATTCTTAAAATGCCAAATATAAATATTTGGCAGTATTTTTTTTTTAAATATTTCAATTTCTAAGGATTTTATATAGTTTATATAATAATCTAGCGATTATTAGAGTGAAATGTTTTACCCCATCAAAATTAGGTGAAATAGGGATTTAGTTGCATTATAGTTTTTGAAAATCTTCAAAATGTGAAGAAAAACATTTTATACTTTTGCATTTAGTTGCATTTAGTCATTTCTTTTTAGTATTTTTCAAATAAAATTCAAAAATTATAAAAAGAAGTCTTGGTTTTCTCACATATGGTTTTAAATTCATTCGCTTCTATTTTGCAAAAAGAAAAGAAATTTGGTTTAAGTAGTTACAATTTACTTTGAAATTTGTTTTATATATCATTTTTCCTTTTTTTATCGAGTCTATAACACCACATTGTTTCACGCCATTTACCTCTGACTAAAAACAACCTTCTAAAATGAACAATATAATTTAAAAATTATTAGTAAGTTTTATTTTATAGGCTCCTACACCAACTAGCTTAGGCTAGACTTGTGGATTAGGGAGTGTCAACTCTCCACAAGTGTTTAAATTCAGACATAGTTGGCCAATCAATAGGTAAATCCTCTTCTATGTTGATTGTATCTGGGAAGCTCCTCTCAAATGGGAGTTAATCACGAGGCCGCGTGGAGGCTTGGACTGAGGAGATAACCCTCGGATTCCTTGTTAAAGCGTAGACAAATGTTTTTGCGCATCTGGAGACTTCTGTCAATACCAACATTTAGGGCCCGTGCGGTGCTGGTGTTGACAGGGTTTCGGGCTTTGCTACCCTACCCACGCGTACAAAACACGATTGCAACTGTCCCCCCACAATGTTAGTATAGTTGCAGTAGCCTTTAGTCTCTTTGACATCTAGGGTTCATACACAGGTATACCGGAAAGCTATTTTTGGTTAACCTTGGATGGGCTTGGAAGGTAACCCCGGTAGAAGGTGTTGGAGGGCAGTGGGTGATTCCTCCACTTGTGCCTAAGAACATCTACAGGGACACCAAGTAACTGTCTCTCGGATTTCTTTTGGAAATAATATATTATACCCTTTGTGTCTGTTTTGGCTTCAAGAAATTTTGTAGTGATTATTGTACGGTTCATTTGTGTTTAGTCTTCCCTAGGGTGTGTGAAGAGTCAATTTTCAATCATGGAAGACCAATCTCTTAGAAGGTCAAGAAGGTTGCGAAACCTTCCTCCAACTGCTACAGTGGATCCTCCACCGCCTCCTCAAAGGCGAAGATTAGATACAAACGGTTCTTTTGAACTGGTAGGAATCAATGAAGTTCCAGGTGAACTGGAACTTAGGACAAACCAGGTTGATACAACCACAGTAGAGATAGAAGACTTACAGGCTAATGAGTTTGCAAGAAACTTTAATTCACCTCTTACTGACTTAAATGATCTTGTGATCGTCCAAGTTCTTCCATTTGATTCACCTGTGATTGTTGTTCCCTTGAGTAGACTTATGGCTAGCTTAGGAGAGGGTCCATCTACCTCCATCTCAACTATTCTGGCTGAAGGAGTGCCACCTCCCCCGGTTGGTACTTCTAGAACAAATATACCTACTACTCCTTTAACTAAAGCTAGTCAGGTGGTTCAACCATCGACTTCCACAAATGTAGTAGGATCTTCTGGTGGGGTGGTCACTGGGATCCCTAGTGCACCTTTTTCTTCACTCACTTTTGCACACACTACTTAGAGTGGTCTTGTTGGATCCTCTTCATTTGTCCAGGGTTTCCCATGGAATGGGGGGCACATTCCCCCATCCACTCCTTATGTAGGCCCTACACCTGCATATGTGGGGATGAAATTTGGAAATACTAAATCTTATGGTCAAGGTTTCCAAACACCAGTTTTGGCTCCATTCATGAGCTCTCCCTTTTTGCTTTTTAGCGGAGGGATGCTTCCTCCTATTTTCTAGACTCCGGTCTCAACTAGAGCAGCTCAAACCACATATACTGCAACACACACAAACAATCCACTGGATTATGGGTGGAATCCATTTCAAATTAGTCCAACTACTTCACAACCAGTAGCTGGGGGAAACCCCACCTTTACATTTGGGAACAAAGGGGCAAGTCCTTCTACTTCCCAAGCTCGTACTTTTTAGGCTCTGGTTAGGACCAAACTTCCATTCCTAACAACTTTAAACTTCCTAGATTTTTCCAAGTTAATGAATGACCTGGTGAAACATGATGCCACTTGGCCACCTGTCCCTACTAAGCTACCTTCAGACATTCCAAAATTCGAAGGAAAAGTTGGCGAAGACCTAGGGGCTCATATCACCACCTTTCACTTGTGGTGCTCTTCCAACTTGCTAAATGATGACACCGTTTAGTTGAGATTGTTCCAAAGAACTCTGACTAGTGCTGCAGCAAAAAGGTACATCGAATTATCCTCTGCTACATTTGACATTTTTTGGGACTTAGCTAATGTGTTCCTTAACCACTTCCAACTTCCTATCCAGTATGATGTCGGTACAGATTTATTGTCCACCTTTTGGTAGGATAAAGCCACTCACATTTTGGATCACATCCAAGAGAGCCGAAGGCAGAAGAGGCTCATTAAGGCCAGTATCCCTCCTGAGTTTTTGTTAGAATGGTTCCTTAAGTCCTTATTGCCGTATATATCTAAGGATGTATCCACCTCGAGAGTAACTAATGAGGAAGAGGCTATCCTCAGGGCCCAATAGTTAGATATGATATACTCTCAGTTTTAGATACTATATGAAATCATCCCTGATGCACTGGAGCCAACACATATTGTCGAGAAACCTAAGCCTGTACGCCATGCTGATGGTGTGGTTGGTTCAGTTAAATCTCCCACTGTAGAGTCTTTGGAAAAATAACTCCATGAGTTGTCTGTTAAACAATCTACAACAGAGGCAGCAAACGCTTCCCCCTCACCCCAAAATGTAAATATTTTTGCTCAATCCTCTCAAAAGGGAAATCAACAGCCCGGTGGGAAGAAAAAGAAGGGGAAGAAAGGTGAGGGAAACCAAAACAAGCCAGATCCTGCAAACAGTGCTGATGGGGGCAAAAAACATAAGAAATGAGTGAAGTTTCCTTGCAAGTTGTGCTAGGAATATCACCTGACCCGTCAATTCCCTCTTATAGATCAGGCTCAAAAGATACTAAAAAATCAACAACCGGTTGTCCTAAAGGATCCATTTCCCCAAGGACAGAATGCAGCTTCAGTTTCTAACATAGTTGGGGGCACTCCTAATGCCCCTGACCAAAATAATATCAACATGGTTTGATCCCATACCTTGCTCCATAATAGAAACAAGAACTATGAGACGGAGGCTCCGGAGAAGGGTAAGTATATAGGTGAAACTTTTAACCCTCTCACAATCGAAAAACCTGCCAAACCTATGCCTAAGATACCGAAAGGTGTCTTTAAGAAATAATTGCATAATCCAAACATGAGGGATACAACCAATTACTTTGTAGTTGAAGATTTAGCCCAAACCCCTTGTGCGATGTCAGCTTTTGAAGTGCTACAGAGTTGTCTCACCTAGCAAGATGCACTCTTAGCAGCCTTAAGTAGTATGGATTCATTGAGCCTTATGGCAAATTTTAATATGTTTGATGTCGAAATTCATCTGCCATATCATGTGGCTTTGTTGATAGATGTCATCCATGGTGGAAAAACAATTGGAAGGTTAGTTGTTGATGAGGGTGCTTCCACATGTGTCATGTCTTTCTCTTGCTAGAAGGCTCTTGGATCTCGAGAGCTAGTTCCATCAGACACCCTACTTACTGATTTTGATGGAAGATCATTTCGTCCACATGGTATCCTACCAGCTTTTGAGATTAAATTGGAAAGGAAGGCAATGTTTATTGAAGTAGAGGTTATTGATGCCCCGTTGGATTATAACTTGCTTTTAGGGAGAAGTTGGACTTATGCTATGTGTGCAATTGCCTTGGTCGTTCTTCAAGTGGTAGTGTTTCCACACGAAGGGAAGTTGGTCACTGTTGACCAACTTAGTTTCACTCGGAAGGGCCGTATGGAAACTAATGAGTCCACCGTACCATTGGTTGACCAGGTTAGACCAGCTAATGAGACCTTGGGGGTTGGTATGTATTCATCACTAATGGGCACCTTTAATATCCCAACCCCTGTAAACTATATAGGTTCTACTGATATTGGGAAGTATGTTGAAATGGTTGTCGATAAAATAGATCCTTTGGTTCTTACTTCCCGTAATGAACTCGAAGTGCCCTCATAGGTAGTGGACGTGAATTATAAAGCTATTGTTGACACTACTGCTAGTCCTTTTCTGACTCTTCCTTCAGTCTCTAGAGAGTTGGATGAAGTCTATCTGCCTGCTTGGGTAGCGAACTCTTTACATTCTGACGTTTGTTTAGATATGGTTTTACCTTTAGATGAAGCCATCTTGGAAACCATGAGTGGGGAAGATAAGATATGTGAAAATATATATCGTAGATCCCACTTCCTTCTCGAGCTAAGTAGAATTCAAAAACAGGAGTTCGATATGAGACGAGTGGAGGATATTGATCTTATCAATATCTCTGCAAACCTTGTTGTCGTCGAAACTATGCATGATGATGCAAACTCTCTTTTAGAACAAGTTGTCATATATATTGCCCTGTTAAAGGAATTTCATGACCCATGTTCCTAGTCATCCTTACTAAGCATAGATCCATATATCGTTGAACTTGGAATCCGAACCTACCTTGATTCTAAACCTGTTCTATGAAGACAGAAAAAATACTCCGCTTAGGCTTAGTACCTTTTTCGTGTATTTTATTGTATATAGTCTTATGTACAATAGTTAGCCGGTTTCTGTTCTTATATAATCTGTTGGTTGTTATAGATGTATTTTGAGTGGTTCGTAGGTTTTGCAGATGGTGCTAGCTGTCACACTTGCAACATGGCTTCAGCCACATGGGTTATTTACTCACCCTCAGGACAACTAGTTGCCTTTGGAGGCGCTTGCCTAGGTCCTGCTACCAATAATGTAGCTGAATACAGGGCCGTCATTGAGCTTTTATGGGATGATTTGTGACATGGCATCACCCCATTTGAAGTTTAGCTTGACTCTCAATTGGTGGTTTCCTAGCTCAATCGAGCTTATCAGATGTGAAACCCTATTTTCTTACGTCAATTTTGCAAGTTAGGTTATTGGAAAGAAATTTTGATTTTATTTCATTTAATCATATTCCAAGAAATCAAAATTCATTAACTGATGCATATGCAAACTATATCTTAGATTGGAACCTAATCCATAAGATAGGTCGAGTTTTGATCCTTAGATCCAGTCATAAATGTATACATATACAAAAATATACAAAATTTGGAACGCAATCCATAAAATGCCCCTAGATCTAATCTTGACCACCCTGGTCATCCTGACCACCCTGGTCATCTTGATCAACCTAATCATCAGCCTCCTCAGCTTCTTTAGGTGCGGCATCCTCCATGGCCTCTATGTATACATGTATGACCCTGGCTACCCTTCTCATAAGGTGTATCCAGGTGGGTGGAATCCAGAGAACAAGTTCATGCATGATGGCAGGGATCTGCTCAATGTGTATGGTTGGGACTCTTTGGGTAAGCCTAGAAAACTTCCCCTCAATTACCCTGATCAAACCCTGATCTTTCCCTTCCACCAATCCTACATACATCATAGGATGCCCATCAGGGAGAACAGGTCCAATATCTGCATTTTAAACACTAAATGGATTAAAAACTCTTATACATATGTATATATCTTTATGATAAAAATTTAAAATCTTGAAAAACCAAGATACCTAGCACTTTCCATACTCCTCCAGGAGGGAGGAAGAGATCATTGTCACCTCGAAAGTCTAAAACAGCATAGGGAAACTGCTCTAGTGCTGGCAACTACCGCGCCCACTATAAGTAGAAATCATCGTCATATACGCTCCGAACTAACCCACCGTCGCCATGGTGAAGGAAAATCTCTCCCCACCTAGTCAGTCTAGGCTGACGAGGAGAGAAGACTGGAAGTGGTACCGCAGGGCTGATTGTGGGCACTCTCTAAAAAAAGAATGCCATCAATACACTAGAATATCCAAAATTCTTTCGCTGGCCTCTCTTGTAGTCAGAGAGTTGTTTTTTCATTATCGGTATTATTCCCGAGCACCAGTTAAACATAGTTCCATGTAGGCACTCTAAAACAATTCTCATTTGGTTCCGAGTAGCAAGATGAAGCGATGATGATCCTGCAACCCTTACTATAGAACTCACTAGCACCTGCATCGTGAAGTTACTAATATGTACAATAGGGATGCATGATCCCTTTTTCTAGGTGTGGGGCATGCAGTAAGTGTTTATGTAATCCTGGACACTCATGGGGTCACCAACCCTGCTAGTACCCTCAAGGTTGACAGGTGTCCCCTATCTAGACAATCCCATAATGAAGTATATGTCTTCCAGTGCCACCCCTAAGATTTCACCCTTAAGGTCAAAGGCCCCAAGGTCATGGTCCCAGTAGCCAATCACAAAATCGAGCAAGCAGACATTGGCCCACATAGGTGAAGTACAAAAGAACTTCAATTTCCCATTTTTTCGCAAAGCTTGCATAGTGGGGGCACTACAAAGCGCAACTCGTTCCATATCTTCATGTTCCCATTCCCTCCACTCGAACACCATGTTTAAACCTATCCATTAGACCAAGATTTAACATTCGAATCCATGAAAATTCTTTAAATTTTGGCCCTATTTCATTTTTACTATGTCGCGCAGTACACACGACTGTATTTTAGATAGGTCCTGTGTGACACATGAGTTGCCTTTGTGCAGGTCGCGTGTAAAATGCGTGTACGCGACTGTGTAAGTCACCTACCTGCATGTAATGCGCGACCACCTTAAGATAGGCTTAAAACATCAAATTTTGCATGAATTTGAAAATGTGAATGGTTAAAATGGAAGAGAATGAAGAGCCAGCTTACCTGGCACTTGCAGAATCGAAAATCGTCCATTGGTTTGTCCACACCGAGTGATTGAAGTCGGTGGTAAAAATTGCCTATATTGGGTAAAAATATGAAATTGTATGTTTTGATTTCTATTTTCGGATTATATATAGAAATAATTTCAAATTGTGGGTTTATAACCTATAGTTTTCAAATTGTTTTATAATTAAACTAATACCATGTCATGTTTTCCTAATGCAATAGGTTCAAGGTCACTTTAAGTGGTTATTCACTCATATAGGATAGGATTTCAGTCATTCATATGCATTTTTGTATCTATACCTAATCCGTTTTAACTCTAGGATCACTACTTTGACCACAGATTATGGTGTTTAACCATTATTACCTTGTCTACACCATTTTTCTTCTGTGGATAGGGCCTTCCTTCCATGAGTACCCTAGTTTAGAACACATTGTTGTCTTTTGGTACTCATGCCGCATTTGTCATAGGTTCAGGGTAGCCTTGTTAGCTATTTTTCATGCCAAATTTAGCCTCATTTTGGTCTCTTTTTACAAGCTATCCCCTTGTTGTGCCCCTGCTCAACAGCCTTTTAAAATCATTATTTCATCAAACAAAATGCTATTTTGTTTGATGAAATGTTTAAAAGTTTAAAAGGACAAATTAAATCTAATTTCAGCTACTGAAAGGGTGGCTTTTCCTCAGCTACTGATTTGTTGAAATTTAGCATTTTGAATAATTTCGGCAAGTTATATTGGATCAATGAAATCACTACTTCAGAGTTACTGATTTTGGATGAATTTTGACTAGGAAAATTGAGGCTTGAGTGTTCATGGTTTTTATACTTGATACGGTTTATCCTAGTTTGTATGTTCTCCTAAACATTAGACATTAGTTTCGTTGATTTCATTGCTATAAATATTAATGAGGTCATGTTATCATGGTTTCCATACAAAGTTTGAGTAATGGTGATCAAAGGTTGAATTCTTGTGACTCCATTGAAGCTTAGATACATGACTTGTGTGCCATATCTTAAAGCTCACAGACCATCATTTATATTGATATTAATTTGCATATGGTAATGTTTAAAGGTTCGGCTTCAAATTACATTGTTTATGATTCTTCGCCACCTTTGATGAATGGGTCGAATATTTGATAGGAAATGCCTGTATTATGGTTTCGTCGGGATTGATTTTTGGCACGAGCCACACCTATCGCGAATCCAGAGTGCTATCATGACACTCGTACCTAGTCTGTCCTCCACGTCTAAGCTTTGGTACGTAGCCTCTGTCGTGGCTACCGTCCAGTGAAGCACCTGTACTTTGTTCAGTGAAGATCTTACCATCATTTAATTCAGAATAAATCGTGATAATATAAATTCTCTAGGGTTTCACTACCGTCATTTGTGTTATCAATTGATTACCACTTCAAACGCCGATGTCTCCACTCATGCTAGGCCCGCAGAGGTGTAGTCTGTGCTCATATATGGCTAATCCTTTTTTCCACCTGGTTTTGCTTAACCTTTGTCCTAAGTGTTCACGTCCTGGTCTGCTGTCTCTGGCTGAGTGGTGGTACGTGTTTTGTGTATGGTTACGCATTCGTAATCGACCAGTCATGGCTCCTGTCGTCAGGGTTGAACCCTGTGAGATGACCTTGTTAAACTCAAACCCTGAACTCTTGGAAAAGGTCAGGAATGTGGGGTGGTTTCCGTTCTTCGAGAAGTTTTCCTACTCGAACCCTGAGGTTACCAGAGTCTTTGCTCTGTCCCTGGTTAATTACCAAGCGGAGGTTGGTGATCTCTGCTTCCGGGTTGATGAAAGATCCATGGCAGCCGCAACCGGTTTGTCCCTGTCTGGGCAAAGGTGGTTCAAATATCAGAAGATGGACATAACTGAATGGAGGCGATTGTTGAAGAACCCGACTCAGGAGGTTTCGTTTCGAACCGGAGTAGCACATAAGTATTTTCTTAAATAATGGCGTCCAGTGCTTGATTTAATTCATAGGTATTTGACCTGTGAAGGCCGGTTATCTTCGGCATACGTATATCATCTTCGTCTGATGGCTGTCTTTATAGGGTTTCCCATTAATTTGCCTTACTACCTTCTGCACAGTTTATTTAAGATGTCAAATGCCATAAAAAAGGGGCCTAAACGTGTCAGCCGCAGTCTGTTCCATCACGGTCTGGTGCGTATGTTGATTGAGAACGAATTGATGAAGTCGGGTCGCTCATGGGAGCAGTTTATAGAGTCAAATGGTTTTTCATTCTTTTGTCATTGCATGTTTGACAGTCCTGATGACTGTGGCAAACATAGAAATGCAGTTTCGGCTCCATTCTTGTCTCCGCGCAAATCGCTATCAAACCCTAGTCTTAAGAGTTCAGAACCCTACAAAGCACCTACAGAGAATCCAGTGAACACTCCTCATACCCCTCCAGAGTCTAGGCGTGTGAAGAAAATTTCAACCCTGTCACCTGTTACTCCGTCGAGCAGTAGTGATAAAATTCGGGATCGTTGAAATCTACCCAAATCCAAACTAGTTAGAAGGCTAACCAGGAGTATGGCGAGAGCTAAGATGGTCAAAACCCCTGTGAGTAAAAAAATTCCAGTGGAAACGGTTATGATCGAGGATGAAGAAACCATTGCTCCTTCGCCTGTTAAAAAAAACCTGGTTCATTTTGAGTCCGTTGCTGATTTAGCTGGTGAAGGTCACCCTGTGGTTGATAATGATATGCACGAAACTCCTTCTCTGTCTGTTGTCGAACCGCAATTTGATGCCACTCTTGATCATAATAATTCTCCAGCAGTGGATAAAGAAGTGCAGGAGTTTTAGTTAATCATAGGGCTGATTCTATAGTAAAAGAAAAACCGATTAAAACAACCTCGACTGTTTTTCGTGGAACTAGGGAAACCATTCATCCTCTGTTCATTAGTTGTCTGTTGGATAAGGTTCGTAGAATGGAAGACAGGATGAATGAAATAGTAGCAAGTCGGGATTTAATGAAAACTGAGAATATGGAGTTAAGGGAAAAGGCTGATGAAAGTGGTTAGCAGCTTTCACGATTGAAGAGTCATAAGAACAAGCTCATAAGGAGGGTTCTCAAATTGCAAGATGAAAACGAAAAGAGTGAAGAAAAGGTGCGTGAGCTCAACGCTCAGATCGCGCTCATGCAATTCAGGGCTCCTTCACCGAATCATTCTAATGGGGTCAATATTCAAGTCTTTAATGCACCAGTTATCTTATGATTATGCTGGATCTACTTGTTTTTGAATTTTGATGATCTTGTACAGGTATTCGTTTATGGTATTTCATTTGTTATTTACGATTTATTATTTTTTTATTTGTGTTCACGTTTTAATTTTATTACTTGATTTGCTGCAGGTATTATGGGTGCTGTTTACGTTCAGGTTGGATCGCTGTTTTTGGATTATGCTCCTCATCAATTGGAACAGACCGCGTAATAAATTGCCAGGTGTTGTTTATTGCTGGAATCTTCGATTCCCATGGATCATCTTGATGATTTTGTTTATATTGAAAAATGACATGTTACACTTGTCATTTTTAATTAGAAATCAGTTGGACAATTCGATCTAGTTTATTTCAACTTTTAAGGATGTTTGTTTTGGTAAACATGTATTTAAGGGTTAAAAGTTTATGCGATAGGGGTCGATAGTTTGTAGAAGGGAAAAGGACAAGACTGGGTTTGGATTTTGTGACTCTGGACAGCTATCCATCTGCAGCCCCAATCTTTCGAACTGGTGATACTGCTATATATGTTACTGTTTGAATACTCTACATATGTTTTTGGTGTCTGCTAGTCCTGTTGTTTCCTTTTTATACTTTATTATGTTTGTTAAAATTCTCTGTAGAAGTTTACAAGCATACATTTCTCGTGTAATTATCGATTTTCATGCTTTCAGTTTTGCTAATATATCATGTCATGTAACTGGCAACTTACATTGTTGTTTATATGATTTGTAGTTGATTACTGTATGGATCTGGTTAATGTTTAACTTATTTAAATATTATCTAGGTGTATCCACGTAGTAATTTTATTAGCATTAATTGATCTCATGGTTAATTTCTTTTACTGCTCCTGATCAAGATATTAGGATTATATATTGTTTTCTGCTGATGTATTTTATCTGAAAAATCCTTTTTTGAATTAGATCTTGTTATGAATTACATACAGACAATTTCTTTTGTAATTATTTTACATTTGTATATATCATATAACATACCCATGTAGGATACTAACCCTGCCCATGGTTATGTTTTATTCGTGTATTTAAGGCTAATTGTACTAAGTAATTTAAACTTAACAGCTTGTCACTTTTGTAATATATAACTTGAATCAATCTTCAGAGTTGTAAACATAGGTCCTAGTACTAACAATCAGTAGCATTAATTTTAATCATAAGTCTTTTAGGACCTCAGGCCAACAGAGCCTTTAAACCTGTCGGGAACGACTACCCCAAACAGCTTGGAGCCTGCCCTAAGGATCCCGGTCTGGGTCATTTTCCCCCGTTGCGGGCTTACCCAAATTCGCCCGTCAACACCCCTTTATAAGGATCCCCACCCTTATGGAGTTTCTTTAGGCCCAGGTCTAACTCCTCAAATTAGACTTGACTGTCGAGTAAACTTGTCCATTCAGGCTCATTAAGAATATGTGAATGGGCATCCACATTGGTGGTAGGTTATCACTTTCTCGGACCATGTGGAATAATATGAGAAAGGGACACTCTCTTTTCTACAGAATTGAGAAGAGTATTCTCAGGTATGAGCTTAGTTTTCTCTTTTTTGTGCTCTAGACCTAAACATGAAAAATATTTCGAGTTTACTTTATTCCTTTGTCATGCTTGTTAAACACTAAAGAACAAAGCATCGAGTTTACTGTTGTAAGACCCATTTCTTGTAACCAAATGGATCTTTCCTAGTGATCTTGCTTTCCTTCACACTCATAAAACTCAAGCTAAGCTGCTTTTGAAGGGGCGTTGGGTAGGTGGTAATTTAACCTTTTTCGGACCTCCTTGACTAAGTATGAAAAAGGTGCGCCTTACTTCTTCGAAAGTTAAGAGAGTTCTTCTATGGTATGTTTTATACTTTTCCAGCCTCAAGAGACTAAATTGGACGAAAAAGAACCCCCCTGGAGTCTTCTTCATAGTTTTCATACTCTCTAAACATGAAAACACTAACGAGCATGTACTAGTTCATGCTCTTAAAATCCACAAATCAATGACATTATCAAGCATTATTCTCTCTCCTCTTCGAGCTTGTAAAAAATGAAGAGATACTTGAGTTGACTTTCCTGGACTCGTTAAAATTTAATAGGAAAGATAAGGAAGAAGTTTTCTCTTTGGGTTATAAACAATGGAAGCATGTCATCCTTGAACATAGCACCTATGAACTTTTTGATACTCATGTTTCAGTTTATCTTTCCAGCTCAGCTGTTACTTCGAGTATTTACTCCTCCACTTGTCCTTTATACATGGGGAATCTGCACATGTCTCCTACATGTCAGATAAGTCTAGTTGTCCTATCTGTAAGTTAAATGCTGCCTTGGGTCATCTCTGTGTCGTGCTCACTATTCAAGGATTTATCCCTTCCTTTGATTATTATCCTGATTCCATCATTATCCTATCTGAGTATTACTTCTGTCAACCTTCTTGCATCCAGTTCCTAGTCACTCTTGTGATCCGTTGGAGGATATACTTCCTTCCTCATCATAGTATAGTTTGATCATTAGTACTTCCAGAAGATAAAGACCTAGAGTTTTGATGATGGTACCTTAGGATTCACTATCATTATTGGTGAAATCCTTTGCTTCAGTTGTCAGTTTCACCTATTAATTGACAATCTGTTGAGTCCTTTCCATGTTCTACTTCAGCACACTTATTCACATGGCTAGGATTGTATTGGTTCCTTTGGATTCCGATGAAGACCTTAGGTTCACCTCTATAACCTAAGTTGTGCAAGACTATGTTATGATCAGTTATATAGCTTCCAGATTTTGAAGACTAATCATTGTATAGTGTGGGTTCGATAAACCTTTGTAATATACGTGATCTTGTACCCATATCATATGATGTAATCAAATATTGTAAAGGAGCTAGTGTTCCAGTATATTGAACATGGCATCCTCAGATATGATTTTGTATATGACATTGATATGTATTTGTTTCAGATACTTCCTTTGCTACCTTGGATTTCTGATTTCTCTAAGATAAGATTGTAATGTATTTAGCCATTACTTCCCTCTGACCTCACACATTAGGGGGAATATGTTATCAGCCAAAATGGCACTTCTCCGTCCTAGTTTTGACATGCATTATGTTGACACACAAAAGGAAAATCAGGATTGAAGTGGCCAAAACACTATAGATGTGCATGAACATTGATGCATGATCTCTAGAATAGCTTGATATATTTTTATTCTGAGTCTAGGGTTGCACACACGACTATTTTCATTGCAACTCGCGTATCACACACAACTATGTGCATTTCAACCCGTGTGTACCTTGAACACATGGGTTACCTTTGAGCAACAAGCGTGTTATACACGCCTTGCTTAACAAATACTCACATGTACCTTATTTCGACCTTAAAAAATATAAATTGTAATTAGATGATATTAGTTGGGCCTTAATCGATAACTATCCCAACTATCTCAACCATCCTAACCTTCGAAACCACTCTATTTTCCAATTTATAAATAGAGGCCTTGGGATGGGGCTAATTAATAAATTTTTGGAAGAGCAAAGTTATGTTGGTGGTATACCTTCAGAGTCTTGGAGCAGCAGAACTCAGATTCCTCAGTTGTAGAGAAGTCCTTGTCTCAAAAGCTAGGTTGTATTCTCACCTATTCACTATTTGTTAATAAAGAGAATTCTTCTTTCGGTCTTTGTCTTGTGTTTTTCTCATGTATATTGGTTAATGGATGATGTTATTTATATTATTGATATGTGTTTCATCTAACCTCTGATATATATATGTATGAGATATATCTTGAATAATTGGCTCTTTGCAGGTGAAGAGAAAAGCATCCCTAGAAGCTTTGGAGAAGATTGAAGTGAGAGAAGATCAAGCTTGTGTCAACCATCATAAATCGGGTAAGCCAAACTCTCTTCCTATTCTCATTTCATTTTCTATAAAATTTGATTTTCTGCAAGTCTAATAGTAAGTTGGTAACCCCAAACCCTAGGTTACAAGGGTGTGTTGTCCTGTACAACACTTACCTCCTAACATGTAGACCAAATCATTGGCCTTTAGAGCAGTATTTAAAACCCCTAGATAGTATTTGGAAGCCCAAATTTATTATATAATTATTTTTTTTATAAATTTAGTACCCACAGAGTTTCTAACTAGTGACCTTACACAACAAGTGCCTTAACAATACACCCATTCACTGTCTATTCTATGTCCCATGGGATAAATGAGACAATATTTTATATGCCATTGATGAGACATATTACATGCTTGTAGGTCACTTTATGGAAGCAATCCCTCTTGGAGTTCAAATGGATTGTTTTGTGGAAATGTAATGTAGAATCTATTTGCATTTAGAGTTGATTAATTTCCTTGCAGATACTTCACATTGTAGCATTACCTTAACCGAAGTTCTTTCATCACTCTTGAGATGGATTCTTGGAGTTAAGAGGAAGTTTAGGGGATCATCAAACCCTCCTTTTCTCTGTCTTCACATCATGTTGGGAAGGACATTTCCTTTTGAATCTAAGTTTGATTGCATTGTGGGAACATGTTGGTGGAGAAGCCATCTTTCTGGGGGATTGGTATCACATTCTTGTTGGGGCACATACCTTGAAGAAACCTTTTGGGTTTCTAAGTGGTCATCTCTTGTTACTTGGAGGTTACTTCATGAGTTGGCATCCACTTTAATATTTCTGGATGGGGCTATCCCCTTGGAAGTATTTTCATTTCAAGGATATCTTGGTTTCTTGTGGACACCATTTGATTGGTTCAACTTCCTTATGGAAACATTTTTTCTAGAGAATTTTCTTAGAAGGGGACTTTGGAGCCCATGTGGCATCATCTCTTGGTTTTATCCCTTGTTTGATGGTGCACCCCCCACATTTATGGGTCTCATGTGCCTCTTGTGTTGTACTTGTGGCTTTGATCACTTTATTTTATTTTACTTAGTTATGGGTTAGTTGTTTAGTGGGGTTTTTGTTGTATTTTACCCCACCCTAGGATAAATGTTAAGTATAAATGAATATTTTATCGTAAACTAAGTTGTATCTCCTCCTGTATAAATATATATACTTCATCATTTGTACTCATGGTTGGATTGTGATGTTTCTCTCTCCTTTGGAACCCAATTGTTATATAATTTATGGAGCATTTTGAAGTTTAAAAGATTTATTCTCTTGGGTTCTATTGATGGTTGAATATGAGGTATCTTGTATCTTTTGGCATTGCAAGATTCATTTATTTAGTCCATAAGATCGATTATTTTGTTCCATGGATTACTATTCTTTGTTTTTTAATCTTGCTTGAAGTATTTTCCATCTAGTTAAGGAGGGGTACTGATCAAGTTGCATAGGTTCTAAGGGTGTAGGATAGATATATGAATTGAAGGTGCATGTCACAACTACCCTTCCATGGTAAAATTTGTAAGAAACTTCAATAGTTTTGGGGTATGGACTTGTAATGCTTTGTAAAGGTTCTATTCAAACATTTTCAAACAAGGCTTAAGGGGGAATCATTCCAAGACTTCACATTCCCTAAGGATTGGCACTAGTCTCCAAAACACTTCCATCATCTATACTGCAAATAAAGACCTCAATTTTGTCTAAGAATAAATCTTTGAAATCACCTTATGCCCTCATTTCCATATCCTGGCAATCCTATTTAGGTAAACTCCCCTCGAGTTGCATAAGATCCGACCAGAAGTACAAAGATGTGGTTATCGTTCATTGTGTAATGTTGTTGGTAGAAATTCCTTTGTGCTTGTGCTAGAAGAAAATATAGCATGCCTTATATTTCCTTAATGATGTAATGTACATTTGATGGAAATGTGGTTGTGCTAGAAGAAAAGCTAACACGCATTAGCTTGCATTCACTATGTAATGTTGTTGTTAGTGTTGGCACAAACATAACAAAACCTAGGTCCAAACAACATCATACCAACAAATACCCAAAATATCGGCCCGAAAGGGCTTTAACCCTTTCAGCAACACTTGCAAAGCAAATGAGGTCTCACCCAAGGTACCTATGGGAATTGAAGGAACCGGGTTTCTGCAACAAGGAAGGTGACCATCGCCATAGTACACCTGTATAAATTCGATAGAAAAGAACTTCGTCAAGTCAACAAATTCGACATAATTATCCATTTAATTATTGATTCATTGATTCATCACATATATTTATCTATTAATGCATTAATAAGCAGTTAACAAATCAACACACACATCAAATGCAATTGACACCAGAGAGTTAACGTGAAAATCCAAGATGGGAAAAACCAAAAAAGTGTTCATTATTATTAAGAGTCATAGTAAGAACACTTAAGTATTCACACATAGCCAACATACATATCCTCAACACCTCATTACAAAATATATGCACACACAACCTACAAATAGACCTTCATCTTTGTGACTCTTCTCAACTTATACAAAAGCAGGGTATCAACTTTACTTCAACATAGTACAAAAAGCATGTACCTTCTCACAAAAATTATCTAACCCCCAAAAAATCGTTACATATTTATAGACCCTTTCATGGCCTTTCGACCGACACCCATTGCCTGATCCCATAAATGTAAGTGGACTTCGTCAAAATAGTTAGACTTCCTGAATTCTTCGTTAAAACAATTAGACTTTCTAAATTCTTGGCCAATTATTTGGAGCTATCCACTTTGTCAACCAAATTTGTTGCAACTTCGTCCACACTTCGATTGCTTCCTTAAAACTGGTACCCAAAATATCCAAAACTCACGTAGGGTCAACAATTAGAAATACCCTTGTGCTTGTTCTAGAAGGAAAGCTAACATGAATTATATTTACTTCATGGTGCAATGTATTTGATGGCAATGTGGTTGTGCTAGAAGCACAACTAGCACGCATTACCTTTAATTTGATGTACATTGTTGTTGTTAGAAATTTTCTTGTGCTTGTTATAGAAGGAAAGCTAGCATGCTCTAGATTTCCTTCATGGTACAATGTATTTTATGGCAATGTGGTTGTGCTAGAGAGAAATATAGCACACATTAGCCTTCATTTTGTGCTGAAATGTTGTTGTTGGCAATTCATTTGTCAAGTTGTACAAGGAAAGACGACATGCATTATATTTCCTTCCTAGCTCAATGTTGTTGTTGCCTAGCCAACAGTGTTTGTGTTAGAAGGATAGCTCGAACGCATTAACTTTCCTTGACAATGCAATGTTGTCATTAGAAATTCCTTTATGTGTGTGCTATCATGTATTAGATGTCTTTCATGGTGGAATGTATTTGATGGAAACGTGGTTGTGTCACAAAGAAAGCTATCCCACACTAGCTTTCATTCATTTTACAATGTTGTTGTTGGAATTACGGTAGTGCTTGTGTTAGAGGGGCAATCATTCATATTTTTTCAAGAAGATTTGAAATATATTGCATACATTTTCAATGATGGGATGAATTTTATTAGATATAAAGTTTTCTATAAATTAAGCACCACTTGTGTGAGGTATTACCTACAATTATTGTCGATGATATGGGGCAACCATTTATCGACAAACCTTTGTACACACCAATTAACTTGGTGAGAATTTCTGTAGTACAATATTCACCATTAAGAAACATTAAGAACACAACACTAATGTTACAAGATTAGGAGCTCCTTTATTTTAAGAAAAATATATTATTGTTATAATAAAACAAAAATATTTTTATACATCAATACACTTTATCATAACAAAATGAATTATGAAATTACAAATCATCTTTTAACAATAAAATATTATAATGATATAACAATCATATGTGTTTGATAATATTTCATTTTAAAATTACAAATCATGTTTAATCTATAGCAAAACATTATATTGAAATATTTAAAAATACTTGAGACTTTTTAATTATATTGAGATAACAATCTCATATGTGTTTGATAATCTTGCATTTTAAAATTACAAATCATCTTTAATCTATTGCGAAACATTATATTGAAACATTTAGAGATACTTGAGACTTTTTAGTACATACATTACAAATAGTATTGATGCTATCTATAGCAAACCATTATATTGAAACAAATAGTATCGATGTTCTCTATAGCAAACCATTATATTGAAATATTTAGAGATACTTGAGACATTTTCGTACATATATGACAAATAATATTGATGTTGATGCTAGGTTAGAATATCTAAACAATTTAAAAATGGAAGTTATTTATAACAAAACATTATATTTAGATATGTGGAGATATTTGAGACTTTTTAGTTCATATATTACAAATGGTATTATATTGATGTAAGTTTGGAACATCCAAACAAATATAAAAATTGAAGTTCAAACAGACTACCTATAACATTAGGCAATGTTTCTAGGTTGGAATACCGAGATAGATTTAAAAACTGAAGCTGAGAGAGATAACCTATGAACTCAGACAAATAATAAATTTGAGTATAACTTACATCCAAATACTCAATATTTCTGCATTTCCATAATGTTGCTGGCAATAATTTTATCTTTCTTCTAGACAAATCTAAAACCCTAATAAAAGGAAGTTGTTCTAAGAGAGACAATGGGACTTCTTCCAACTCTTTATTTTCCCTAGATTTAAAGTTACTAGATTTCTGCATTCCAATCCCTTTGAAGGTAAAGATTTAATATTATTGTTGTAAAATGGTATTCTTTTCCAATCATTCAACTTGATCTCCCGACAAAATTTTGAACTTGTCTACCTACCATAAACAGAAAATGCTCCTCCCTCTTTCCAATATAAATTGCCACATCATGGAGAGGATTGTAAGTTTTTATGAAAACTTTTCCATGGGGAATGTGAGTTACTGGGAAGAAACAACAATCTATAAGTAACTTTATATAACTTTGGGTTGTGTCCATGCTCTTAACAAGTCCTTCTGTGATCCACATGGCCACCATATTCTCCACCTCAATTTCATCATCTCTAGGAAACATGGCACAATATATAAAAAAACTCTTTAAGTTAGCATCGGGTAATCTCTCATAACTCCATCTCAGTATCTGGTACAAGTGGTCATCAATTCTGAAATAAGAAGTCAAAAATTTATGATCAAATATCGTTGTTTACATTTTCCCTAAAGAAAGATTCCAGTCATTCACAGAGGTGTTTCCCCTCATTATTACATCTACTACATGTACAGCCAACTGTAAACCTCTACACTCATCCACAACTTTTCTAGCAATATTTTTTGAATCCTGTGGATGATGGTCATCTTTGAAATCCACATTACAGAACAGGTCCCAAGATTGCTCGCGGATCAGGGGTTATATATATATATATATAGAATTATTTCAATCACATCTTTCGTGTGACTGCGTCATATTATTTTTATTCCTTTGTCGTCGCCGAATTCCAATCCCAACTTCTCAAGATTGAGCGGTCCCGAGATGTCATAAAAAATAAGAAGAAATTTCTTAGCCTTAAGAAATTCTAACAGTTTTATCTTTCTCACTTCTAACTTAATAGAATGGTGAGCAGCTAGATCTAAATGAACAGTCCCAGCAATACAATCCTGTAGATCTGGAATATCCAATTGATCGACTGTAACCCAAATGACAATATCGAAGAATTCACTAACCTTGTAGCTATTGTACACATTTAGGAGCAATCTTTTTTTTCCAACCCCAGTGCCACTGTGTACACCTTTTATGCGAACATGAGGAGCTTCCCTTAACCACTACTCTACAACCTCCTCGCCATGTTTAGTCCTAGACTCTACTAGGTCTACCAAATGTGTTTGAAGATCTTTGAGCTCTTTATAGAGCTTATCCATGTTTGTCTTCCGTTCAAAAATTTTTCCACAGAGTTTGGGCATGGGCTTGCGAAGGAGGCAATCAAAACATAACTGCGGCCATTATGAGGGTGTTGGGCCCAGAAGTGACCCATTTTTTACCACCTTTACCTACCTCTTTTTGCCTCATCCTACTCTATTATGTACACTAAACAGATGTTTTTCCTTCACTCGGTCCCTCAATTCATACAGGTATGGTTAATCATTGTCTTATTTTATTAATGCTTAGGAATGTTGTAATCAAGGCTTTGCATCTTAAATTATTCTAACATATGGTGGTTTTATAAAGATAATTTGAGATGTAAAGGATATAGGTGTAGCGGGCCGAACATGTCAAGAGTGTGGAAATTGAACCCAGTGATAGATTAATTTTAGTCACAACAATTAACAATTGATCATGCAAAATCACTCACAAAAGAGACTGAAATTGGAGATGAACACTAAACTGTATTAACTCAGTGTACAATAGACAACCCTGTAACATAATAGGTTTCTGAATAAATAAAATATATCAGGGATTCGAATGCATGAGGAGCAATTCGAATCTAGCATAAAGTAGGCTTACTAAAATTAAGCAAATCCCCCATAGGTGTAAAAAGTTGATCCCAAATCTATCATGGAGCTCACGAATTAGCAAAATGGTTTAGGAAAGCTAAAGAGTGATGGAATGGAAACTAATACATGCTTTTCCAAGGAGAAAAGAGTGGAGGATGAAGAGGACAAAAAACTAGTTCACCTCACCTAGTCAAACTTTCCCTATTGCTTTAAAACACTGAAAAAGCAGGCAATAAAGCAGAAAAAGCAGAAGGGTGCCTAGGAGGCCAGGAATAAAGTAGATTTGATTCCTTGAGGTTTCCCAAGCGCTACATGAGTCAAATAAGCCAAGTTTGACCACTATGGATAGGTAAATGACAACTTGCACAAGGTGGGACACATGAACAAGGAAAATAAGACAAAAATAATTAAATTAATGTCTAAGGTGGTAAACTATGGGTTGATTATTCTAACACCCCCCCTTAAGCCTGACTTATGAATAATATATCAGAAAATTATAGGGCCTAGCAACAAGGCTTAGTCACCCTTTTACATACTGCATGTCCATACAACCAAGGAAAGAGGCAAAACCAACTTGGGAAAATCCTCCCTTAAACATGGACTGTAAAACAAAATTTGGAAATCTTGTCTTCACTCATGCTTCACAGCATGATCAGCAATCCCCAGCAATGATTTGAGATTGCTAAAGGTCTTCTCACAAAATGCTTTGGTGAAGATACCAGCTACTTTTTCTGAAGATGAACAGAAGAGTAGGTGAATGGTGCCATCATGCATAAGCTCTCTGATGTAATGCATATGGATCTCAATGTGTTTGGTTCTCTGCTTCTGAACTGGATCTTTGTAGATTCGAATGGTACTCTGGTTATCATAGTATATGGTAGTTGAGTACTCTGATTCGAAGCCACACTCTCCAAGTAATCCCTGCAACCATAAACATTGAGTTGCTGCATTAACAACTCCTCTGTACTCTGCTTCTATAGATGAGAGTGCAATGGCACTCTGTTTCTTGCTTGACCAGCTGATTGGCCCTTCTGCAAGAATGAACACATATCCTGATGTGGACTTTCTGTCTGTACTATCACCTACCCAATCACTGTCAGTAAATCCAATCAAATCAAGATCAGATTTTGCTTTGTAGAAGATCCCATGTGTCCTTGTTCCCTGAACAAAGTTAAGGATCCTTTTGGCTGCTTTCCAATGGATCTCATGAGGCTGATCCATGTATCTAGAAGCCACACTTACTGCATAAGAAAGGTCAGGTCTAGTATGTGTTAGATACAATAAACATTTAATCAATTGCCTATACAGTGTATTGTTTACCATAGGTGAAGAATCAGCTTCTTCCAGCTTCACTCCTAAAAGGAAAGGAGTTTTGCTTGCTTTGCAATCCTTCATTCTGAATTTGTTCAGCAAGTCCAAGGAATATTTGGACTGGTGCACCTTGATTCCATCTTTGGTTTGAGAAATATCAAGCCCCAAAAATTGACTTAAGAGCCCCAAATCTGTCATGGAGAAGGCTTGGTTCATAGAAGCCTTTAAGGAAGCAATCTCATCCTTTGAGCTTCCTGTAATGAGGAGGTCATCAACATATAACACAATGATCATTAATGAACCATTAACTAACTTCAAATAGACATTTGGATCTGATTTTCACCGAACAAAATACAGTGATAGCAAGAAGCTATCGATCTTGGCATACCAAGCCCTGGGGGCTTGCTTTAGCCCATACAATGACTTTCTCAACCTGCACACAAGAGAAGGGTTAGCAGAAAAACCTTGAGGCTGCTGCATATATATCTCTTCAGTGAGATCTCCATTCAGGAAGGCACATTTTACATCCATGTGATGTACCTCCCATTGCCTTGAGGCTGCAATGGCTAAGGCTAGCCTGATGGAATCCATCTTTGCCACTGGGGAAAAAGTCTCATTGTAATCTATGCCATGAACCTGTGAGTATCCCTTGTCTACCAATCTGGCCTTGTACTTCAGTGGTGAACCATCAGCAGCAAATTTGGTCTTATAGACCCACTTACACTGGACTAACTTTCTTCCTGGAGGAAGATCCACTAGCTCCCATGTGTTGCTCTTCTGGAGTGAGCTGAACTCCTCCTTCATGGCTGTTTGCCATCTTGGATCTCCTACTGCTTCTTCATATGTTTGAGGATCAGAATCCACCATCAAATAGCATTTTTCAGCAAACATAGGATCCTTCATGCACAGACCACTCTCAAATTGAGATCTAGTCCTCCTTGGGTCATTGGGATCCCCAACTAGCTCTCCTACTGCATGTAGTGTCTTGGCTGCCCATTTTGGAATTGTAGGGCTGTTAGGGTCTGCAATAAACTCATCTCCTATAGACAAATCAGAATCAGCATGTTCAACAAACTCTTTACTTACTTCCTGAGGTTCAGGTGGAGAAGAGGCTTCTCCAACTTCCACTGCTGCAAGGGGTTCTTCTTCAAACTGAAAACACCTTTCAATGAAGGCTTTGTTAGTGCTCAAATTTATCAGCTTGTACCCTTTTGAATCTTCAGAGTATCCAACAAAAAGACACTCTTGGCTTTGGGGCTGCAAAGCCTTCCTCTTCTCTGTTGGAATTCTAGCCCAAGCCTTTGAGCCAAAAATCCTGAAGTGGGTCACATCTAGCTTGTGCCCACTCCATGCTTCGAAGGGAGTCATACCATCAAGTTGTTTATGAGGAACCCTATTCTGAATATAGGCTGCACATTTGATAGCTTCGGCCCAGTACTTTGGTGGAAAAGTTTTGGCCTCCATCATGCATGTTGCCATCTCCTTTAGTGATCTGTTCTTCCTCTCAGCAACACCATTTTGATGTGGTGTGTAAGGGATAGAATGTTGCATCTGAATACCCGCATCTACACAATAATTAATAAACTTAGACTTGACATACTCACCACCATTGTCATATCTGAGGACCTTGAGTTTCCTCCCATACTGGTTCTCAACCAAAGCCTTAAAGACTTTAAATAGGCCAAAAACTTCAAACTTGTGTTTCAGGAAGTAAACCCAGCAATACCTGGAAAAGTCATCAATAAAATTCAGTGCATATTTGGCCTGACTCATGGACATATGAGGGAATGGGCCAGCAACATCACTGTGGATCAGCTCGAGGGGTGCAGAGGTTCTCTCATGACTAGCTCTCTCAAATTTATGCTCTGGGTGTTTTCCTAGGATACAACCTTGGCAGACTCCTTTGGAAAATTTTATCTTGGGAAACCCTATGACCATCTCTTTTTCACTAAGATCAGAAAGATACGTGTAATTTAGGTGGCCAAATATTTCATGCCAAAGCTTTCTTGCTTCATTAGCATGAATTAGAAGAGCATAGGGGTTTGAGTAGGGTAGGAAGTGTGAGAACATGTATACCTTTTGAGCATGATTTGAAACTCCTTTTGCAATGACTCTACCACTTGAGATCTCTGTGATCTCAACTTCATCAGGGGAGAATATGACTTTCTTAGGAGACCCGGTGTGGGTCATCTGGTACACTGACAAGAGGTTGGAGGCAAGACCAGGCACATACAAGACATTGTTGAACTGACCATGATCAAGATCAATCCTCCCTTTGCCCAAACTTTCAGTGAGAGAGTCATCTCCCAGTACTATAGGTGGTCCTTTCGACATGTCAAGTGAGGAGAAGGCCTCCTTGGTCGAAACCATGTGTCTTGAAGCTCCAGAATCAATGATAAAACTGGGTGAGCTTGATGTGCCAGCAACCAATGCATGAATTCTCTCTCTGTCATCTGAACTTGATCCTCCTTCTCTCTTCTTTGAGCTGTCTGGAAGGGAGATGCCATTCTTCTCTAGGAGTTGGGTCAGCATGTCTATTTGCTTCTTCATACAAGAGATTTCAGTCTGATTGCCCTTATTGCAGTATGCGCACTTGCTCATTTCACCTTTGTTTTTCTTCTTCTGGTAGTTCTTCTTGGAACCTTGTGGCTCCTCCGGAGACTGTTTCTTGTCTCTCTTTTGCTCAGGTGGATTTTTATCTTTCTTTTTGCTTTTTGAATCTACCTTCGAATCTCCAGCAATTAGAGCTTGATCTTTGGATGGTTTGATGGTGCCCATCATCACCAGCTTGTCCTACTCTTGTGTGAGAGATTCCATGAAATCTGCAAGGCTAAGCATCTTCCAGGTTCGAGCTGTCAGTTTTGTGGCATAGAAGGTCGAAACAAACACTCAATAGTCAAGGCCTAGCTTTGAAAGAATGGCCAGGATGAGCTGATCATCCTTCTTTTCGATCCCACACTGTTTCAGCTGCAAAACTAGTGCTTTGAACTTGGAGAAATATAGCTGCAGGGATTCAAAGCTATTTGGACTCAGAGAAATCAGCTCATTTTTTATTTGATGTCCCCTCATCTCATATGTCTTTCCAAAAAGATCAGAAATCTTCTCCCATACTTCATTTGGTGATGTCAATCCATCAAGATGGAAAATGAGGTCTTTGGAAATACTCAGACACAGGAGACCATAGGCCTCATCCCTCCTGTTGTGCCATTTTATCTTCTCTGCAGCTGCATTGGGCTCTGCTTCTGTTTCCATAGTCACCCTATAGAGGCCTTTCGCTCTCAACAGTATCTCCATCTCTGCTTTCCATTCAAAGAAATTGAAGGGAGTCAAGATAGTTTTCTGTGATTGATCCATAGCTTAGAAAATTTGTCCCGGTTGTCAGTAGAAGGCTCCCAGTCACTGATGTCAAACCTACAAAACAATTTTGAAGGAGAGAAATCGATCTACCATGGCTCTGATACCATGTGGAAATTGAACCCAGTGATAGATTAATTTTACTCACAACAATTAACAATTGATCATGCAAAATCACTCACAAAAGAGACTGAAATTGGAGTTGAACACTAAACTGTATTAACTCAGTGTACAATAGCCAACCCTATAACATAGTAGGTTGCTGAATAAATAAAATACATCAGGGATTCGAATGCATGAGGAGCAATTCGAATCTAGCATAAAGCAGGCTTACTAAAATTAAGCAAATCCCCCATAGGTGTAAAAAGTTGATCCCAAATCTGTCATGGAGCTCATGAATTAGAAAAATGGCTTAGGAAAGCTAAAGAGTGATGGAATGAGAACTCATACATGCTTTTCCAAGGAGAAAAGAGTGGAGGATGAAGAGGACAAAAAACTAGTTCACCTCACCTAGTCAAACTTTCCCTATTGCTTTAAAACACTGAAAAAGCAGGCAATAAAGCAGAAAAAGCAGAAGGGCGCCTAGGAGGCCAGGAATAAAGCAGAATTGATTCCTTGAGGTTTCCCAAGCGCTACATGAGCCAAATAAGCCAAGTTTGACCACTATGGATAGGTAAATGACAACTTGCACAAGGTGGGACACATGAACTAGGCAAATAAGACAAAAATAATTAAATTAATGTCTAAGGTGGTAAACTATGGGTTGATTATTATAACAAAGAGAGGGATGAACATTCATTGCTGAGATGATCACCATCCATTCCATCGTTTCCCAAAGAACACGGTCCAAGGATACTATTCCACGCGAGCTATACAAAGGTAGTTGAAACAAGCTGCAACATATTCGGAGGCAACAGTGCGCTGCTGCTCAAAAATAGTTGCAATCCATGGAATATCTTCTCAATTGATCATGATCATCATTTCTGGCTTGAATATCAGCCTTTCTATATTTTCTGTTTTCATCTTGCCACGACTGTAACTGCTTATCATAATTGGGGCAGCTTGAAGATCAGAGATCTTCATGGCTACTCGATAATAGTGGGAAGATGTTATGATTCTAATTGTATAAATACTGGGAACTATTCTGAGCCAGGGGTTGAAAAATTAATCAAATTATTGTATCAACTGTGACTGAGGTTGTGTGCTCATCCACCATTTTAATATGAGTTTGATTCTGCATATCTTAATGTTCTAACGTGTGTTACTTCCAGCATCTCTGTGTGAAGGCTGGCCCTGCCTTCCCACAGGGATTGCTGAGTTAATTAGGTATTTTATTTATTCTGTTGTGTGGTTTGGATTTTGAAATAAATTCCCTTATTTACAGTAAGCTACAACAGTCATCGATTTGCTGTGTGTTCATTTGAGTGATCAGTAATTGCATCCCCTGTAAACTGCAGTGGTGTGGTGTGCCATTTGACTATATAGGCTAACTTTCTCTTATGCAAATTTGTCATAGCTGTGACAGCCCTGTTCATCCCTAGTTCTTTCAATTGCTGTTTTCTTTAGATATTTGCAGTTTGTTTCTTCACATTTATAATTGCAGAATTTAATTCCTGTACTTTGAATTTCTAGAATAAGTTGACCTAAGATAGTTGAGATGGATCTTTAGATAGTTTGGTAATTAAGGATTTAAATTTTTGCAAAAGTAATCTAGATGTTATTTCTTGAATCCTTTAATTCTATATTAAATATTGTAAGAAGGTATTTGTGATTGCATTCTTAAGAAGGTTTGCTAGATTAAGTAGATTATGGGATGAGTTCGGTTGAACATGAAAGTAGGGTCATTCATTTATAGCATCAACTACTTAGTGTTTAAAGCATATACAGTGCACATTATCCTTGAAATAAGAGACTTCCCTGGGTTGAAAATTTATATTGAACACTCTGTATGTTGGATTTAATTAACTTGCATATAGGGTGCCCAACATTTTGGGACTGTTGCCAGGGAGGATACATATTAGACACCATAGTAGTTGCATCTAGTAATTATATTTATTCATTCTTCTTCGGTTTTTAAGTTTACATGTTTTGGGTTGCATGAATACAAGAAGGGTACAGCGTGACCATCTTATAAATCCCAAAACCCCACAGAACACTAACATTGCAGGTGGTCGAGGCCGTGGGCGAAATCCATCATTGAGAAGAAGAACATTCATTGACGATCTGGTTGATAGGACCAATTATTCTACTAGGGATCGCTATTAGGATATACCTATTAGAATAATCCTAGTTACCCCTGGAGTGGAAGCATCAGTCTCCATAGTGGAGAACACATGACGAGCTGCAACACCCTCGGATATCCCTGCGGAGGAAGACAGAGCTAGTACTACGGGATCAGCTGATCGAGATTTGATCTATCACATTAACGATAAGGTTGTGACTGAGGAGGAGTGGACACAGTTCCATAAAAATTTAACGATCAGTGGAAGGACAAAGATGACAAAGTAGAGGAAGATATGAGCAACAGACATGATCCCAAAGATCACAAAGAAGCAATGGGTGAAAATCATCATCATGAGGGTAACTCCCCGCCTGAAGGGACGGTCGCTACACTTCATATCCCAATTCAACAGCCAGAGGGTGTTGCCTCATTTTTATGGAAAAGTGGCAGAGGATCCAGATGAATTTATTTTTGAATTTGACATCCTCTGTTGCAGCTATGACTACACCACCAATGCACAGAAGCAAAAACTTGTTTCTACCACTCTGAAGGACAATGCATTACATTGGTTTATGAGCCTGGGAGGGGGAATTGTCACTACCTGGGACCGGATGAAACAAGTGTTCTTGGAGAAATATCAGAAGTATTGCAATACCAAGGAAAACAGAGAAGAACTGTTTAAAATGGTACAGAGGGACGATGAAAGTCTGGAATATTTTGTTGAAAGGATTTTACATAATGTGCAGAGAGTTGGACAGACTAATATGGGGTTATATGTGCTCAAAATAATCCTACTTTATGGGATTAGGGAAGATTGCCTAGACATGTTGAACCTTTTAGGAAAGGGGGTATCTCAAACGAGTCCTTTGAAAATATCATTGAACTGTGCAAACGATATTCCAGGGGATCTTCCAGGAACAACAAACGGGACAAACGAGACAAATTATAACATTATGTCTTTGACAGAGCAAAAAATTCATCTAATGGAGGAGCCACCTGAGCAGAAATAGGAAATCTCCTTGAAAATTTCAAGACTAAAATGATGAGATCCATCTCCTCGAAAATAGACGTCCCGAGGGTAAAGCAAAAACAAGCAGTAGAGGATCTCACACTTGGTGTATTCTGCCCTAAATGTAGGAAGAACCACCCTCTTAAGGAGTGCCTGCTCGACAAGATAGAAGTGTGTCAGTTGTGCAAGCTGAAACATGACACAAAAGAATGCCCTTCACTACCTCAAGTGAAGGTAGTTCTACAGGCATCAACTCCAGATGTGGAACCAACTTACTTTATTGCATAGAAAAATCCCTGACAACCTCGAAATGAAGGTATGACTCTAGACTTGTTTCCATTTTAGAATAAAATGAATAATTGGAATAATATGCAGCACATGAATACACAATTCCCTTCATCTTATTCTAACCCTCAATGGTATCCCTCTCAACCTCCGATGAAAATTTTTAACTCCTAGAACCCCTGGACACAGCCACCAAACCAACAAAATTCTTGGTCTCCTAGATGGAGGAACTTCCATCCAAGGAACTAGTTCCCCCATAACCAACCTCCTCAACAGCTTCCACATCAAACGTTTCCTCATCAACCATACCCTCCTCAAAAATATCCTCATCCTTATCAGCAGTCACAGCTGCAACTCCAGATTAATGATGTCCCCAATATGTCGATACGACCACATCTTCCTGCTCAACCTAACCCCAACCCAAATAATAAATCAGTCCATCAGTTTGAGACTTCCAACATGCCCGCTTACTCCATTACTCATGTACCCTGCAACGACATCTGCTTACGATCAAGGAGGGTAGTGGAGCCTTTGATCATTGAGGATGTTCCATCCTCTATGCATGAAGAAAGGATGAACCCATAGTATTTATCCAATACAGTGAATCCCATTATTGAATACATTGAACATCCTACTAATATGACAGTTGAAACACAAAAAGACACATTTATCGACACATAGCCTACATAATTGATTAGGGAACCACCATACCTTGAAAGATTAATATTACCGAAGGTAGTAGGAGAACCTCAATTTAACCTCTTAGGAGAGTTGAAAAATATTTATGTTAAAATTCCACTTCTTCGGGCCCTTCAAGACGTACCTATCTATGCCATAACCATTCGAGATATATGTACAAGGAAACCAGGAAGAAAACCCAGGGATCCTCCCACTGTTCATGTCATAGGAAAATTATCTAAATTAATAATGGGGAAAACCCTCTTGGCCAAAGATGACGATCCTGGCAATCCCATTGTCACTCTACATATTGGGAGCACACAAATACCCAACATACTGGTAGACTTAGGTGCATCAATTAACTTCATGACCATTGAGACTGTAAGGAAACTTGGTCTCACTAATCTCAGGCCAACTCCTACCATTTTAGAACTGGTAGATAGATCCACTATTAAACCTGAAGGAATCTTGGATGATCTCATTATCTCAGTTGATTCTTGGGAGTATCCTGCTGACTTCTTGGTTTTAAAACCTAAGTCGCAGATATGAGGACACCCATTGATCCTGGGAAGGCCCTGGTTAGCTACAGCTGATGCTTGCATTAGCTGTCGATCTGGGTCTATGACCATATCAGATGGAACTGAGATAAATAACCTCACTCTCTATCCTCCAGCTCGGGCGAGCTTAGAAGCTGAAACTCTGTTATGGATGGAGCTAGAGGAAGAAGAGGGCATTCAGCCATTATTAACGATAGGGAATGCCTTGACTTTTAAAGATGAAACTGAAGATGATGGCATTAATAATTTCATCAATGAACTCACTTTTCTCAATAAGAAAATTTATCAGATCCTGAATGCTACTCTAGGTGAAGAGGAACAAGAAAATCTCACAGAGGAGACATTAGTCAGTGATACTCACATAGTTCCAATGTTGAAAAATTCGAAAAGTGTTCCTATTGAGGTAGAGTCTGGAAAAACCCTGAATATCAATCCCAGTCTTACCACAGATGAACATGAACGCCTAATCACTCTCTTAAAAAAACAAAAGGGGGCATTTTCCTGGGAGTACATAGACATGAGGGGCATCCCTTCTAATATGTGCACCCATCACATTTATATCAAAAGTGACTCTCGGCCTATGTGCCAGCCTCAATGAAGAATGAATCCCAATATTAGGGACATGGTGAAGGAAGAAATTCAGAAACTCTTGGAAGAAAGATTTATATATCCCATTTTAGAGAGCAAGTGGGTGTCTCCACTCGTGATAGTACCCAAGAAGAATGGTAAGTGGAGAGTCTATGTGGACTATAGAGAGTTGAACAAGGAAACACAGAAAGATCACTTGTCCATGCCTTTCATTGATCAAGTACTTGACACCTTATCCGGGAAGAAGTTTTTCTCCTTCCTGGATGGGTTTAGCGGGTACAATCAAATCCAGATTGCTCCCGAAGACCAGGATAAAACTACCTTCACCTGTCCTTGGGGAACTTTTGCATACAGAGTGCTTCCCTTTGGCTTATGCAATGCACCAGCCACATTTCAAAGAGTTGTGATTGGCATCTTTTCAGAATTAGTTAATGATAGTATGGAAATTGTCATGGATGATTTTACTCCTTATGGCAAAGACTTTGAAGAAGCATTGAAAAACTTGGAAAATGTTTTAACTCGCTACGAACAGACCCAGCCATCTTTGAGCACTGAAAAGTGCCATATGATGATGAGTGAAGGGGTAGTGTTGGGGAATTTTGTCTCTACTGATGGAATCCATGTAGACCCCTCTAAAATCAAGGTAATAAAAAATATACCTACTCTTGGAACTTAGAAAGAAGTGCGAAGTTTCTTAGGGCATGCTGGATATTACAGAAGATTGATAGAAAAATTTTCCAAACTTGCCTCTCCTCTGTTTTCATTTTTAATGAAGGATGTGTAATTTACTTGGAATGAGGCATGCCAGAAAACGTTTGTCAAACTTAAGGAGAAGTTGTCCACAGCTCCCATACTAAGATGGCCGAATTGGGCCCTGCCTTTTCAAATTTATTCAGATGCCTCTGATATCACCATTGGAGCAGTTTTAGGACAACAGGATGGTCAAGCACCTTATACAGTTTATTATATTAGCAAAAACCTATCCCCTGCTGACATTAGAGGAAATTTCAACTCAAAATGGGCCTTCTAAGGAAAATTAATAAAATAATAGTTAAAATAATAAAATAATATTTATTAATTTTGGAGGAAGAAAAGAAAAAACTACTTCTTTGTTCGTATTTTCGACATATCTCCCTGTGTTTTTACTCAAATTTCGATCGGGAGAGCTCGTTGGATGCGGAATTAAATTTTGCATCCAATGAGTACCCACTCAACATACTTTTCATGGGCCCAGCTACCCCAAAAACAATAAATACCTAAAAAAAATGAGATGATGATGTCATCATCACATTTTTTCAGGTATTTCATGTTTTTGGGGTAGTGGGGCCCATCAAAAGTATGCCGAGTGGGTGCTAGTTGGATGTGGAATTTAATTCGGCATCCAAAGAGCTCTCCCGATCAAAATTGGAGTAAATATACAGGGAGATATGTTGAAAATATGAACAAAAAAAGTAGTTTTTTTTTATGATACCTATCCCCAAATTTATATTAAAAAGTTGTTTAAGAGGTGCTACCTTTTTTAATTTTAAAGAATTTTGATTAGATAATACATGATGACATGGAATTTGTATTATTTTTGGAAGTCCCATTTTAAATTGAAATTTCCTCTAATGACTTAATTATACTGTTACCGAGAAGGAGTTTTTAGCCATTGTTTACTCCATTAACAAATTTCGACAGTATATCACTAGATATCCTACCTTTGTGCACACTGACCACTCGACCATCAAATATCTAATGAATAAACCTGTTACAAATGCTCAGGTAACTAGATGGCTGTTATTATTACAGGAATTTGATATCACCATTATAGACAGACTTGGAAAAGAAAATGTTGTCGCTGATTTGTTATCTTGTTTTACTAACAGTGATGATAATTTTCCTGTTGAGTACTCTTTTCCAAATGAACGCTTATTTGCAGTTTCATCTCACTCCCCTTGGTATGCACATGTCGCTAACTACTTGGCTGCAGGGAAGCTTCCGGCACATTTGTCAAAAAGAGAAAAGCAAAAAATTATTCAACAAAGTGCCAGGTATTGTTGGATAGACTGTCATCTCTTCTACATAGGCCCTGATCTTGAGATCAGAAGATGTGTAAGGGAAGATGAAATATTCCATATTTTGAAGGCTTTCCATGACAAGCCTTGTGGGGGACATTTTATAGACAGGAGGATAGGACACAAAGTGTTGAGAATGGGCTACTATTGGCCGACCCTTTTCAGGGATGCAAAAAGATATGTTCAGTCTTGTGACAGCTTCCAGAGGATGGGCCAACCTAACAGATTGGATCAAATGCCTCTTCAACCACAACTGGTGGTTGAACCTTTTGACAGATGGGCCTTAGATTTGTTGGTCCTATCAGTGCTCATTCTAAGTAGAAATTCTACATCTTGGTTTGTACCAACTACATGACGAAATGGGTAGAAGATGTGGCTTTGGTGAAAGCCAATGACTAGGATGTGATCAATTTCCTGTATGGTAAAATATTTACTCGTTTCGGAGTACCCAAGGAAGTGGTTACAGATGGAGGACCTTAGTTTGTGTCACATAAATTTTAAGCTCTTCTACGGAAGTACCATATTCAACACCGGATAGCTTCACCATACCATCCCCAGGCCAATGGCCAAGTGGAAAGAACTAACAAAGTTATTGAAGCCATCCTTACCAAAATAGTCAAGAGCCATTGTAGAGACTGGGCTGATAGACTTCTGGAAGCATTATGGGCATATCGTACTACTTGGCGCAATACTACAGGTTTCTCTCCTTATGACTTGGTGTATGGAAAAAGTGTTGTCTTCTCCATTGAATTTGAAATCAAGACTTTGAAGACAGTTACAGAGGTAAAATTAGATGTGACTAAAGCCCAGAAGAGAAGATTGAATCAATTGAATGAACTTGATGAGAACCGTTTAGCTGCTATGGATCATACAGTATTAATCCAGCAATAAAGATCCAATTGACATGACCAATTCATCAAAAAGAAAGGTCTTCTGTGAAGGAGACTGGGAATTATTATACGATTCAAGATTCAAAAGGGACTTTAAGGGTAAGTTACACACAATATGGTTGGGCCCATACCTGGTAGACAGAGTATTTGATAATGGTACAGTCCGCCTGGTAACCATTGATGAGAATTCTGCACCATTATTTGCTAATGGTCGCAGGCTGTGACTATACCATAAGCCCATCTCAAAAGATTCATTCACTTCATAGATTGCAGTTGATCTGGAATACCAATTAGAACAAGGGCAAGAATCTTTCTCTGCCCCTGTCAATCCTTAGATAATCGCTGTAAATCCTAAATAAAAAAAAATTGTACCTAAATAAATTGATATTTTTACTATTATTTTTATCTTTTTCCTTTGCACTTGATCCTTTTTTTTTTAATAAAATGTGTAGGGATGCGCTTAAGGAGAAGTGGTCATTATCGGGCCTATAGACCAGGGTCATCCTTTTGTAACTTCCTGCATCAGAAGAAAACTCCTTGAACAAGGTTGTTGCAGTTGCAACACTATAATACTTTGCCTATTTTTCTGTTTTTCTGCAGCTGAAACACCGTAAAAAAACTCCCTTTACCCCGTTTCACACAGATGCAACACCGTAATACTTTGCCTATTTCTCTATTTTTCTGTAGCTGCAACATCGTAAAATCCTACCCTTTATCTCGTTCCACGCAACTGCAACACCATAAAACGTTGCCTATTTTTCTGCTTTTTTGCAGCTACAACACCGTAAACTCCCGCCCTTTACCCCGTTCTGCGTAGCTGCAACACCATAAATTTTGTCCATTTTTACCTTTTCCAGTAGCTGCGACACCGTTCCATCTTTAGTATTTTTATCTTTTTTGGCAGCTGCGACACTGTCCCATCTTTACTATTTTTATCTTTTCCGGTAGCTGCAACACCGTTCCATCTTTACTATGTTTACCTTTTTTCGGCAGCTATGACTCTGCCAAAACTGGTTGATTTTTCTATAAATAATGGCTGCGACTCTACCAAATTGCTTGATTTCTCTATGTTCTACGGCTGTGACTCCTCCATTATTTGCAGAACTCTTTGCAACCTTGGTTAGCGACTCCTCCAGATCTGGCCCCAAGTCCTGATACCGACGATTCTGATTTACTTCACAGCATTCATTATGTTTCTGACAAGATTGACACGATGGTTTTGGTTTGCCGGTAGAAAAGGTCATTCCAGCATACCTGCAATAATGATTAAATTTAAATGGTTGCACTTCACACACTTTATGATTTTCAAAGGTCACTGTTCATCACATATTTTCGAAGGTATGGTTCTAATTATTTACTTGATTAAGCGTTAAGTAGATTTGACAACATTAATCATACCTTCCTTTCTGTGCCCATTATTACACCTGCATACCATTAACCATCCACTCGTATGACTTAATGGCCATTTAAATTACTTGATAACCACCACCTTTCCTAGTTTGGGATAAAAGTCCAAACATTTCCATGCTCTAAAACTTTCCGAATTTACCCAACTCCACTCTCAGTTGTTCATGCATACTTTGTGCTTTAACCTCCATTGTCGAGACCTATAATCTATCGGACTGATAAATAATTCTGAATTCAAGCAAACATGGATATCCCAACACGGCATGAACCTCCAAATACGCGAGAACTGAGAAGAAATGCCAAAGTTTTCACTATTTTTGAAGCTGCGAGTTGGACTGAATTCTTCCAACGCTTGAATGAGTTTTATCGAGAGGTAGCTCTACAATTTGCCTTAAATCTTACAAAAACCCACTCATAGGTTTGGGGGTTACGTATAGAAGTCTCTGAAGCAATAGTGGCTGAAGTCACTGGCCTTCCTCAGGTAGGAAGACCCTGGTTTGGTCAAAGAACCCCCAATGCTACTGCAGTACAGGATTTTCTAATAGAGGGGAAGCAAATTCGTCAGTCAAGGAGAAAGATAGCGTTACAGTCACTGCCTCGGCCATGGGATCAAGTAGCAGTTTTCCTCAATAAGTATATCACCTTTGAAGGTAGGTATCAAACTGTTTATTACTCTGAACTTCCTTTATTATCTCATCTTCGTCATAGAGCCTTATTGAACATTCCATTTTATCTATTCAATAACCTACACCATATGGAGGGGTTTGTTAGAACATCCAAGCATCCAAACTCCTCCCTTACCCACCATGGCCTAGTAAAATTAATAATTTTACGGGCCTTAGCTCAATGGAACCAAACCTAGGAGCAATTCACAAGTCAAATTCAGATGAACCAGGAACCCACCCTTTTGCCTAGCATTCCAATCGAAGAAGAAGTAGAAGTACCTGTACTCTTGGGGGTTGTTCAAAACCAAGAGGAGCCTGCAAATGAACGAACAGTTGGGGGAAAATGAAGATAAACAGGAGGATCAGATTCCCTCCAATTTAGTTGGGGAGGGAATGAGACTGGATCAAATGATCAATCAGATGACCAAGCAAAAGAATTGGAGGAAAATGCAGGAGAAAACCCTGTGGAGAGATTAAATAATATGGAAGCTCTGACAGCAGAGGCTGAAGCTGGAGCAGCATTAGATGTTGCGATAGCTGAAGTTGAGGATGTTAGAGCCATGATAATAGAAGGAAAAATAGAGGTGTTGACCATTGAATATTCCCTTGAATGGGGAGGAACTCTGATTGAGGAAGAACAGGAAAATGCTGAGACAGAGGATATCCCTTCAACATCAGCTACAAACCTGGAGATTCCGGTACCACGGAGGAAAAGAAGGAGATCAAAAGAAGAAATACAGGCATCACCACCATTAAGACGAAAAAGAACCAGGTCAGTTACAACAGCTGAAATAGCACGGGCAATATGGGAAACCCTAGAAGCACAGATCGAATTCCCCATTCTAAGACCCAAAGCAAATGATGCCCCATAGGAACCGACTGCAGAAGAACCTTAAATTGAGGGACTTCTATATGAAAATGATCTATTAAAGGAGGAAGTACAATCACTTTATAAAGAACTAGAAAATTGGAAGGAAGCATGCAGGAAGCAGGTGGAAAGGAAGTTGCACACACTGGTTAAAGCTGCAGACCGATTAGAAGGATCACCTCCTGCTGAGGATGGTGAGGAGGAAGAAAGAGTGGTGTGCCCTATGTGTGGAGAAATCTTTAACCAGTCAGGATACAAATTCATAGTTCGTTCCTTTATGACACAACAACCTGTACCTGCGACTGTGGAAGAACAAGGACATGAAGCGCCAAAGATAGAAGCGGGGGATGCAGAAATGACCCCTGGTATAGAAAAGGGGGAAAATGAATAATTACAGTCACATCCAATAGAAGAAGGACAATCTGATTGGAAGGATGGTGAAGCTCCCCAAGAGCAACTCCAATAAAGGGAAGTAGCAGATAAACAGGGTGTTGATACATAAGAACCATCATTTCCAAATATTCATGTTGAAGTTGCCACCCAAATTGGGATAGATGAACTAGAAGCTGAAATTATTCCTGATCTTATTGAAGAAGTCTGTGTTGTGACTCCTGAACCTTCTCAGGGCACAGAACTAGAGATGGAAACTCAGCAACAGAATGATGATGAATTTGAACAGGGTGCTGATACACAAGAACCAACATCCTTGAATATTCTAGTTGAAGTTGCCACCCAAATGGGGGAAGATGAACCAGAGATTGAAAATACTCTTGAATTTAATGAAGAAGTCTACGTTGTGACTCCTGAACCATATCAGGATACAGAGTTAATAGAAATGGAACCCAAACAACAGGAAAATGAGGAAGTTAACCAGGATGTTGTTACAAAAGAACCAACTTCCCTGGAAATTTTTGTGGAGATTCTCAGGCAGCAACAAGAAATCAATCCCAAAATGGACATCATTCTTGATTTGGATTTAGGAAATGATGAACAAATGCAATCACAATCCTCAGGGGAAACTGAAATCCTTGAATAATAGCTCCATATTGCAGAAGACATGGAAGAAACTCTACAATCCCAGTAGCATGAAGAAATAGAAGGGCAGGGCTCTGTTACACAAGAACCAACGGCTTTGCATCCCCCTGTCAAAGCTGCAGCTGACAATCAGGCAGATAGGGAGATCAAAATTCAAGAGGAGGTTGTCACACAAGAACCAACACCTTCACAATCAGCTGTTGAGGTTGCTATAGGATAACTCCAAAGAGAGGATGCTATTACACAAGAACCAGCATCCCCATAAGTTGTTTCAAAGGCACCTATGGTTGAAGTTGTTGCATGAGAAATTCAAGGAAGGGATGTTGTTACACAAGAACCAACACCCCCAGAAGTAATTTCAAAAGTACAGGATGTTCAAATTGGAACATCAGGTGATAAGGTATGGACTCAACTTCCTCAAAATTTTGTCAATTTTGATTCTGATAATGAAGAACATGATGAAGATGAAGAAATATTGAAGCTGACAAAAGAATTCTCAATCCTGAGAATAGAAGTGAGGAAGTGGAGGAGTCAAGTGGAGAGATATCAAGAAGGGATGGTTTCCCTTGTGGAACATAGGAAGACCATCAGGGAATTGAAGGAAAAGTGGGCAGAAGAAATCATGTCCCAGAAACACCATGGGGAAGAGTTATAGAAGGAGGTAAAGGATATGAAAAAGTTCAAATCCATGCAGGTGGAAAAAGATAAGTTGTATACTCTTTCTCAATAATTGTTGGGTACCAGAGTACCATGCTCCTCTTACCCTGTGTTTTTATTTGAGCAGTTCATTTGGTTTAAACTGAGGGCTATAAAAGAAGGGAGACCATATGAAATAGCAAACTCAGCTAAATTCCTGGAAACATTTCTGGAAAGTGACTTTGAGGAGCATAATTTGTTGTCTGAGATTTATTTGCATGAGTTGGCTTGTAGCTTGGACCGCCATTCAAATCCTATCCTTTTCTCAGGTGATGTTCAACTGAGGGATTTTGCCTCCTTTGTTAGCAATCATATTTAGTGGGAAATATGCTTCCAAACTTTCTCTCATAATGAGGCCCACTCTAACCTCAGAATCCTCGTCTTCTCCTTGCTTGTCATCAAAATGTACTCTCGTGTCCCATCCAAACTCAACGGATAATGGAACTTCAAGAAAAGGTTATTTCCACTTGTGTCAGCCATATTTCCAAGCATCAACAATTGGCTTTGGAAGGTAGCCAACACAGATGGCAGGTTGCCTCTTTAACCCTAAGAAATAGGGATCCCTATTGTTACAGGAATTTTGAACATGCACTTTCCAGGGTTGAGGGATATGTTGGATGCATGAAGGAATGTGGGGTTAATTTGCTGGGACTCAAATTCAAATTTCCTCTCATTTGATGGCCAACAAGACCATATAGGGAATACTTCTCATTAACAAGGGTAGAAGAGCAGAGGTGTTGGAGATATTGGGTTGTCCATAAGGGATTCTTGGAAAAACAGGGAATGCCTGAATTCCCATACAACCTTTCTTCTTTCCATGAACGAAGTACAATGCCAGATTCAGATTCATACTAATGGAGGTTGTTGCATGGGGACATGCAACAGAACAGTTGGGGGACATGTTGGGCCCATAAATGACCCCTTTTTGACCACCTTTACCTACCTCTTTTTGCCTCATCCTACTCTATTATGTACACTAAGCAGATGTTTTTTCTTCACTCAGTCCCTCAATTCAGATAGGTATGGTTAATCATTTTCTTATTTGATTAATGCTTAGGATTGTTGTAATCAGGGCTTTACATCTTAAATTATGCTAACATATGGTGGTTTTATAAAGATAATTCGAGATGTAAAGGATACAAGTGTAGCGGGCCGAACATGCCAAGAGAGGGATGAACATTCATTGCTGAGATGATCGCCATACATTCCATCATTGCCCAAATAATGCGGTCCAAGGATACTATTCCACGCGAACTGTACAAAGGTAGCTGCAACAGGCTGCAACAGATTCAGAGGCAACAGTGCGCCATTGCTAAAAAATAGATGCAATCCAGGGAGCATCTTCTCAATTGATCATGATCATCATTTCTGGCTCGAATAACAGCCTTTCTATATTTTCTGCTTTCATCTTGCCATGACTATAATATCTTATCGTAATTGGGGCATCCTGAAGATCAAAGATCTTCATGGCTGCCCGATAATAGTGGGAAGATGTTATGATTGTAATTGTATAAATACTGGGAACTATTCTGAGCCATGGGTTGAAAATTAATCAAATTATTGTATCAGCTGTGACTAAGGTTGTGTGCTCATCTGCATTTTAATACAAGGAGTTTGATTCTGTAGATCTCGGCATTCTAACGTGTGTTACTTCTAGCATCTCTGTGTGAAGGCTAGTCCTACCTTCCCATAGGGATTGCTGAGTTAATTAGGTATTTTATTTATTCTATTGTGTGGTTTGGATTTTGTGATAAATTCCCTTATTTATAGTAAGTTGCAACAGTCATCGATTTGTTGTGTGTTCATTTGAGTGATTAGTAATTGCATCCCCTGTAAACTGCAGTGGTGTGGTGTGCCAGTCGATTGTATAGGTTAACTTTCTCTTATGCAACTATGTGATAGCTGTGACAGCCCTGTTCATTCCCAGTTCTTTCAATTGTTGTTTTCTTTAGATCTTTGCAGTTTGTTTCTTCACATTTATAATTGCAGAATTTAATTCATGTACTTTGAATTTCTAGAATAAGTTGAATTAAGATAGTTGAGATGGATCTTTAGATAGTTTGGTAATTAAGGATTTAAATTTCTACAAAATTAATCTATATGTTATTCCTGAATCTTTTAATTCTAGATTAAAGATTGTAAGAAGGTATTTGTGATTGCATTCTTAAGAAGGTAAGCTAGATTAAGTAGATTATGGGATGAGTTTGGCTGAACAGGAAAGTAGGGTCATTCATTTACAGCATCAGCTACTTAGTGTTTAAAGCATATACAGTGCACATTATCCTTGAAATAAGAGACTTCCCCGGGTTGAAAATTTATATTGAACACTCTGTATGTTGTCTTTAATTAACTTGCATATAGGGTGCCCAACAGAGGGATGAATCAAAAGTCTCACCGATGAATTATTTGACATCTAGTTAAGGAGGGGTACTCATTAAGTTGCATAGGCTATGGTTTATGATAAATCTATGAATTGAAAGTGCATGTCACAACTACCCTTCCTTGGTAAAATTTGCAGGAAGCTTCAATAATTTTGGGGTAGGGACTTGTCTTTCTTTATATAGGTTATAGTCAAACATTTTCAAACAAGGCCTAAGGGGGAATCATCCCAAGACTCCATATGCCCTAAGGATTGGCAGTGATCCCAAAAACCCTTCCATGATCTATACTACAAATAAAGACTTCAATTTTGGCCAAGGATAACTCTTTGAAATCACCTTATTCCCTCATTTCCATAGCCTAGCAATACTATCTAGGGAAACTCCCCTCGAGTTGGAGAAGATCCAACAAGAAGTGCAAAGAGGTGGTTATCATTCATTGCGTAATGTTGTTGGTAGAAATTCCCTTGTGCTTGTGTTAGAAGAAAATATAGCGTTCCTTATATTTCCTTCATGATGTAATGTATTTGAAGGAAATGTGATTGTGATAGAAGCAAAGCTAGCACGCATTAGATTGCATTCACTATGCAATGTTGTTGTTAGTGTTGGCACAAACTTAACAAAACCCAGATCCAAACAACATCATACCGACAAAGACCCAATATATTGGCCAGAAAGGGATTTAACCCTTTTGGCAACACTTGCATAAAAGATGATGTCTCACTCAAGGTACCTATGGGAACTGTAGAAACTAGGTTTATGCAACAAGGGGACCATCACCTTATTACATTAGTATAAATTCGACAGAAAAAAAAACTTTGACAAGTCAACAACTTTGACATATATGACCAAATTCAACCATGACATTCAACCATAACTACGACAACGTAATTATCCATTCAATTATTGATTCATCGATTCATCACATATATTTATCTATTAATAAGCAGTTAACAAATCAACACACACATCAAATTCAATTGACACCAGATATTTAACATGGAAACCCAAGATGAGAAAAACCACAAAAGTGTTTGTTATTATTCAAGAGTCATAGCAAGAACGATTAAGTCTTCTCACATAACCAGCAGACATTTCCTCAACACCTCATTACAAAACATATGCACACACAACCTACAAATTGGCCTTCATCCTTGCGACTCTTCTCAACTTATACAAAAACAAGGTATTAACTTTACTTCGATAGAGTACAAAAATCACGTATCTTGTCACAAAAATTATCTAACCCCCAAAAATTAGTTGCATATTTATAGGCCCTTTATGGCCTTTCAATCGGTGCCCACTACGCGATCCCATATATGTAAGTGGAATTCGTCAAAATAGTTAGACTTCCTGAATTCTTTGTTAAAACAGTTATACTTCCTGAATTCTTGGTTAGTTTTTTGGAGCTATCCACTTTGCTGACCCACTTTGTCGTAGCTCTGTCCACACTTTGAATGCTTCCTCAAAACTGGTACCCAAAATACCCAAAACTTACCTAGGGCCAACAATTAGAAATACCATTGTGCTTGTGCTAGATGAAAGCTAGGTTGAATTATATTTCCTTCATGGTGCAATGGATTTGATAGAAATGTGGTTGTGCTAGAAGCACAACTAGCATGAATTACCTTTAATTTATTGTACATTTTTGTTGTTAGAAATGTTCATGTGCTTGTTCTATAAGGAAATCTAGCATGTGGTAGATTTCCTTCATGGTACAATTTATCTGATGGCAATGTGGTTGTGCTAGAAGAAAATCTAACACACGTTAACCTTCATTTATGGTGAAATGTTGTTGTTGGAAATTCATTTATCAAGTGGTACAAGGAAAGATGACATGCGTTAGATTTCCTTCTTGGCTCAATATTGTTGTTGTCTATCCAGTGATGCTTGTGTTAGAAGGATAGCTAGAACGTGTTAGCATTATTTCGCAACGTAATGTTGTTGTGAGAAACACCCTTATGTGTGTGCTAGAAGGAAAGCTATCATGCATTAGATTTCCTTCATGGTGAAATCTATTTGATGGAAATATGGCTGTGTCATAAATAAAGCTAGCACACACTAGCTTTCATTCATTGTGCAATGTTGTTGGCATTCTGGTAGTGCTTGTGTTAGAAGGACAATCATTCATATTTTTTCAAGAAAATTTGAATATATAAATATATTCCATACATTCTCAATGATAAGATGAATTTTATTGAACATAATGTTTTCTATTAGTTAAATACTACTTATGTGAGGTATTCCCTACAGTTATTATTGATGATATAGGGAAACCATTTATCGACAAACCTTTGTACACACTAACTAGACTTGGTGAGGCTTTGTATAATGCAATCTTCACCATTAAAAAAACATTAAAAACGCAACTCTAATTTTACAAGATTAGGAGTTCTTTTATTTTAAGAAAAATATATTATTATTTATAACACTTTATCATAACAAAATGATTTGTAAAATTACAAATCAATATTTTAAGACTAAAATATTATATTGAGATAACAATATCATATGTGTTTGATAATCTTGGATTTTAAAATTACAAATCATCTTTATTCAAATATTTAGAGATACTTTTACCTTTAGTATTACAAATAGTATTGATGTTAATAGCAGAATATCTAAACAATTTTTAAAATAGAAGTTATTTATAACAAAACATTATATTGACATATGTGTAGAAATTTGAGACTTTTTAACTAATATTTTACAAATGGTATTGATGTAAGTTTGGAACATCCAAACAAATACAAAAACTGAAGTTTAGAAAACTACCTACAGCATTAGGCAATGTTTCTAGGTTGGAATACCAAGACAAATTTAAAAACTGAAGCTGAGAGAGATAACCTATGAACCTAGACACATAGTAAATTTGAGTATAACTTATATCCAAATACTCAATATGTCTACATTTCCATAACATTTCTAGCAATAATTTTACCTTTATTCTAGACAAATCTAAAACCCCAACAAAAGGAAGTTGTTCTAAGAGAGACATTGGGACTTCTTCCAACTCTTTATTTGCCCCTAGATTTAAAGTCACTAGATTTCTGCATTCCAATTCCTTTGAAGGTAAAGATTTAACATTATTGTTGTAAAATGATATTCTTTTCCAATCATTCGACTCAATCTCACCCTACAAAATTTTGAACTTGTCTACTTTCCATATTTAGACAATGCTCCTCCCTCTTTCCAATATAAATTGCCACATCACGGAGAGGATTGTATGTTTTTATGAAAAAAATTTCATGGGAATGTGAGTTACCTGGAAGAAACAATGATCTACAAGTAACTTTAGATAACTGTGGGTCATGTCCATGCTCTTAACAAATCCTTCTGCGATCCACATGGCCACCATCTTCTCCACCTCAATTTCTTCATCTCTAGGAAACATGGCACGATACAGAAAACAACTCTTCAAGTTAGCATTGGGTAATCTCTCATAACTCCATCTCAATATATGGTACAAGTGGTCATCGATTCTGAAATAAGAAGTCAGAAATTTATGATCAAATGTCGTTGTTTGCATTTTCCCTAAAGCAAGATTCCATTCATTCACAGAGGTGATGCCCCTCATTGTTTTAGCTACTACATGTACGGACAACGGTAAACCTCTACACTCATCCGCAACTTTTCTAGCAATATGCTGTGAATCCTGTGGAAGATGACCATTTTTGAAAGCTACATTACAAAACAACTCCCAATATTCCTCGCGGGTTAGGGGTTATATATATATATATATATATATATATTTACCCGCATTATTTCAATCACATCTTTTGTGTGACTACAACATATGATTTTGCTTCCTTTGTCATCACCAAATTCCAAGCCCAACTTCTCAAGATTGAGCGGTCCCGAGATGCCATAAAAAATTAGAAGAAATTTCTTGGCCCTAAGAAATTCTAACAGTTTTATCTTTCTCACTTCTAAATTAATATAATGGTGAGTAGCTAGATCTAAATGAACAGTTTGAGCAATAGAATCTTCTAGCTTTGGAATATCCAATTGACTGACTGTAACCCAAATGACAACATCGAAGAAGTCACTAACCTTGTAGCTGTTGTACACATTTTGGAGCAATCTTTTTTTTTTGACTTGGCCATTGCCGCATACACCAATTATGCGAAGATGGGGAGCTTCCCTCGAATTGATTGCTGATATCGAGTAAAAGTCTCTTCATTCGATTTAACAAGTTCCCATAAGCTTACGGTCATCGAACTGGATAACATTATCTATCTGTCTGATGAGACTAATGATCATGATTTTCATGTCATCAAAGGCAATGCTATTCATCAAATCCATTGGTAGCTTGCTTGGTGCAGAGCACAACAGAAACAAATTGGTAGCTTGCTTGGTGCAGAGCACAACAGAAACAAAAGGAGTAGGTAAAAAATAACCAAAGTAGCAGGTAAAAAATAAAAACAGAGCAGTAATTGGAAAATTTGGAGAGCAAGATTCAAGTGACATGATTTTTTTTTGACATTTTATATGCTAATCTACAAACACTTAAGTCCTCTACAATAAAGAGCAGGGTCCTCTGGATTGAAGAAGGTGATGCTAATACAATATTCTTCCACAACTTTGCCTCGGATAGGTGCAACAATAATAGCATTTGGGAACTGTTGGATGGCAATGGAAAGATGGTAAGAAATATGGATCAGCTTAAATCTATGGGGAAGGATCATTTTAAAAAAAAAATTTCAGGATGATGGGAAATCCCTTATCTTTGATCAGCTAAAGGTTATAAAACATTTCCCTTCCTTCCTCGATGGGGAAGACTCAGAGACCCTAAAATTTGAGGTGTTGATGGAGGAAATTGAAACAACTCTTAAGAGCTTCAAAAAGGACCGTAGCCTGGGTTTCAATGGTTGGAGTGTAGAATTCTTCCTCCATTTATTTGACTTGGTAAAGTTGGACTTATGGAAATCGGTGGATCCATCTCTCAAACAAGGAAGGGTGGGGAGAGAAATAAACTCTACCTTCTTGACCCTCATACCCAAGAGTGATAAGCCCAAATCATTTGTAGACTCATTTCACTTTGGATCCTTATCTATATAAGCTCATCTTGAATAGAATCAATCCAATTTTGGCTAAAGGTATCTCTATGGAACAATTTGGTTTCTTAAAGAATCGTCAAATACAATAACCAATTGGTATAACTCATGAAATCTTACACATGATTAAATTAAAAAACATGGAGGCCCTAGTCCTTAAACTAGATCTCATTAAAGCTTTCAATAGGGTCAATTGGACTTACATTAGACTGATCCTTCTCGAGATCGGGTTTCCCTTCGGTACTGTAAAATGGATTATGGGATGCATTACTTCTACAAATTTCTCAGTTTTGATCAATGGGTCGTCGTTTGGCTACCTTAGTGCTACTTGTGGACCATGGTATCAGACAAGGCTTCCCCTTATCTCTCCTCATCTTTCTATTGGTCATTGAAGGACTCAGTCGTGTTATCAATGCGGCCAAGAAAACGGGTCTTATACGAGATATATGCCTTTCATCTACTCTGGATTTAACTCATCTAGTCTTTGTGGATGATCATGTGTTATTCAGCATTGGTACTCTGGAGGAATGGGTTGCTTATAAAGATATCATGGATCTCTTTTGTTTGTCTTCGGGCATGTGTGTAAGTTTAGAGAAATCCTCCTTTCTCTGTAATAATTTGCAGGAGGAGGTCTACAGTGGTATCTAGGTTATCCTTCTGTATAAAATGGAATCGATTGGTCTTGGGTTCAAATATTTGGGATTTGGGCTCAAACCTTGTGGATATGGAACAAGGATTGGCGTTGGATTGTAAAAAACTTTGAGAATAGAATTGGTCATTGAACCTATAAACTTTTTTCTATTAGAGGTTGACTCACTCTGATAAAATATGTTCTGACTATGATTCCAGTTTATTGGTTCTCACTTGTAAGAATACCAAAGCCTATTACTAATAGGATTAGACAATGTATCCTTACTTTTCTTTGGGGGGGATCTTTACACAACCAAAAAATTCACCTTGTTGATTGGAAAGGCCTCTCTCGAACCTTCTCGCATGGATGATGGAATATAAAAAATATTGACTAGTTTAGCATTTCGCTCCAAGTAAAAAGCCTATGGAGTATTCTTAGAAGTAAAGGACTCTAGCATCTGGTTATTCAAGCAAAATATCTTAGGAAAGGGACCTTTGAGAATTGGCCCCGCTTGAAAATTTTTGTGTTCCAAGATACCTCACATTTTTGGAATGGCTTCATCAAAGTGATTCCTCGGCTTAGCTACAAATTAGGTTGGAAAGTTGGTAATGGAGCCCATATAAAGGTGGGCATTGATATGATTTCTAGTTTAAACTTAGACTTGGTGCTCTCTTCGGACCTTCATGAATACCTCAAAGACTATGGCATTACCACCCTCCTGCAGTCTTGCAATCCAGGAGCTCCACTTTCCAATAAGTCTTGCTCACTGATGGCAGATGATATTGAGTTGGGGGGTATGTGGAAGGATGAAAGGACCAGATACATCGATGGGATCTCACACAGTGGAATATCCTTATCGAAACGTGAAGAAAGACTACTTTAGAGGCACAATGACAATAATGGTGATGCGAGTGCCCAGTCGGCATATGATTTGATTGTGTCTTATGATTCAGATACTCTTACAGGCTGGCAATTTCATAAACTTTGGAAATGGAAGATACCTATGAAACTCAAATGTTTTTACTGGCTGAGTGTGGAAAATTGTATTTTTAGTTGGGATAATCTACAGAAAAGAGGATGGATTGGTCATGGGCGTTGTTGTATGTGTAAATCTAAACAAGAGACGGTGGACCATCTTTTTGGCACTTGTACTTTTGCAATGGAGATACATGATGCTCTAGATTCTCGTTACTCTCTGCTTATAAATTAGAAGAACTTATCTTTCTTGGAAAATTTGAACTCTTGGACTATAACTGCTCACACACTGCTTTATCTGCCTTTTTTTACAGTTGGTGTATTTGGAAATCCCACAATCTTTGTGTCTTTAAAGATATTGAGCCACTGGATAGCACTGTATGCCACAAAATACTAACACTTTTCCAATCATATCTGTTTATGGAAGCTTTGGCAACTCATAGAGATATTGGACTAATTTCGGAGAACATATACCCTACAGGTTTCTTCGATGGCACGACTGCAAAAAAATTAGCAGGTGCTAGGATTTTCCTCCTTACTAGCCTCACATTTCTTTCATGTAAATATGGGTTGCGGCATAAGTACCGAAAAAAGAGTTGAACTACTAGCTTTGTGGACTCTCTTATCATTTGTTTCATATATGGGAATCCCATCCCTCTCCATCTTTGGGGATTCTCAGGTTATTATCAATTGGGTTAATCGAAAGGCATGTCTAGAGGTTACAGCCCTGGAGCATTGGTGTGATCACATCAGAACTATCCAAGCTTATTTTCTGTCCTTGAGCTTTCAACATATTTATAGGGAGCACAATCAGTGTGTTGATGGCCTATCAAAGGAATCACTTGTGTTGGATACGGGGATTATCTCATATTCTGAATTATTGGATGGTGAAGTGGTTGGTTCTGGTACTTTAAATTTTCTCTAAATTGTTATGACGGTGGCTTTCATCTTTCTTTGAAACATTGTTCTTAATAAGCCAGTTTCATTACCATATCGCTCATTGGTATGAGATGATTATGGCAATCCTGCTTTCCTATTTAGTCAAGGGGTATTCGCTTTCCCCTCCTATGATTCCTTTGGATTGGTTTTCAGGGAACTAATTCTGCTACCTTTAGATCATGTGGAGAGTCCCTCTCGGAGGTTTCAAATTTGGGGGTTCTAGTGCTTGCTAGGATTTTTTATTTCCTCTAGAATGCTATTGTTATGTTTTCATGTTTTTCCTGTATTTAAGGAAATCTAAAATGATACAAAATATCATATATCTTGTATCTTATATGTTATATTTGATTCAATAGAATATCAAGGAACTGATTTTTCTTCTTGAAAAAAAAGGTTCTCTGTAATAAAAAAATTCAATTACTATTCTATCTTACTAACTCATCAACATACTTCTTTCAACAAATTTACCAAATCATTCCCAAATCTGGACTTACCACTATCTCATCTTCAACACACGCTTTCCACATGTTACCAATAATTTTGTACAAATTCTTAACCACAAAACTCTTATCTATGAAGCAACGTTCAAATTTGAACCCTTTCTAGCCCTTCCAGAAGTGTAAAGTTCAAATTGCTCTTAAAAATAAAATTTAAATTTAAATTTACCCTTCCAATTAAGGAGGACATAATTTATATCAACATTTCAATAGAAGCACAACACTAAAAATTACTCATTCATATAAATTTCTCAAGATGTTTAAATTATTATGCTATAAAGTTTGAATGGTCACTCAAAATATTGGAAATATCATAAATTATAATCACTCACTCACGTCACGCACTGAGTGCTTAGTTGTGCAAGATGACGAGTGATGACTAACGACTATGAGGAACTAGCCATTGGGATGTGACTCTAACTCCCAAGTCACTCGGGGCTACAATCTAAGGTGTGACAATGCGTCAGTGACTGCGGTTATAACAACATAGAACAACTACTAGTCTACTAGTAGACTCGGAACATGTCCAAAAGTTTGTGCCTACTACCTATGTGAACCTAGCTACCAATGTCCACTTATTTTTTGTCAAAATGAAATTCAAATGCTCGGTTTGATGAGTCCTTTGATGAGTCCTCCTCTACAAGACTTTATGTCTTGTATGAATATCATGGACTCACGACAACTTTATAAACAACACTCAATGTCATGCAACTGCAATAATGGCTTGCAACTAGGATCACAAACTATCCAGAGGTCGATTTATGCATTGATATAGAGAGGTGTCATTGGGCACACGATATGGAGAAACAATGAGTTAGAAAAAAACATTTGGACCAAAGCACCAAAGTGGTTATTAATACCAACTAAATAAATAAATAAACAATTTTTGGCTCAAGAATAGTCTTCAATTTGCTAGGTGGCATGATCATGATGTAATCTCCCTTTGTCCTTCCCGACATTTGTGGTTTTTCGCAATGTTTGTCATTGGCACTCGCCACCGAAATACATATAGAAATTACATGACTTTATGTCCTCTTCTCTTTAAATCCTCACCACATAGTCATAACTAAGGATTTATTATGCATGCACATCCGTACCTCATAGTCATAACTAACCGCGCATCCTCACCTTATAATATCGATTGGGTCAAGGCGCAAAAACAACCATAAAATATCAAATGTGTCAAGACACAAAGAGTAAGAGACAACTATAAGTAAGTCTTATATTAATTAACCATATAAATCTTTAATTGACACTATCAAGAGATTTAACACGTTGGATTGTTGTTATTTCTCATCACTCCTTACCAATGTGATTGCAAGGAATTCTTTGAAGGTGAAGTCCATAATTCTACATCTTCTTCCTCATTCTCGTGCCTTTTGGCAAGACAATATGGAGGGTAGTGGCCCACATCAACATGGAAAATGGTTTTGACATCGAGGTAGATACGTTAATTGTTTTCATTAAATAACTAAAATTTCCTACTCGTGATTACCAATTCGCCAAATCGTGGATTGGTACAAAACACAACAAATTTTAGATCGTTGAGCTCTTAATTACCCACACCTAGAACTTTCTCAAGTACAACCATTAACAAACTTATTTTGGTGTTCTGGTTCAATTTAAAAGGAATATTGTTGAGACTTAGAAATGCAGTGAGTTGCAAGGCTCCAATTGACTTAGTCTTGATTCCATTGCCCCTCCATCCCATACCTATATGATGTCACGACAAGTGTTGAACAACAAAATTTGATGCCCCAACCCCGGTGATGCTAGCATTGCTGACTTGCTTGGTATGTAGGATTTTTTTTAATGTTTTTCATGTTGTGTATTGTTTTTTCTTAGGCGCCCAAATCCCATCATTCTTACATCTCTCAAGCTTGAATGACTACCCTCTCTCCGGTTAGAATTAAGTTTTTGGTTGGTTTTATATGTATTTTTTGTTTGTAGGTTTAATATAGCCTCATTTTGCTTAGTGGCTACCTTTTGTATATAGTTAACAATAAGTAATTCTCTCATGGTTCTAGATTTTTTTAAGACTATATCTACTCACAATGTTCTACACTATCCATAAGACCACGCAGATCCCTCAATATGATTACTGCATAGTCTTAGTAATGTTTATGTAAAATGAAGTGTGCTCCAACTCGAAAAAATACAATAGAATAGTTGTTATGTTAAGTGTAAAATTAATGTTACATATATGTCAAATTAATGTGTTCAAACTAGGTAATTTTGAAAAGACATCAATTTTAAATATTAAGAAATACTCTTATAAAATTTTGAAAAAATAATATTTGCTTTTTAATATTTTTAGAGAAAAAAAATTAGTTAATTTATATTTGTCAATTAAAATACAATATATTAACAAATATATAAACATGCATGCCCTTCAAATTAAAATTAAAACCAACTCAAAGTGAAATTAAAACTCACTAGTCAAATTTGATCATTGCTCCAAAGTTGCCACACAAATCTTTTGATGAAGTTGTCAACAAAATTATTTACACCTTTTAAATGGTTTACGCATTAATTTGAGTCATTTCATTGAAATTCCGCAACCCACAACTTTTTTCTACGAAGTGTGTGGACTATCTTCATGACATCTTTTCAACAAAGTTTCCAATAAAGTTATATTATTTTATACTTTTAAACATTTTAATCAATCTTCAACACACTTCTTTTCATTCTAACGTGTGTTACTTCTAGCATCTCTATGTGAAGGCTGGGCCCGCCTTCCCACAAGGATTGCTGAGTTAATTAGGTATTTTATTTATTCTATTGTGTGGTTTGGATTTTGTGATAAATTCCTTTATTTACAGTAAGCTGCAACAGTCATTGATTTGTTGTGTGTTCATTTGAGTGATCAGTAATTGCATCCCCTGTAAACTGTAGTGGTGTGGTTTACCAGTCGACTGTATAGGTTAACTTTCTCTTATGCAACTGTGTGATAGATGTGACAGCCCTGTTCATTCCTAGTTCTTTCAATTGTTGTTTTCTTTAGATCTTTGCAGTTTGTTTCTTCACATTTATTATTGCAGAATTTAATTTCTATACTTTGAATTTCTAGAATAAGTTGAATTAAGATAGTTGAGATGGATCTTTAGATAGTTTGGTAATTAAGGATTTAATTTTCTACAAAAGTAATCTAGATGTTATTTCCTGAATCTTTTAATTCTAGATTAAATATTGTAAGAAGGTATTTGTGATTGCATTCTTAAGAAGGTAAGCTAGATTAAGTAGATTATGGGATGAGTTCGGTTGAACAAGAAAGTAGGGTCATTCATTTAGAGCATCAGCTACTTAGTGTTTAAAGCATATACAGTGCACATTATCCTTGAAATAAGAGACTTCCCCGGGTTGAAAATTTATATTGAACACTCTGTATGTTGGCTTTAATTAACTTGCATATAGGGTGCCCAACAGAGGGATGAATCAAAAGTCTCGCCGATGAAGTATTTGACATCTAGTTAAGGAGGGGTACTCATTAAGTTGCATGGTTTATGATAGATCTATGAATTGAAAGTGCATGTCACAACTACCCTTCCTTGGTAAAATTTGCAGGAAGCTTGAATCATTTTGGGGTAGGGACTTGTCTTTCTTTGTAGAGGTTATAGTCAAACATTTTCAAACAAGGCCTAAGAGGGAATCATCCCAAGACTCCATATGCCCTAAGGATTAGCAGTGATCCCAAAAACCCTTCCATGATCTATACTACAAATAAAGACTTCAATTTTGGCCAAGGATAACTCTTTGAAATCACCTTATTCCCTCATTTCCATAGCCTAGCAATCCTATCTGGGAAACTCCCCTCGAGTTGGAGAAGATCCAACAAGAAGTGCAAAGAGGTGGTTATTGTTCATTGCGTAATGTTGTTGGTAGAAATTCCCTTGTGCTTGTGTTAGAAGAAAATATAGCGTTCCTTATATTTCCTTCATGATGTAATGTATTTGAAGGAAATGTGATTGTGATAGAAGTAAAGCTAGCACGCATTAGATTGCATTCACTATGCAATGTTGTTGTTAGTGTTGGCACAAACTTAACACAACCCAGATCCAAACAACATCATACCGACAAAGACCCAAGATATTGGCCAGAAAGGGATTTAACCCTTTAAAGTTTGAATGGTCATTCAAACTATTTGAAATATCATAAATTATAATCACTCACTCACGTCACGCAATGAGTGCTTAGCTGTGCAAGATGTTGAGTGATGACTAACGCCTATGAGGAACTAGCCATTGGGATGTGACTCTAACTCCCAAATCACCCAGGGCTACAATCTAAGGTATGACAATGTGTCAGTGACTGTGGTTATAACAACATAGAACAACTACTAGTCTACTACTAGACTCGAAACATGTCCAAAAGTTTGTGCCTACTACCTATGTGAACCTAGCTACCAATGTCCACTTATTTTTTGTCAAAATGAAATTCAAATGCTCGGTTTGATGAGTCCTCCTCTACAAGACTTTATGTCTTGTATGAATATCATGGACTCCTGACAACTTTATAAACAACACTCAATGTCATGCAACTACAATAATGGCTTGCAACTAGGATCACAAACTATCCAGAGGTCGATTTATGCATTGATATAGAGAGGTGTCATTGGGCACACGATATGGAGAAACAATGAGTTAGAAAAAAACATTTGGACCAAAGCACCAAAGTGGTTATTAATACAAACTAAATAAATAAATAAAAAATGTTTGGCTAAAGAATAGTCTTCAATTTGCTAGGTGGCATGATCATGATGTAATCTCCCTTCGTCCTTCCAGACATTTGTGGTTTTTCGCAACGCTTGTCATTGGCACTCGCCACCGAAATATGTATAGAAATTACATGACTTTACATCCTCTTCTCTTTAAATCCTCACCACATAGTCATAACTAAGGATTTATTATGCATGCACATCCTTACCTCATAGTCATAACTAACCGCGCATCCTCACCTTATAATATCGATTGGGTCAAGGCGCAAAAACAACCATAAAATATCAAATGTGTCAAGACACAAAGAGTAAGAGACAACTATAAGTAAGTCTTATATTAATTAACCATATAAGTCTTTAATTAACTCTATCAAGAGATTTAACACGTTGGATTGTTGTTATTTCTCATCGCTCCTTACCAATGTGATTGCAAGGAATTCTTTGAAGGTGAAGTCCATAATTCTACGTCTTCTTCGTCATTCTCGTGCCTTTTGGCAAGACAATACGAAGGGTAGTGGCCTGCATCAACATGGAAAATGGTTTTGACATCGAGGTAGACACACTAATTGTTTTCATTAAATAATTAAAATTTCCTACTTGTGATTACCGATTCGCCAAATCGTGGATTGGTACAAAACACAACAAATTTTAGATCGTTGAGCTCTTAATTACCCACACCTAGAACTTTCTCAAGTAAAACCATTAACAAACTTATTTTGGTGTTCTAGTTCAATTTAAAAGGAATATTGTCGAGACTTAGAAATGCAGTGAGTTGCAAGGCTCCAATTGACTTAGTCTTGATTCCATTGCCCCTCCATCCCATACTTATATGATGTCACGACGAGTGTTGAACAACAAAATTTGATGCCCCAACCTCGGTGATGCTAGCATTACTGACTTGCTTGGTATGTAGGATTTTTTTTAATGTTTTTCGTGTTGTGTATTGTTTTTTCTTAGGCGCCCAAATCCCATCATTCTTACATCTCTCAAGCTTGAATGACTACCCTCTCTCCAGTTAGAATTAAGTTTTTGGTTGGTTTTATATGTATTTTTTGTTTGTAGGTTTAATATAGCCTCATTTTGCTTAGTGGCTAACTTTTGTATATAGTTAACAATAAGTAATTCTCTCATGGTTCTAGATTTTTTTAAGACTATATCTACTCACAATGTTCTACACTATCCATAAGAACATGCATATCCCTCAATATGATTGCTGCATAGTCTTAGTAATGTTTATGTAAAATGAAGTGTGCTCCAACTCGAAAAAATACAATAGAATAGTTGTTATGTTAAGTGTAAAATTAATGTTACATATATGTCAAATTAATGTGTTCAAACTAGGTAATTTTGAAAAGACATCAATTTTAAATATTAAGAAATACTCTTATAAAATTTTGAAAAATAATATTTGCTTTTTAATATTTTTAAAGAAAAAAAATTAGTTAATTTATACTTGTCAATTAAAATACAATATATTAACAAATATATAAACATACATGCCCTTCAAATTAAAATTAAAACCCACTCAAATTGAAATTAAAACTCACTAGTCAAATTTGATCATTGCTCCGAAGTTGCCACACAAATCTTTTGATGAAGTTGTCAACAAAATTATTTACACCTTTTAAATGGTTTACGCATTAATTTGAGTCATTTCATTGAAATTCCGCAACCCACAACTTTTTTCTACGAAGTCTGTGGACTATCTTCATGACATCTTTTCAACAAAGTTTCCAATAAAGTTATATTATTTTATACTTTTAAACATTTTAATTAATCTTTAACACACTTCTTTTCATTCTAAGCTATAAAAAAAATTACTACAAAATTATTAATAGAAATTACTACAAAATTATTAATAAAAAATCATTAATACTTTGTATTTTTAATTTAAAATATAAAAAAATCATTTATACTTTTGCATTTTTAATTTGTTTTAAATTAATTGTATGATATAAAATGACACTTCCTCTCAAAATAAGAATCCAAATTTCAGTGATGATGAAACAATGCTTTTGTACAAAATTAAATAAACACAAATATTTTTTCATGAATCCAAATTTCGGTTATGGTGAAACAACGTCTTTGTACCAAATTAAATAGACACACATACTTTCTCATGGACACTAGGCATTAATTAAAATGCTTTATCTGTGTGAGAATCCAGTAAATTACAAATTGCTTTCTAAGTATTTAGGTGTTGATTTTCATTTTGATGATTTAAGCATAATTATGAATCGCTGACATTCTAACTTTCACATTATTGGATTAAGAAAAAATATAAAAAATTAAGAAGTTTTAAGCCACCCTTAAAATTGTTAATAAATATTGTTAAATATGAAAATATTAAAAAGTTTTAAGCAACCTTTAAAATTGTTAATAAATATTGTTAACAAAGTTGTGAGTCCAAATTCAGGGGTGGCAGGAGCGGGGGGGTCCTTCTGGATCCCAGAGGACATGTAGAACAAACCTTCGCATGGGGTATAGGTAACAGAACAAACAATGAAGCTGAGTGGCTGGCTCTCCTCCAGGGTCTTCATCTTCTAAACACTAAAAAGCTTCAAAAGGTTTTGATATTCGGAGATTCCAGGCACGTCATCTTCAAGTTGATCAACGGATACCCTTCTGGAGCAGTCAAGTGCCACCGACTGTTTGAAAAAGCTAAGCTTCTCATGTCTAAATCCTATGAGGCTTTCCACATCCTTCGACACAATAATAATGCAGCGGACAGACTGGCTAATGTGGGCGCCACTCTCCCACAAGGACATTACAGTCAGAACGGAAACCCTCCTACCCTCAAATTCATTCCTTAAATGTGGTGTTGGAAGCCCCCTCTCCGACCTCTTGTCATGCAAATTATCATAGTGAAGTTCTTAACCCTCCTTAATTCTTATGGAAGCCTTAAAATCCCCCTCCCTTCTCCTCCTTTACTCTTTTTCCCTCCCCCTTCCTTAATTTATTTCCCTTATCCCTCCTTCCTCACTATTCTAAGATCCCTTCTCTTATCCTATCCCCATATCCTTATCCCTCCCTTCTCCCCCTTACCCCTCACCTCACATCACTTCCGCTCAGCTGGCCTCCACTCCTCGCAGCTTCTCGACGGCTCCTTGCATTTACTATGCTATCCCGCCTGCTCTCCACCCTATGCCGCGTGGACTATCTTCTGCCCTCTCTATATCTTGATCCCAACAGACTTTATGGCCATTCGGCCCTTGGTTAATTGCTATTTTTCTTCACACGCTCATTATCACCTCGACCACTATACTATGCCTTCCCCTTGCAGCGACATGCTCATTTACTCTGCTCCGGCTCTCGGCTCTAGTTCTTCTGAGGCTGTGCGAACTCTCCTGAATGTAGTTGCAGGTGTTGAAGGAGGGAGTCTGCTGAGCATCCCGTGGCAAGCTCTCCCTCTCACTCTCTCATTTGTGAAGGAGAGGCTTGATCTTGCAGCCTTTTCCAACTATCATTGTAGTTTCTCCTTCGCGTCCTGGTCTTCAGGCCTCGGCTCTGGTACAAATCTTATGCATTCTGGTAGTTTGGGACGAAGCTCAGTTTTGGGTTGTCATTGCACTGGGTGGCAGGAAGGTGGTGTGGGTACTTTGGTTTGTTCAGAAAGGCACGGGGGCTCCTTGTTCCAACAGGAGCTCACAGTGCTCCGTCCTTTTCTTAGTGTTCCCTTGGTTGAGAATCAGGACTGTGTCCTCGCTGCTCGTTCCTTGCATAGCCAATTTGTTTGTATAGAGATCTCTGCTGAAGCTGGAAGAATGTCTCAGGCTGGTGAAAACGCAGGAATAATGGATATCAAAAAGAATCTGCGGTGTCTGTATGAAATGATAGAAATCAGAGTCATGGACAACAAAGAAATTGCACGGGAGGTCAAAAGCATGGGAGAAACGGTGAGCTACACCTCTTTGCAGATCAGTAATCATGACGCTCGTATTGATGATAATGAAAGTAACCTTCGAGAGATGATGGAAAAAGTTGACAGGATTCAGGAAGATCTTGAGCTTCTGATTACCATGAACTAGGGCAGCAGGGTGAATGGAGCAACTACAGAAGCTGAGCACCCAATGGAGGAAGAGTCTGTAGTTCAGCCCAGGAATTTTAGAGGCAACCCTTAATCTGTTTTCTTTAGTTATGGTTAAATGTTCTACTGTCTTTTATTATGTAATCAGTTTATAAGGGTATATACTACCCGAGACATTAGCTGTTTTCGAAAGACTCTGTGTGTAGTTTTTTGGAAAACTCTTAGGATAAGCCTACTGTGCAACAATTTTGATCTGCAGGAATACTTTGTTTTGCCACTACTGTAATGAATGGCTGTGCACAGCTTGTTTTATAAAATCCTTTTTTAGTTTCTGTTAAAAAAAGAAGAAGTTGTGAGTCCAAATTCTATTATGTTAAATTACATCTTTCTATCACAATGTTAAGATTTGAACATGCTTAGAGCAATTTAGTTCCAAGTTAATCAACATAAAACCTAAAATTCATAAAGAATCATAATCATTAGGGGTTTTCCTAAAGTCCAAATTGGTCTATTTGTTAGTAAAACTAAGCCACCTTCTACGGTCCCATTGTCTTCCACCTCAATTAATTTTCGCGAGCGAAGTTGGTAGGTGGAGGACACAAGTACCCTATGATTCTTCACCTTTATAGATTTAAACACCTCATCCTTAATTGGTTTCCCTTCCCTCTCTCAAAATGAATAATGTATATATTCCTTTGATAAAAAAATAAAAGGTTTTCATTAACCCTAAGGTATTTGGAGGAGACGGGGTCTACTGACTCTCTCTCCTTAACTTCCTTGTTATCATGACATATGACATGGACCAAAGGAGAACTAGATTTTTACGAAATCGATGAAAGGATGCAAAAGACTTCGACGAGGATAATATACCTTGAGTGAGATAAGAACCAACTCAAACGAAAGGAACTTAGGCATTCTTTTTCAAGGGATCGATTTCATATGTAGATGGAGCATAGAAGCATAGATTTTTATCTACCACATTGAGGTCTTCCACCTTGTCACATTCAAATATTGTATCTAAAGACTACAAAACTTGATTTTTTTCATCCATATTTTCTTTTTTTTTGGAATCCAAATTTTATTTGTGGGAAAACCCCTCCAAATGTGACCCACTTCATGGCATGTTGAACACCAAAAGGTTAGCTTCCAACAATCCATTTTTCTTATGAATGACCTAATCCCCATCCAATCACCATTTTAGCCTCTAGGCCCTCTCTTAAATCCAATTCCTTTATAACCATAGAAACCATTTTATAAAAGATATTCCAAAAGTATTAGTCTAGGGAAATTGATTTCCGTAGCAAATTTTTAATACCATTAAGGACCCTTCAGTCCATAGTTTCAATGGAATGCCTAATTGAAGTACCCAAATATATAGTATTACCATTGGTTCACATCCAAGATCAAAATTGCTATCCATCTTTTAAGGACAAGGCTAGAGCGACCCCAAAGGAATCTTTGATACAAAATGGTATCAACATCCTTTTCATTCTATGGTTCAAAATAAATCTATCCTTTAACCAAAATTCTATGGTTCAAAATAAATCTATCCTTTAACCAAAATATAGAGCTTTGCAGAGTAACCCAATTGAATCTTCCAACCTATCTCATACCTATCTCCAAATTTTTCTCAGCATAGTAATCCAAGTAGTCACCCTTAACATTTTTTCCCATGAATTTTTTTGCAAGTGCCACTATCACTATTCTTCCACCTTTTCTATCCCAACATGTTCCTTAACACCATTTTTACCTTCCCATCCCTTTCCCTGATACACTTTTGTTTACAATGTAAACATCTAGAGCTAATATTATCTAAATGATGTGATTGATTTGGCGTATCCTTAGACATTTGCCATAAATATCCTAGACTAGTCATTGCATAAGTCATCACAGGAAATGAGGGAAGAGCTTAATATTCTCTTGAGGTTATCCCAAAACCCTTCAATATGATTTGGACCAAAATATATGTTGAGATATTGTGTAGCTCAAGGGGATATTCTCCTTCTACTTGTATCATTATTATGCCATGTAAAACCCCTCTTACATATATTCCATGTCGTCTCAATATATTTATTTTATCTTATGTATTTTATATTCAAGTTGGTTAGGTTGGTCCCAATAAAATAGGGGTAGGTAGACCCACTTTATTTTGGCATGATTACTATGTGTGTGTGTTAGTTGTTTGACTTCATTTGTATAATCAAGTCTTGCACTTCTATCATGTAATTATGGGCTAGCGAAGGCGAAGAATAAGAGAGGAGTTTCTCTCCAGCGTTTTGGTGTAATGTCCCCTTTTTGGAAATTTTATAAAGAGACCAATTCTTCAATTATTTCACAATGTATTCAAATTCAACTTCTTACAACTCTAGTTAAATGGATTCAATTAATCCCAAAATTCCTCCAATTTCTTTCAAACTTGGTGAGGAAGGTCCTAAGGGGTGATGGGACATATGAGCTCATCTATTAGACATATTATCAACTGATATACCGAACCATGGTCTGAAATTTGCAAGGGAATAATTTTAGGGACAAGACTAGTCAATTTGGGAGGTGGAAATCCCCCCTGGGTCCTGGAACAAATCTCTTCACAAAACTGTACAACGTTCACTAATGGTGGGTATAATACTTGGCTGTGTTATCAAACATTAATTAAAGTGTATTTGAGGCATCATATGTGGTTTTGGGGTCGAATAAGTATCCAAGGGAATTCCATGAATTTAGTAGTAATTTTGAGGTTCCAACCCCCAATGGTAGATGACTCCAAATAGCTCCAAATGCTCTTGAATTGTACCAAAAGGTGTATGAGTGATATAATAACTTAATTATAATGTTTAAGGGTGTATTATTGCCTTCCAATTACTTATTCATGTTAGATTTTTATCATTTAAGCAATATTATCTTAGGATCTTTAACTAGGAGAATAACAAGCACAACAATCAAACATAAGAGACAACAGACACAAAGATTTTCCTCGGGGAAACCATAAAGAATAAAACCTAGCAACTTCCTCAGAGATAGAATCAACACCAAAAGTAAAACCCAAAAATAGTAAGATGATCTCCCGACAGCAGTAGTCTCTCTCTCTCTCTTTTGTCCCAACTTCTTGTTTCTCTCTCAGTTATGCGCTACAACTAAGTGAGAGTGAATGTGTGATAAATAGAGAGGCTCACTCTCTGTTTATACTAATTCTTGATTTGACAATAACTCACTAGGGCCGACTTCTCTAGGAGAGTCTAATAACCCTAAGGCCTCACAACTGCGGGGACTTTAACCCTTGATCAATAAGGAGGGTTACCCTCTATGAATTTACATGGCTTGTTTACATTATTGAATCTCCTGATAGGAACATCGGGGCATGACATGACTCTATTACATTACAGATACTTCCTAGAATAAACATCGGGGTACAATACATAAAATATACAAGTAAATACATTCTGAAGTTACAAATACATCAACACTCCCTCTTAACTAGGAAGGTATTCTCTCGACACAATTTATCAGCACAAGTATTCCTCTCTGTATCATTTGGATCATCATCAAGTTATCTTCATCTTCAAGTCATATTCATCTCTAGATCTGGATCATCACTAGATTTGGATCATCACTTGATCTGAATCATCACTGGATCTGCATCATCACTAGGTCATCATCACTGGTGCTATCTCTTAATTCTTCTCGTCATAGGAAGTTTTACAGAGGGAACCCTTTTTCATGTTGGTTGTAGGCATAGCCTCCATGTAGGTCTTCTTCAGCACTTATATCTGACCCTTAGTTAGAACGGCCCGCCCAAAACTTACATCTGACCATGGGAGGAACACATCCAACAACCATGTCAAAAAGGCAGGGCCAACATTCACATCTGACCATGGGAGGAACACATCCAACAACCAGGTCAAAAAGGCCCAGCACTCACATCTAGCCATGGGAGGAGCACATCCAACAACCATGTCAGAAATGCTTCAGAACTTATATATTACCATGGGAGGAACACATCCAATGACGATGTAAGAAAGGCTCAACACTTATATCTTACCATGGGAGGAACACATCCAACAACCATATAAGAAGGGATCTACACTTACATCTAACCATGGGAGGAACACATCCACCAACCATGTAATAAAGGCTCAGCACTCACATCTGACCATAGGAGGAACACATCCAACAACCATGTCAGAAAGGCTCAACACTTATATCTTACCGTGGGAGGAACACATCAAAAACCATGTAAGAAAGGCTCAGCACTTATATCTTACCATGGGAGGAACAAATCCAACAACCATGTAAGAAAGGATATGCACTTACATTTGACCATGGGAGGAACACATCCAACAACCGTGTCAAAAAGGATCAGTACTCACATCTGACCATGGGAGGAACACATCCAACAACCATGTTAGAAAGGCTCAGCACTTATCTCTTACCATGGGAGGAACACATCCAACAACCATGTAAGAAAGGCTCAACACTTATATCTTACCATGGGAGGAACACATCCAACAACCATGTAAGAAAGGCTCTGCACTTACATCTGATCATGTGGGAACACATCGCTCAGTCACATCAGAATGGCTCTGCACTTACATCTAATCATGTGGGAACACATCCCTCAGTCACATTAGAATGGCTCTGCACTTACATCTGATCATGTGGGAACAAATCCCTCAGTCACATTAGAATGGCTCCTGCACTTATATCTGACCATGGAAGGAACCAATCCTACCATGTCAGAAAGTCTCTCAGAATCATCACCTCCCTTTGGAGGGAACCTCGATATGGAGAACACCAAGCTTCTCAACGAAGTACTCAAACTTCACTCTAGCTAATGGCTTGGTCAACACATCATTTATCTACTCGTCCGTTGCAACATATTGGAGCTTCACTGCTCCTCTCTACACCATATCCCTGATATAGTGATATTTGATGTCGATATGCTTCGACTTATCATGGAACATCGGGTTCTTGGACAACTTCACACAACTCTGGTTGTCACAATATATACAAGTAGCATCTAACTGGAGATCAAACAAATCAGACAGTAGCTTCCTCAGCCATACTGCCTCACAACTACCTGAACAAGCTGTGACATACTCTGCTTCAGCTGTACTCAGTTCCACTCAGGATTGTTTCATGTTAAACCAAGAGAACACACCTGATCCCATACTAAAGCAACACCCTGAATTTCTCTTCCTATCGATGTCACTTCCTACCCAATCTGAATCAACATAACCTTCCAGGTTAATCTTTTGACCCTCCTCATACTTAAGTCCATAATCAACTGTACCCTTCAGGTTCCTCAGAATATGCTTTGCAGCAATCAGGTGAACATGTCTAGGATCTGTCAGGAACTGGCTTAATGTGTTCACAACAAAGCAAATATATTGTCTCGTATTTGTCAGGTACATCAAGGACCCAATCATCTGACGATACATCATAGCATCAATTGACTCTGATGAAGCATCACTTAAAAGCTTCAAGTTCGATGACATAGGTGTGGTCATGGCCTTGCAGTCCATCATCCTGAGCCTCTTCAGGATCTCTACTGCATACTTCCCTTATCCTAGGGAGATTCCATCTACATTCTGCCACACCTCCATTCCTAGAAAGTAGTGCATCATACCCAAGTCCTTCATCTCAAATTCGGCAGCAAGCTTCCTCTTCGTATCAGCAATCAACCCATCCACACCTGTTACAAACATATCATCTACATTCAATAGGAGTATTACTGGGTTCCCTTCTTCAACCTTGTAGTAAAGTTTGGAATCTACTTTACTCATGGTAAATCCCAAATTGGATAGAAAGATGTCAATTCTATCGTACCATGTCTTGGGCGCCTGCTTTAAATAGTACATGACTTTCTTTAACTTACACACATGAGTCTCCATGTCATGTGTCTCAAAACCAAGTGGCTGCTCCACATACACTTCCTCTTCCACTACACCATTCAAGAAAGCAGTCTTGACATCCATCTGGTGTATCTTCCATTTCATCACTGTAGCTAGATAAAGTATTGATCTGATGGAAGTGTATATGGCTACAGGTGCAAACGTTTCTTCATAATTTATTCCTTCTTTCTGGGATAATACAAGAGACACAAATCTTTCTTTATATTTCTCTATGCTGCCATCTGCAGCATGCTTGATCTTATAGATCCACTTGGAATTCTTCCCTTCTAGTCTAGGGATAACATCCCAGACATCATTCTTCATGATCAATTGGTACTCCTTGATCATAGCATCCTTCCATTCTTTCTTCTCTACCACTTCTTCATAGTTGGAAGGTTCTTTATCAATGATGTCACATAATAGTGCTACATAACCGGAGCAGGACCTGATTCTTTTCCTCTCTATGTGCATTTCTTCTGGAGCCCCATATCTTTCTGCACCTTGGATAGCCTCTCGTACCCATGCAGGTTTCCTCTTGTTAGGATTCTTCTCTTGGGGGGGATCTACAAGTTCCTGGGGTTCTTATATTTCTTGATCTTCATCTTGATTTGTATCGTTCATAGTCGTATCTTGAATTATGAGTACTTATGTTTCTTCAAATTCTTCAACTGGTCTCTTTCTTGATTTGTTGTAAGCTAAATCTTCATCGAATGTTACATCTCTGCTAATGTCAATCTTCTTGAATCCTAGGAAGTATATTTTGTAAGCTTTCGAGCTTTCACTGTATCCCACAAATATACCCTTCTTTCCAGAAGGATCTAACTTTGAACTCTTTTCTTTTGGAATGCATATGTACACTGAACAGTCAAATATTCTTAGATGGCTGACTTCTAGTTTCTTGCCGAAAAAGACTTCTTTAGGTGTCTTGTTATTGAGTACTCTATGTGGAGTACGGTTCTGCACATACACCGTTGTCCTGGTAGCTTCTTCCCATAGATGCATGGGAAGATCTTGATCATGAAGCATTTCCCTTTCAGATTCCATGATCATTCTATTCTTCCTTTATGCAACCCCATTCTGCTATGGATTATATGGAGTGGTTAACTCCCTCTTAATCCCTAAATCTCTGCATAACTCTTTGAATTCATTTGATGTGAATTCTCTGCCATTGTCTGATTGAAAGGTCTTGATCTTCTTTTCTATGTGGTTCTCGATCAAGGCTTTGAATTCCTTGAACTTGTTGAATACTTCATCTTTGTTCTTCAAGAAGTATATCCATGTCTTCCTAGAAAAATCATCAATGAAAGAAACATAGTATACATACCCGCTTAATGAACTGGATGACATTGGACCGCATGCATCAAAGTGGATGATTTCGAAGATTCCTTTTTTCCTTGCTCTCACTACTTGGAAATGTCTTCTTTGTGTTCTTTCCTTTCACACATCCTTTGCAGACACCGTCATGTTTTGTCTGAATTTCTGGAAGACCTTCAACAACTTTGCTTGCAAGTGGTAGTGCTCTATAGTGCACATGTGCAAGCCTTCTATGCCAAAGTTCATTTGGCTCTACTGAGTTATGGACCAAAGCTTGTTTTGGTTGTCCCTTCAATTTGTATAGACCTCCTTCTTGTTCCCCAATCACTACTTCATCATCAATAGTCTTTCCCTTTGGCCACATAAGAACTTGGTCATCTACAAATGCAACCCTTATGCATTTTGCATCCAATGCAGATATGGAGAGGAGGTTCTTTTCAGTCCTGGGAAAAACAAGACGTCCTTCATCTTCATAGACTTTCGAGAGTCTAGCTTATAGGAGGATTCGTCGCTACCGTTTATTGGATACTGGTAGTCATCCCTAAGTTTCACCTTGTGAGGTGACTCATGTTCAGATAGTTTCACAAAGGATTCTTTGAATCCCATCATATGTTTGGAAGCCAAATTGTCTATAAGCCAATCATTGATTCCATGTGTGATAATTCCCTTGAGAGAAAAAATCAGAACATATTCTTCATCACTTGAAGAATCATCACTTTCTTGTTTGATTCTCTTTGTGGAAGGTTCATCATCCTCTGCAGCATGAGCATGATGTCTTCTCTTGTTTCCCTTCTTCTTGTGAGAGCCATTTTTGTTTCTAGGACAATCTCTGGCAAAGTGTCCTCTTTCATCACATGTATAGCATCTGAGAGGTAAATTTATGCTAGATCTTCTAGGGTTATCTTTCTGGTGGGAATGCTTCCCTTTGTGATAGTCTATTCTGCTTTTCTTGTATTGTACTGTGAGAGCTTGATCTTCACTTCCCATCTTTTCTTCTTGGGCTATTATTCAAGCTTCTTCTTGTGAGCATTCTTCCCACAGCCTACTAAACTTGACTAGCTTATTTCTTGTACAAATCCCTTGAATGAAGGAGTCCCATGATCTAGGGATACCATTGAAGGTATTCATCACAATTTTTGCATTCTCCACTTCTTCATCCACTGCTTCAAGTTGTTCTTTGATCTGGGAAACCCTTGTGAAGTATGATTGTATGGTTTCCGTATTTTGGATCTTCACATTCTTCAACTAGTTCCTCAAAGTCATCTTTCGATTTATGTTTTTTCCTTCAAACAGTTTGGTTAGGACATCAAACATTGCTTTAGGTGTCTTTAGCGAGGACACCTATCGTATGAGGTGATCCTTGATTGAATCAACAATAATCCTCTTAGCCATGAACAATTTATTTTTGTGTAAGGCCTTAGCCTCAGCTCCCTCTGGAACTGGAACCTCTTCATTGATGTAAGAGTCCAACTCATTTTCTTCCAAGACCAAGGAGATCCTATACTTCCAAGGTTAGAAGTTATCATCTCCCTCAAGCTTTTCATCAAGCTTGGCATGATGAGACGTCTTAACTAAGAACCTCAAATGGAAATAAAAAATATTTAGATCTTACCAATTTGAGAAGCTGAAAACTGGATCTGGAGCTAATCTTCTGCAGTGTTGGTTCTCTAGTTCTAGGGCAGATTAGGGTTTGGCTTTCCCAGAGTTCTACCCAACCAAAAAACTTGATTCTTGTCTCTAAAGTTCGATTTTGAGGAGGAGAGAAATCCTAGCCTGGGCTCACACAAAAATTCTTCTTCAATGAAAATCCCTAATTTCCCGATGTAGTGGTAGGTCAAAAACTGAAAATGCTCATAATCAAATTCTACTTCGACAAAAAGATGTGCCCTTCAATGGAGGTTCAACCTAGCCTCCTTTTGATGATGGATTGTGGAGAGAGACCCAAAAAATAAGAATCCCTAGTTTTCGCAGTTGCATAGTTTCTTCTTCTCAGGTTAGCTTTGATACCATGTTCAATTTTTATCATTTAAGCAATATTATTTTAGGATATTTGATTGAGAGAATAACAAGCACAACAATCAAACATAAGAGACAATACACACAAAGATTTTCCTTAGTGAAACCATAAAGGATAAAACCCCGCAACTTCCTCAGAGATAGAATCAACACCAAAAGTAAAACCCAAAAACAGTAAGATGATATCCTGACAATAGTAGTCTCTCTCTCTCTTGTCCCAGCTTCTTCTTTCTCTCTCAGTTATGCGCTACAACTGAGTGTGAGTGAATGTGTGATAAATAGAGAGGCTCACTCTCTATTTATACTAATTCTCAACTTGAAAATAACTCAGTGGGGCCGACTTCTCTAGGAGAGTCTAATAACCCTAGGGCCCCACAACTACGGGGACTTTAACCCTTGATCAATAAGGATCGTTACCCTCTATGACTTTACATGACTTGTTTACATTATTGAATCTCCCGATAGGAACATTGGGGCATGACATGACTCAATTACATTACAGATACTTCCCGGAATAAAAATTGGGGTAAAATACATAAAATATACAAGTGAATACATTCCGAATTTACAAATACATCAACACTACAAGTACACATCAAATTATGAATAAGATAGATGCTTTAACTAGCAATTTTGGGGCTCAAATCCCTCCTGGGTATTTGTCGAAATTACTTCCCAAATGTACAGAAACTCACTCAAATTCTTAAATTTAATCAGGGGATGTGTAGAAGACATTATCAAAGACTCGTATGCAGAACCAATCAAACTCCCATGGATGTTATCACTTCGTTCAATCAGATATAAAAAAACTAGTTTTGCATCCTTGGGGAAATGAGATGTAGTTTGGTCCAAATGATATGAAATTCGACCCAATGGCCACAAATTCTTGGTTACTGAACATGAAACCCATATTAGACATTAATTAAAGTTCATTCATTCATAAATCATCAATGTTTCACTCATATATTCGATTCCATCAAGATTGCAAGAGTTTACAGCAAGGTAATGGGGAAATGACACCATTTCTTCAATATTGGACAATAATACATGAGATATCTTGGCCTTTCGACCTGAGAGATTTCTGAAATTTAAATACAGATCATTTACATCAGAATACAAAATTCTAGAGCAAAAGGAGCTCCCTCAAAGAGATGAATAGCTCACCAAGTGTGCCTCACTCCATAGAGCTAAAATATGGTGAGATAACTTGAGATGAATGGAAGAATAAGTTGATATTGATATGTCCATGAGATTCTTGTAGCTTGAAATTGTAAATTATGACTCCATTGAAGTTCCTTGAAATACCTGAGTGGCCTCTCCAAAGCACCAATTAGGATGGGAATCTTTCGCCCTCGAAATTGGTTAAGGCAAGGAACTAGTCATCCACTAGCTCTCTCTTCACAAACACAAATTCATCAAATGATCAAAAGATTCTTATCATGGTTGATCCCTATATTTTATAAAAATTATTGGTCTTCTAAGTTTCTAAATCCATCCATAAACAAAATCCAAGTCGAATTTGTGTGGCTTCTCATGCTATGCCATGTGCCCTCTCTCTTCACCTTCCCTCTTCTCCCAAATTTGAGTAGGAGCCTCTTGGCCTTCTTCAACTCCAAAATTAGACCTCTAAGATTCTCTATTCAGGCATGATATGTCAGTATGTCAGTATGTCAGCCTTTATATATGACTTGTGTCATAACTGTCATAGAATTTCCATCATTGGTGTCATAGATGTCATAAATGTAAGGGGAATCTAGCCAAGTGTCCATGAAACTCCCATTTGGTTCTTCCTCTCCCATGTAAGTTACAATTCATCCAAAATTTGACCTATGAAGTATATGTACAAGTATATTAACCTCATAATACATACCAAAACATTAGGCTTCCCATAGATTCGAAATTACAAGAGAATGATGCCATTTAACGTAGGAATTCTAGCTTGAGTGGGCCCCATAGTCTCTATGTGTCTCCATTCTCCATATCCATTTCAATTTTATCTTGTATTTATTTAATAAGATACATTATTAAATACTTATCCTCTTCTAATTTCTAAACATCATTTATTACCCCCTTTATTCCAAATCTCAAAGCTTCCACCCTCAACCTAGGAAACTAGTGATTTTCCTCCTTGGCAATTATTTGACTTTTAGCATCCATTAACAACTTTCATGAATATGGAAAATGTGATTTGGCCATTGTGACCCAATGCAAAATTTGGGACATTACAAATCCTCCCTTCCCAATATTACTTTCCCTCAAGCAATTTCAAACATGGTTGTTGAAGAATCTGCTTTCTGTATAATTCTTTGAAGTTGCCATTGAGCTACCCACTTTGAGTCTTTGATATTCCATGAATATTTTAGAGAGGAAACGCCATTATTGCTGCTGCAATACTCTGATTAACATCACCTTGTTAAGTGGGTAATCCATCTCCCATACTGCTTGTTTCCCGAATAATTTGGAATCAATGGGACTAAAAACTATCCTGGGGTCACATTGCTTGCATTGCACTCCAACAATTAAGAGTGCTCTCCAACTCATACCATTAGGAAAGAGAATTCCTGGATCCCATTTTCTTGTATGCATTCTTCCAAACATCATGAGTACATAATATATCATCAAAGTACCTAACAACATAATAAAAATATACATCAAGGAGGTGTCTCATAAAAAAATCATGAAAGTGCTTATGCCTCCAAGTGAGTAGACTACCATTTGCCAAGTGTATACATGCTTCAAGTGACCAATCAAATCTGCTCCAATGACATAGGTGAGGATCCCATGTCCTATAATTATGCTCCCAAAATGTAATATGCATCAAAATAATAATCAGCCATTTATTCTTTCATCCAAGAAGTGAATGAAGAACCTCCATCAAAATATGAACCAAATAAGGAGCAAATAAAACATGAAGACTTCAAGTGGCTCAAAGAAGTCTCATCAATACACCCATGAATATGTATATCATCATGAAATAACAGAGGATGTTGTTGCCAATAATAATGTTCCTCAATCATATCCCTCTTCACCCAAGTGTTGGATGAAGTTCCTCCAACATCAAATGAACCAAGTGTTGAGAAAGAAAAACCATGAGTCTTTAAGTGACTCAAATGCATATCACAGGTGCATCCATGTAGAAGTGCATCATCATAAAGTAACCAAGGATGCTGCTGCAAATGTGAATAAGAGTGTTCTCCAACAATGTCATCATAAAAATTAAATATAGGAGTTCCATACTCCTCATGTGGCACCTTAAAAAAAAACCCTTTCACCCATACTTCATTGAGACTAATGCTGCAAAACATGGAATTGTAGGATGTAGGAGAATGAACTAACTCACCCAAATGATCAAAAAGTTCAGAATTTTCATCATGGGAAGGATCCATATGGGTAGTATCATGCAGCGCCTTCAAGAGTGTGAAACCTTTGTTATAGATTGGTTCCAATGTAGAGGAATCATGCTCTTCTTTAAAAATTGCATACCCTTCATCAAGAGACAATTCAAGTTCCTCTTCCACCACATCAAGTGTTTGGATCTATTCAAATTTATCTTGAAACACATCAAGTACATTCAAATTTCCAAATTTCTCATGATCCACCATGTCATGAGAAGATTCCAAACAATCTACCATTTGACAATCTGAAACATAGGAGGAAAAAAAAGTGTCTTGCGACTTTTCAAGAAGTTGCTCATTTTTAATTGTGAGCTTATGAATAACTTCATTGTTCTTCAAGTAGGATTCATGTAACCATTCACTAAGCTCAATGACATTTTTCTATAAAAAATGAAAGACATGAAATTACCTTTGATGTTGCGCATTGCTCTTTGAATATTCTCCATGTCTTCAAGGAATGATGGCTCCTCCAAGAAAGTTGATCTCCAGTAAAAATTTAATACCAATGCTTGAGTTCCATGGAGTATGCTAAGGGCCTCTTGGATCTTCTTTTCATTCATCTTTAAGGACCCTTCAAGAAAATGAGGCTCTTGCAAATTAACATCCTCATCTTATTCCTTCTTGCTTGGACCAACTTCATGAAGCTAAAGTGGTGATGGGGAAGTTGATCTTGTTTCTTCTTCAACTGCTACAAGGTCTTCATTTTCATGTTTACTAGAAATTTTGCTTGCAGCAACATTTTGAAATCTGATCTCTATGTCACCAACATAGAGTTGTGAGCACCCATAAATATGTACTCTTTCATTGTTCAAGTATCCATCAGTAGATGCTCTTTGTTTCATTTCTAAGGTAGAAGGTGTCTCGAAATGATCTTCAATATTTTCAATAGAAACTTCTTCATACTCATGTGATGTTTCTTCATCTTTTTTAGAGTCACTTAGGAGGGAATTTATATCCTCTTCATGTACTACTTCTTCTACTTCACTTATTTCATAACTAGTTGGTTCATGGGTCTCATCCTTTTTCTCCTTCAAGCAAACTGATGCATTTTCCCCCCTTGGTTTTCTTAAAATCAATATATTTTTCCCAACTTTGGATAGCCAATAGTTCGAATCCTTTCATAATATTCTTGGTCATGTCTTCAAAGATAGGTTCCATGATTTTATGTGCTCCTTACCAATATATGAGGTTCCCTTTTCATCCCTAGTCATAGTTTCGCCAAAAAATTGCCTTCTTCTCCTACTTTTTTTTCCTCTTCAACAAAAGCACTTTTGCTTTCAATATATAATGGTGGTCCCTAAAATATTGTACTCATAAATATCAAACCACATTATGTGCCAAGATCATGCTCTGATACCACTGTAATTTCCCCTTTTTGTAAATTTTATAAAAATACAAATTCTTCAATTATTTCACAATGTACTCAAATTCAACTTCTTACAACTCTAGTTAAATGGATTCAATTGATCCCAAAATTCCTCCAATTTATTTCAAAATTGGTGAGGAAGGCCCTGAGGGGTGATGTGACATATGAGCACATATATCAGATATATAATCAATTTATATACCCAACCATGTTCTGCAATTTGCAAGGGAAGAAGTTTCGGGACAAGACTAGTCAACTTGGGAGGTGGAAATCCCCCCTGGGTCCTGGAACAAATCTTTTCATAACACTGTACAAACTTCACTAATGGTGGGTATGATAGTTGGATATATTATCATACATTAATTAAATTATATTTTAAGCATCATATGTGTTTTTGGGTTCGAATAGGTATCCAAGGGAATTCCATGAATTTAGTAGTAATTTTGAGGTTCCAACCCCCAATGGTAGATGACTCCAAATAGCTCCAAATGATATTGAATTGTACTAGAAGGTGTACGAGTGATATAATAAATTAATTATAATTTTAAGGGGTGTATTATTTCCTTCCAATTACTTTTTAAAGTCTATATCAAATTCTGAATAAGATAGATGCTTTATCTAGCAATTTTGGGGCTCAAATCCCTCTCGGGCATTTGCCGGAATGGCTTTCCAAATGTATAGAAACTAACTCAAATTCTCAAATTTAATAGGGGATGTGTAGAATAAATTATATGAGACTCATATTCAGAACCAATATAACTCCCATGGCTGTTATCACTTCCTTCAATCAGATATAAAAAAACTAGTTTTGGACCCTTGGGGAAACGAGATGTAGTTTGGTCCAAATGATATGAAATTCGATCCAATGGCCACAAATTCTCAGTTAATGAACATGAAACCCATAGTAGACATTAATTACAGTTCATTCATTCATAAATCATCAATATTTCACTCATATATTCGATTCCATCAAGATTGCAAGAGTTTAAAACAAGGTATTGGGGAAATGGCATTGTTTCTTCAATATTGGACAATAATGCCTGGGCTATCTTGGAATTTAGACCTGAGAGATTTTTGAAATTGAAATAAATATAATTTACATTATAATATAAAATAATATAGCAATAGAATCTCCCTCAAAGAGATGAATAGCTCACCAAGTGCGCCTCACTCCATAGAGCTGAAATATGGTGAGAAAACTTGAGATGAATGGAAGAACAAGTTGATATTGAGATGTCCATAAGATTCCTATATCTTGCACTTGTAACTTATGACTCTGTTGAATATACTTGAAATACCTGAGTGGCCTCTCCAAATCACCAATTAGGATGGGAATCTCTCACCCTCGAAATTGGTTAAGGCAAGGAACTAGTCATCCACTATCTCTCTCTTCAGAAACCCAAATTCATCAAATGATCAAAAATATTCTTCTCATGGATGATCCTTGTATTTTATAAAAATTATTGGTATTCTAAGGTTCCAAATCCATCCATAAACTAAATCCAATTCGAATTGGTGTGGCTGCTCATGCTATGCCATGTGGCCTCTCTCTTTACCTTCCCTCTTCTCCCAAATTTGAGTAGGAGCCTCTTGGCCTTCTCCAAATCCCAAAATCAACCTATAAGATGATATATTCAGCCCTATAATGTTATTATTTTAGTATTTCAGTCTTCATATCTGACTTGTGTCATAACTTTCATATAATCTCCATCATTGGTGTCATAGATGTCATAAATGTAAGGGGAATCTAGCCAAGTGTCCATGAAACTCCCATTTGGATCTTTCTCTCCCATGTAAGTTATAATTCATCCCAAATTAGACCTATGATGTATATGGACAAGTATATTAACCTCATAATCCATCCCAAAACATTAGGCTTCCCATAGATTCAAAATTACAAGAGGAAGATGCCATTTAACATAGGAATTCTAGCTTGAGTGGGCCCCATAGTCTCTATGTGTCTCCATTCTCCATAGCCATTTAAATTTTATCTTGTATTTATTTAATAAGCTACATTATTAAATATTTATACTCTTCTAATTTCTAAACATAATTTATTATCCCCCTTATTCCAAATCTCAAAGCTTCCACCCCCAACCTAGGAAACTAGTGATTTTCCTCCTTGGCAATTATTTGACTTTTAGCATCCATTTGAAAAATTTCATGAATATGGAAAATGTGATTTGGCCATTGTGACCCAATGCAAAATTTGGGACATTACTTTTGGTCTCTTGGTCTTGTACTTTGGTATTTGTCTTTTCGTTGGGGAAACTCTCTCTTTGGTATTATGTTGTCATTGTGCACATGAATTAAATGATATTGAACTCGATATTAATCAAAACAACTTAATAAAAAACTTAACATGGTATCAAAGAGACCTTGAAAGGACATTTTTACAATTCCAGTTGGCAATTTGGCCGAGAAAGGAAAAATAGGGATTTTCAAATATTAGGAATTTTTTGTTGCAACCTTCATTGGGAATTGTGCCCTTCTCCGGTGAATTCAATGGTATACTCGGTAAATTTTATGGATATTGAATTTTCTAGGAAACTGAGGATTTAGGGTTTTATTGGTACCAGGAAAAAAAATAACCAAGAGGACCATATCTGAATTTCCTAGAAACCAAAAACTAAAAGGACCAGATCTTAATTTTGTTCGTTCAGTTTTAGCAGTATGTCTTGGAATCTTCAACATATTTTTTGCATTAGTGATCTCTCCTTGGCTTGGCACATCTCCAGGTAAGCTCAGTTTTGATTTCTAAAAAAATTCATTTTTGTCAATTTTTTAAGGTCCGAGATAAGATTACCTCAAGCACCAAGCCTGGTGACAAGCTTGAGGGTGCTGAGAATTTTCAAGTATGGAAATACAGATTCATGCTCATTATTGAGGAGAATGCTCTAGAAAGATTCATAGAAGAATAATAAATAAATACAAAGGAAGACGAGGCTAAAGAAAAACTCAAGAAGGACATAATTCAGGCTAAAAGAATCATAGTTGATTCTATGAAGGATCATTTGATCCCTCAAGTGTCTTCAAACAAGAATCCAAAGGAAATTTTTGATGCATTATCCGGATTATAATTTGAAGGAAGGAACATTAACATAAAGATGGCCTTGAGAGCTCAAATCAAGAACGTGAAGATACAGAAGGCGGAAACCATTCAGTCATACTTTACAAGAGTGTCTCAAATCAAGGAACAATTAGAATCTATTGGTGACATCATGGAAGAAGCGAAAATTATGATGACCACCTTGAATGGTCTCCCAAGACATTGGGACTTTTCATCCAAGGGATCTATGCTAGAAGAAAGTTGACCAAGTTTAGCAGATTGTGGGAGGAATGTGTACAAGTAGAATAAATAATGGTTAATAGAGAATAATAGTTGGATGATAATGAATACCAAGCCTTGGAGACCCATACAGATAAAGGAAATAACTAGAGAGAGGATCACTCCCCTAGCAAAGCTCAAAGATTACAAAGAAACCAAAGGAATCACAGGGACTTCTATACCTTCAAATGCTTCAATTGGAAAAATATGGGACACATTGGAAGGAATTGTCCACTCAAATAAGAACAGTTCAAGAAGGGGAAGAGTAAAAGGTTTCATGCTCATGCAACAGAAGTTGATGAACTAGTCAAGAAGGTGACCAAAGAAAAATAAGAATCCAATGGATAAATGCCTTAATTTCATCCCTCACATATACAATTATACATGGAAGTGACACTTAACTTGTGGATAGTGATGCCTCCAAGCATATGATAGGTTACAAAGACTCTCTCTGTCTTGTGTAGAAGGACTCATTTCACAAGGTGAAGCTTGAAGGCGATTACCGGTACCCCATCAAAGGAATGGAGAAGCCTCTTATAAGTTGGATTTTGGAAATTCCATGAAGATGAAGGAAGTACTATATGTTCCAGGTTTGAAAAAGAATCTCCTTTCTATTTCATCTTTAGATAATAAAGGTTTCATAATTTCTTTTGTAGATGGTGAAGTCCTCATTTGGTTGAATGGAAATACCATATATGATGCAATTGTAATTGGAATTGAAGAAGGATCAATTTACAAATTGAAAGGACATTCAAATTCATATTTTACACATAGTACCATGAATCCATGTGAGTTATGGAATATAACACTTGCTCATTTAAATTACAAAGCATTATCGATAATGAGCAACATAGTGACAAGTTTGTCGAATATCTAGGTTGACCAAGATGGAGTGTGCAAGGGATGCACACAAGGAAAGAATGTGAAGAATTTATTTCCAAGCAACAATAGCAAGGACAAAGGAATATTGGACATAATTCATTCAGATGTATGTGGACCGATGCCAACCACCTCTCTAAGCGGGTATGTTTATTATGTCTCTTTTATTGATGATTATTCTCGTAAGAATTGGATTTATTTCTTAAAAGAAAAAGATGAAGAATTTGGTAAGTTCAAATAATTTGAGGCTCTTGTATAAATTATTTCCAAAAGAAAGATTAATATCTTGAGGTTAAATAATGGAGGATAAATCACAGCAAATGACTTCAAGGCATTTTGTAGAGAAGCCAGTATTAAGAGGGAGCTCACCACTCCCTATAATCCTCAACAAAATGGTGTGGAATAAACGAATAATAGAACTATCATGGAAGTAGTAAAATAATCCATGATCCATGACCAGGATCTACCAATGCACTTGTGGGAAGAATCAATTAGATCCATAGTTTATGTGCAAAACATAATCTCTCACAGTGCTCTTAAGAACAAGACTTTCGAAGAAATGTTTACCATTGGGACTCCAACTCCCCAAGATCAACATGAAGAATTTTGATGGCAAGGACCCCATAACATGGATATTCCATATGGAACAATTCTTTGAAATACACTAGGTGACAAATCTACAAAAGGTAATTATTGCATATTTATATTTAGTGACTCAGTAGTTTGTGTGGTACCAATGGATTTGTAAACAAAAAAGAAATGCATGATCTCTTGGTCCATTTTTATATAAGAATCAATATCATATCATGATGATGTTAAGAGAAATTCCTTCTTTACCCAAATGAAAAATTGAAGGAAAAAGGGTTCGATAATCGAGCACATTCAACGATTTCAAAACTTGGGTCTCAGAGTGAATGACATACCAGGTGATAAATTGTTGGATTTATTTATTGGAACCATGAAGGAAACCATTCAACTTGAGGTGTGTCTCTTTGAATGAACATCCTGAGAGAATGATTTCATGGTGGCAAGGAAGGTTGAAAGTAAAAATACGGCGATGGATACTAGAAGGACAAACTATAACAAATATAGAGAGATTAATGCTCCTTCTTCTAACCCACCTCAACCTGCATGGTTGAAACATCAACAAATGGATGAAATAAGAGAAAAAGGTCTATGCTTTAATTGTGTCGGGATGTATAGAAAGGGACACAAGTGTGGTGATAAGAATTTTTTCTACATAGATTGTGAAGAAGAAGAAGCAAAAGAACACGAACCCTCTCAATATAAAGAAATAGAAAAGAATACTCTCAACAAGATTAGTCCCACCATATATTGTCACGAATTGGATGGAATTATCACTCCTCAAACTCTCAAGATTGAAGAGCATATAAAAAGACAAAGGTAACAATGTTGATTGATTCTGGTAGTACTCATAATTCCATTGACTGTAAACTATTTAAAGTTCTCAATTGCTTTATATATCCATCATTGGAGTTTCAACTAACGTGGAGCAACCGAATCCGATTGTCCATTAGTCGAATCCGACTATCATTTTAATAATGAATATGAATAATAATAATATATTGGATGCTGGATAAAATGTAAAATAAGATCTCCTTTTATACGGCTTGAGCAAACATAGTGAAGGGTTACACCCTTTCACTAGTAACCTAATAGTCTAATTAATATTGTATTTTATATTTGTTACATTGCCACTCCCTTTAAGGGAGCTTTGTCCTCAAAGCTCGAGTATTCCTTAATTCCATCCTTCATTCTGAATCGATGTCGGTATTAGAATTGGATGAGATTTCTGGTGCAGAGACTTGCACTTCCTCTCCATTGGTGATTCTGCATTGTATTGTCTGATTGTTCCTACATTTATGGCCTAGGGTCCAGTCATCACCGCATCGACGACATATGTTTTTCTTCTTTTTCTTTTTATTATCAGATTAACCGTTAGATGACTTTGATCTATTTTCCATTTCATAGTTGTATGATTGAGTTTGGTGGCATTCATGGCTGGGAGACCAAGTATCTGCACAGTACCTACATTGTGTCTCTTTTTCTTATCGATAATGGCTATCTTATTTTTTTTTATTCCTTCCAATTTGCGTTCTGCGGCTTTTGCTTTACGTCTTGCTACTTCTACGTTAGGTATGTCATGTAACTTTAACTCTTTTTAGAAGTATGGTTTAAGACCCCCTAAAAAGGTTTCGAGTCTTTGCTTGTCAGACAACCCAACTACTCATGTTGATAAGGATTCCCATTGATGAGTGAATTCCTCAACGTTTCTGACTTGTTGTAGTCTGGTAAGTTTACTGAAAAATTCATTTTCTTTAATTCCTTGAAACCTATTAAAAAAATCATTTTTGAACAAGTTCCAGGTGTAGGTAAAATTATCTCTCTTCCACCATAAGTACCAATTTTAGGCGTACCCTTCCATATGCATTAACGCATATTTCACCTTCTCTTCGTCATATTGAATGTTGTAAATGTCGAAGTATTCTTTTGCTTTGTTTAGCCAAGCAACACATTGGTCTTCACTCCCATTGTATTTCAACAATTCTATTTTTTCCTTAGGTGGGTGCACTTTGTCAGGGCGACATTGATTTCCTTTTGCCTTATGGTTTGATGGTGGCTCGGAACTACTAGACGATGAAAGTGACATATTTGAATTGCTTTGTTGTTGGCGGTGATTTTTAGTTTTCTTATTCTCTACTATTTTACTGATAGCATCTATTTTGTTGTTTAATCATGCCTCTATCTCTGGCAGTACTTGTGTTTCTATCTCTTGCTTAAGCATCGCATTGTTAATCTTTATTTCTTTTTGCAATTCTTCTTGATTCTTTGTGAGTGTTTCCTGGGTGGCAACATGAAATGAGGCATCTAACATGTCTGGACTGCTGACTTGGCCCGAACTGGGTATGAGCCTTTGTAACATCTCGATTAATGTATTATGGTCCTGCATCATGGTGCTCATGTTCCGTGTTAAGTGGTTTATGTTTTGAGTCATGGTACTCATTTTGTCATCCAAATATTTTTGTTTTTCGTTCAGGATGTCAAATTTTTCATCTAGCCTTCTTTCTAGTACCAGAACAAGCTTGTCTTTGAGTAATGTATTGTTATTTTGCATCTTTTCCTTCAAGCCTTTTAGGTCAGCGACAAGGGACCTGGTGTTCTTCTCCACGTTTTCAATTTTATCTTTCAGTTCCGCCATGGTCTTGGACATTGTATGCGGATGTGTGTATTTCAACGCTATTTTTGGCCTTTTGAGGTGAAAATTTTAATAATAATATATTAATTATTATTATTTATTATTAAAGATAGTGATATTTTTAAGGATAATAATTAATTCTATTAATTAATATATAAAAAATCTTAATTTAAATTTTTTTTTGCTTTAATATCATAAAACAAAATTTTGAAATATTATAAATATGTTAATATATTGAATTAATGTATTATAATGATATTGTTTTATAATATATTATAATATTTGTGTTTATGTTTGTTTTGCAGGTCATGGAATTTGAGGGAGCGAGTTAGTGACGACTGCGAGGAGGTGGCGCAGAGGAGAAGGATGACGTGGTGAGGAGAAGGATGGCGGATTCGGTTAGACGACGATGGTTGGTAGCAGTGGAAGGATGGCGTGGTGAGGAGGACGTCGGAGGTGGCGTGACGGTGGAGCAGGCACAGGAGAGAGTGGGGGTACCAGGGAGCAAAGAGCATGCGCAGTAGATGGGAGAAGGGTTGCTCAGGTGGAAGGGCTGAGGGAGCCGGGTTGGTGCGGGGGAGCAGAGTTGATGGCTGTGGAGGATGCAGTGATGGGTGGAGTTGGGGAAGGAGTAGCATGCAGTTGCGCGCGCGGGGAGGGGGCGTAGTAGAAGGCATGGAGTGGAGGTGGTAGAGAGCGCATGTGGAGATGGAAGCAATAGGTGGAGAGCAACGGTTGATGGAAGGAGCTGGTGGAGAGCACGAATCAGGAGGATGATGCAACAACGGAAGGGTGGAAGTGGTGATGCGAGGTGGAAATAAGTGGAAACGGGGGATGGAGCAGGTGCGTGGGGAATGGAGGGTGGAGCAAGGGGATAGAGAGCGGAGGTGATGGAGGCAATGAGCAGGTTGGAGGATGTTTTTTGTTTTTGTTTTTTGTTTTTTGTTTTTTTGTTTTTTTGTTTTTTGGGAAGCACTTGGGATGAAGTGATAGGTGGTTAAATGGAGTAGTTGAAGAAATCAAGGATTGATGAGCCCGAGTTCACAGTGCAGGAGCGAATCCGCTCTGATACCAAATGGAGCAACCGAATCCGGTTGTCCGTTAGTGGAATCCGACTATCATTTTAATAATGAATATGAATAATAATAATATATTGGATGCTGGATAAAATGTACAATAAGCTCACTTTTTACACATCTTGAGCCAACATAGTGAAGGGTTACACCCTTTCACTAGTAACTTAATAGTCTAATTAATATTGTATTTTATATTTGTTACATAATGATTGCAGATGGAGGAGCTATAAATTTCTCAGGTAAATTCCATAATATCACTCTTACTATGGGGAAATATGTATCGAATAGTTTAATGATTTCTATCCCAACGGGTGGTGTTGATGTTGTTTAGGGGTACAATGGTTACAATCATTGGGAATAATGGATTTTAATTTTCAAGAACTTTTCATGAAATTTTCCAAGAAAGGAAAAGAATTGAGTGAAGGGATATCACAGGGAAACCAAGCAAGGAGATAATCTCTAATGGAATGAAAAAATTGTTGAAAAGGGACATCATGGTATAATTGCATAAATATGCTCATAGAGGTTCAAACATCTCAGCCTCTTATTCCTCTAGATATCTAAAGGGCAATTGATAAGAATTCCAAGGTATTTGAAGATATTCCAAAAAGTCTTAAAAGAGTCTCGAGATCATAATCATGCTATTCACTTGATTCTAGGAAGTGTTCCTCCTAACATTGAACCTTATAGATACCCCTATGGATAGAAGAGAAAAATTGAGTGTATGATTGAAGAAATGTTAGAGGATGGAACAATTAGGCCTTTCCAAAGTTCTTACTCTACACTAATGATAACACTACAGAAGAAGGAAGGCACAAGGCATGTGTGTCCAGATTATAAGGAGCTCAACAAGCTCACCATTAAAGATAAGTTTATCATTCCCATCATTCATGAATTATTATATGAACTACATGGAGCCGTTTACTTCACAAAGTTGGATCTTAGTTCAGGGTATCATCAAATTAGAATGAAGGAAGAATACATTCAAAAAAAACATTCAGAAGCCATGAAGGTCATTATGAATTTTGGGTCATGCCTTTTGGCCTTACGAATGTACCTTCCACATTTTAAGGTTTGATGAATTCTGTTTTCAACCCTTCCTTAGAAAATTTGTGTTAAATTTTTTGATGATATACCAATTTATAGAAAGTCCCAAGAATAACATGTTGACAGAGTGCTACAACTAATGTTTCTTTGGGGTAAATGAGATAGATTATTTGAATTATATTCTCATAAAGGGATCAAGGTAGACCCTAAAAAAGTTAAAGCCGTGATGGACTAGCCAATTCCTAAAACCTTGAATAATCTTAGAGGATTCTTAAGTTTGAAAGGGTACTACTACATGTTTGTTCAAAACTATGGAAACAATAGAAGCACCTCTATTAACATTATTGGTGAAGGATTCATTCTCTTGGATTCCAGAGGCAAATCAAGATTTTGAACAACTTAAAGAGAGAATGTGCAAAGACCCTATATTGACCAAACCAAAATTCGAAAAAATTATTTATTGTTGAATGTGATGCTTCAGAAAATGGCATTGGTGTTGTTCTAATGCAAGCACAAATACCCCTAGATTTTAAAAGTCAACCAATCAAGGGAAAGAACTTACACAAACCCATTTATGAGAACGAAATGTTGGCCATACTACATGCACTTAAGTAATGGTGCCCTTACATACTAGGTAGGAACTTCAAGGTCAAAACAAATCATCAGTCTTAAATACACCTTAGAACAAATACTATCTTTAGAAGAGTAACAAAAATGGGTGGCCAAGACGTTGGGATATGAATATGAAATCATTTATAAAACAAAGGGAAACAAAATACGATGGTAGATGCACTCTCAAGAAAAGAAGAGGATGTTGAGGTATTACTTTGTGTTATTTCTATTATACAACCTGATTGGATAGTAGAAGCAAGGGAATAATGGAAGAGACCTATAAGTGTGGATACTCATTCAAAAGCTACAAAAGGATCCCAATGCATCGTATACTTTTGTGTGGAAAAATGATTTGCCATGGTATAAGGATCACTTATATATATGTAAGAAATCCCAACTCAAACAAAAGGTCATTTTGGAATTACATACCTCTCCTATAGGAGGGAACTCGAGATTCCTAAAATCCTAGCATAGGGCCAAGAAGAATTTTTTTGGGGAAGGTATTAAATCTGATGTTCAGAGGTTCTTGGAAGAATGTTTCGTTTTCCAACAAAATAAGGTTGAAACAGTTAAGACCTTAGGTATTTAACAACATTAGACATGCCTTGTTAACGTTGGGAGGAAGTTTCAATGGATTTTATCATAGGTCTATCGAAGTTAGAAGAGAAGAATGTTATTATGGTGGTTGTTGATTGATTCGCCAAGTATGCACACTTTTGTGCACTCTCTCACCCTTTTAACAGAAATACAATAGTTGTAGCATTCATGGAAACAATTCAAAAGCTACATGGAAACCTTAATACTCTATAACTCTTTTGCTGTTATGGGTAGAGAAAGCTAATTAAACGTCATCATACTAGGATCACTACTTAAGTCTGCGTATTCTAACCCTGTTAGATTATGACCCATTGATGTTGTTATATAGCACTAAGTCAGCCTAATGTGCATTTACACATAGGTAGTGAGCTCATCACGACCTTTTTAGACATACTACCTGGACGCCACACTAAGACTAACTTGCCAAGTGGCAGTAATAGGTTCACTGAAGACATGAATATGGATACAGGATAAATGTATGGGCTGCATACTTCAATAGTGTCTTCTATAATCTACAGATGACTTATACTCATTGCTTTCTCTTATGAGGATAAATCTCTACCTATTCAATGGGAATCACTTGTTACCAAGGTGGGGTCCACATGACACACGATGGCTCTTTGTTGGTCCATGTTGGCTCTGATTGTATCTCTATTAATTATTGTAAGTGATAAAGATCCAATTTACACTGGAAAATTTTGGGATGAATTATTCTTTTGTATAGGTACCTAATTGGTTCACAGTTCATCTTATCATCATCAATCCGATGGGAAAACTAAGACAATAAAAAAATGTTTGGAAGGCTATCTTCATTGCTTTTCATTTGATAAACAAACACAGTAGATGATATGGTTATCTTTAGCATAATGCTGGTACAATAACTCCTTTCACATGTCATCTAAAATGTCCCCATTTACAGTAATTTATGGGTAACAACCTCCATCTATCACATTTCCATTAAAAGTAAAATATAAAGCTCAAGCCATGGAAGATCACCTCAAGCACCATCAAGAAGTTCTATGGGCATTAAAAGACAACCTTATTAAGGAATTTTGAAGTCTAAAATGGACCTCCTAAGAACAAGTAAAATATTGTATCATTTTGTGAGAAATGTATATTTACAACTCACCTCTTACACTACAATTCATATAACTTTAGTTAAATTAAAGTGAAAACATGTATATAATTAAAATTAATAAAAAGTCTTCTTTAATATGACTCAACAAATGAATATATCAATGCAATAAAATAAAATATTTATAAATCCAAATTAAACTTTTTAAATAATTCTTTTATTGAACTTATATAAAACAACTTACATAAATATATTAACATATTAAAAATCTATATTAATTATCTAAATTTAATATCACATAACTTATATTGATTATTTAAAAATAATATATATTATAATAAATTTATATACTAACTTCATTCATACATTTCAGGTTATCTCATATATTAAATATTAAATAAATATATATTATAATAAATTAATATACGACCTTTATTCCTATATTTCATATTATTTTATATATTAATTATTATAATATAATATTACGAATAACATGACACATCATATCTATTATATTATAATAAACACACTTAATATATCACTCCTAATTTGATTATATTATAATAATACACTTAACATATCACTCTTATTTTTTTTTAATGAGTTTCGTGATATCACATTATGTTATAATGAATCTCCAAGTTATAAGTTTACAAGTAATATTTATCGATGTTATAAGTTTACAAGTAATATTTATCGAAATGTATTTCAAAAGTAACACATTAGAAAAGATAAGTCATGATTTGAATTTTGAATTTAAATTTGCATTTTAGTTAGAAATATATTTTTATGTTGAAAAGTCTCCAAGTTATGTTGGGTATCGATGTTATAAGTTTACATAGTAAAGCAGGAATACTTTAAAGTTTAAGAATATATATATATAATTTATAATTTTTGCGTATATTTTTTATTATGAGTAAGGTTAATTATGGGTTTTAATTCATCATTTAGATCTTGACAAGTAAAAGATTTTAATTCAAACAATGTTGACGATGTCATTTTCTAGAATATAATTGGTTTTTGTAAAATTGATTTTGATAGCACATTTTTTTAGGTTTTTTTTTTACCTTAAAATTCCTTTAATAGGCTAGTTATATTAAAAAACAGGATGAAACAACAAGCATATCAACATTGTAGTGAAAGGAGTTTTGAAGAAAGAGATTTGATATTTTTGACACTACAACCTTATAAACATATGTTCCTCAAGCAACTAAATAACGATAACAAATTAATGTAATGTCCCAAATTTTGCATTGGGTCACAGTGGCCAAATCACATTTTCCATATTCATGAAAGTTGTCAAATGGATGCTAAAATTCAAATAATTGCCAAGGAGGAAAATCACTAGTTTCCTAAGTTGGGGGTGGAAGCTTTGAGATTTAGAATAAGGAGGATAATAAATAATGTTTAGACATTAGAAGGGGATAAATATTTAATAATGTAGCTTATTAAATAAATACAAGAGAAAATTGAAGTGGCGATGGAGCATGGAGAAACATGGAGACTGTGGGGCTCACACAAGCTAGAAAATTGGTGCCACATGGCATTCTCCTCTTGCAATCTCGAATCTATGGGAAGCCTAATGTTTTTGGATGGATTATAAGGTTAATATACTTGTCCATATACTTCATAGGTCACATTTGGGATGAATTGTAACTTACATGGGAGAGGAAGAGCCAAATGGGAGTTTCACGGACACTTGGCTAGATTTCCCTTACATTTATGGCATCTATGACACCAATGATAAAGATTCTATGACAGTTATGACACAAGTCAGATATGAAGGATGACATATGACATATATGACATGTCGGTCCTGAATAGAGCATCTTAGAGGGCACTCATAGGAGTTGGAGAAGGCCTAGAGGCTCCTACTCGAATTTAGGGGAAGATGGAAGAGGAAGAGAGAGGCCACATGGCAAAGCATGAGCAACCACGCCAATTCAACTTGGCTTGGGTTTATGGATGACTTGGGGAACCTTAGAAGGCTAAGGATGTTTATAAAATATAGGACTAAACCAAGAGAATGGATTTTGATCATTTGATGAACTTGGGTTTGTGAAAAGAGAGCTAGTGGATGACTAGTTCCTTGCCTTAGCCAATTTCGAGGGTGAAAGATTCCCATCCTAATTGGTGATTTGGAGAGGCCACTCAGGTATTTCAAGGAGATTCAATGGAGTCATAAGTTACAGGTGCAAGCTACAGGAATCTCATGGACATCTCAATATCATCTTATTCTTCCATTCATCTCAAGTTTTCTCACCATATTTCAGCTCTATGGAGTGAAGCGCACTTGGTGAGCTATCCATATCTTTGAGGGAGATTCTCTTACTCCAGTATTATGTATTCTGATGTAAATGTTCATTTATTTAAGTTCAAAAATATCTCATATCAAAATACCAAGAAATATCATGTATTATTGCTCAATATTGAAGAGACAGTGTCATTTCCCCGCTACCTTGTTGTAAAATCTTGTAATCTTGATGGATTCGAATGGATGTATGAAATATTGATGATTTATGAATGAATGGAATATAATTAAATTATATTATGGGTTTCATTTTCAGTAACTGAGAATTTGTGGCCATTGGGTTGAATTTCACAGCATTTGGGGAAAACTACACCTTATTTCCCCAAGGGTCCAAAACTAGTTTTTATATCTGATTGAAAGAAGTGAAAACAACCATGAGAATTCAACTGGTTATGTATATGAGTATCTAATAATTTCTTCTACATATCCCCTGATTCAATTTGAGAATTCAAGTTGGTTGCAGCACACTTGGAAATCCATTTCTATCACTTACCCCAGGGGGATTTGAACCCAAAATTGCTAGTAAAATCATCTATCTTGTCCAGAATTTAGTACATACTTGTAGAATTGATTGCAGGGAGATAATACATCCCTGAAAATAATAATTAAGTTATTTCATCATTCATACACCTTCTCTGAGTATTTTTGAACAATTGGGTTGATTTGGAGACCAAGACACTAAAACTAGTCAAGAGCCAAAATTGTGAAAAAATTGGAAAATTGGGCATTTTGGTAAAAAATTAAAAAAGGGACATTACAAGTGGTATCGGAGAATGGTATTGGAACCTATTGAAGTTATGGATGGTATATATAAATTGAATAAAGTCATTAAGTCATGTGGTGATGATATGACTAGGTAGGTTAAGCAAGCGTTCGAATTGATGGCTAGCCAATTTATGAGTAGTAGAATTTTTCATCATGAAGAGACACATAAGAACATTTATTTTGAAGACCTTAATGATCGGTCGAAGGAATTTATGAAAAATAATTCAAATAAGAACTCATTAAAGAATAATATTCAATGCACAAGTAGGGAGGAGACCAAGGAGCTACAAATTTCTGTGGGTGGTGAAGAAGAAAAAGCATTACATTAAGAAGATCAAAAGTCACTCCCAAATGACTTTAAAAAATATGAGGAAACATCACATGAGAAGGAAGAAGAGTACCTTGAAACTATTGAATATCATTCTCAAAAAAATTCTACTATGGACATGGACCGAAGGGAATCTACAGATGGATGTCTTAACTATGAAGGAGTACCTAATGATGGGTGCTCACAACTCTATGTTGGTGACATAGAGATCAGATCTGAAAATGTTTCTGCAATCCAAATTTCTCATGAACATAAATATGAAGACCTAGTAGTAGAAAATGAAGAATTAATATCAACTTCCCCATCACCACTTGAGCTTCAAGGAGTTGATCAAATCTAGAATGAAGAAGAAGAAGAGGTTCACTACCGTGAACCATCATTCATTAAAGGATCCTTGAAGATGAGTGAAAGGGATATCCAAGAATCCCTTAAGATACTCCATGACACTCAAGCATTAGTGTCAAATTCTTGTTGGAGAGCTACTTCATTAGAGGAAACATCATTCCTTGAAGACATGGATAAGATTCAAAGAGCAATGTGCCACATCAAAGGTGATTTCATGTCTTTGCTTTTTGATAGAAACCATTTGTTTGAGCTTAATGAATTGTTACATGATGCATACTTGAAGAATAATGAGGACAATCTTAAGCTCAAAATTCAAAATGAGAAACTTCTTGAAAAGTTGCAAGATGTTTGTTTTCCCTCCAATGTTTCAAATTGTCAAATGGTAGATTGTTTGGAGGATTCTCATGACATGGAGGATCATGAGAAATGTGGAAATTTGAATGTTCTTGATGTGTTTGAAGTTGAACTTGAAGATATTTAAACACTTGATGTGGTGGAATAGGAACGTGAATTGTCTCTTGATGAATGTTATGCAATGTTTAAAGGAGAGCATGATTCCTCTACATTGGAACCAACCTATGACAAAGGTTTCACACTTTTGAAGGAGCTGCATGATACTAACCATATGGATCCTTACCATGATGAAAATTCTGCACTTTTTGATCATTTGGGTGAGTTAGTTCATTCTCCTACATCCTACAATTCCATGTTTTGCAGCATCATCCTCAATAAAGTATTGGTGAAAGGGTTCTTTTTGATGGTGCCACATGAGGAGTATGGAGGTTCTAGATTTACTTTATATGATGACATGGTTGGAGCACACTCTTATTCACATTTGCAGCAGAATCCTTTGTTACTTTATGATGATGCACATATACATGGATGCACCTATGATATGCATTTGAGTCACTTGAAGACTCATGGTTTTTCTTGCTCAACACTTGGTTCATTTGAGGTTGGAGGAACTTCATCCAACACTGGGGTGAATAGATTTATGATTGGAGAAAAATTTTGTTTCCAGCCACATACTTTGTTATATCTTTATGATTCTCTCATTCATGGATGTATTGATGAGACTTCTTTGAGCCACTTGAAGTCTTCATGTTTTATTTGCTCCTTATTTGGTTCATATTTTGGTGGAGGTTCTTCATTCACTTCTTGGATGAAAGAACAAATGGCTGATTATTATTTCAATGCATATTACATTCTTTTGGAGCAGCATTATAGGATGTGGGATACTCACCTATGTCATTGGAGAATATTTGACTGGTCACTTGAAGCATGTATGCACTTGGCAAATGGTAGTCTACTCACTTGGAGGTATAAGTACTTTCATGATTTTTTGATGAGGCACCTCCTTGATGTATCTTTTTATTATGTTGTTATGTACTTTGATGATAGATATTATGTACTCATGATTTTTGGAATATTGCATACAAGAAAATGGGATCCAATAATTCTCTTTCCTAGTAGTATGAGTTGGAGAGCACTCTTAATTGTTGGAGTGCAATGCAAGCAATGGGACCCGGGGATAGTTTTTAGTCCCATTGAATCCAAATTCTTCAGGAAACAAGCAGTATGGGAGACAGATTCCCAACTTAATAAGGTGATGTTAATCAGATTAGTGTAGCAGCAATCATGGTGGTTCCTCTCTAAAATATTCATGGAATATCAAAGACTCAAAGTGGGCAGCTCGATGGCAACTTCAAAGAATCATACAAAAAGAAAGTTTTTCAACAACCATGTTTGAATTTGCTTGAGGACAAGAAATATTGGGAATGGAGGATTTGTAATTTCCAAAATTTTGCATTGGGTCACAATGGAAAAATCACATTTTCCATATTCATGAAAGTTGTCAAATGGATGCTAAAATTCAAATAATTGCCAAGGAGGAAAATCACTAGTTTCCTAGGTTGGGGGTGGAAGCTTTGAGATTTGGAATAAGGGGGATAATAAATGATGTTTAGAAATTAGAAGGGTATAAATATTTAATAATGTATCTTATTAAATAAATACAAGAGAAATTTTAAGTGGCAATGGAGCATGGAGACACATGGAGACTATCGGTCCCACACAAGCTGGAAAATTGGTGCCACATGGAATCCTCCTCTTGAAATCTCAAATCTATGGGAAGCCTAATGTTTTTGGATGGATTATAAGTTTAATATACTTGTCCATATACTTCATAGGTATAATTTGGGATGAATTGTAACTTACATGGGAGAGGAAAAGCCAAATGGGAGTTTCATGGACACTGCGGCTAGATTCCCCTTACATTTATGACATCTATGACACCAATGATGGAGATTCTATGACAGTTATGACACAAGTCATATATGAAGGCTGAAATATGACATATATGACATTATATACCTGAATATAGCATCTTAGAGGGTGCTCATGGGAGTTGGAGAAGGCCAATAGGCTCCTACTCGAATTTAGGGGGAGATGGAAGAGGAAGAGAGAGGCAACATGGCAAAGCATGAGCAACCACACCAATTCGACTTGGCTTGGGTTTATGGATGATTTGGGGAACATTATAAGGCTAAGGATGTTTATAAAATATAGTAATAAACCAAGAGAATGTATTTTTATCATTTGATGAATTTGGGTTTGTGAAGAGAGAGCTAGTGGATGACTAGTTCCTTGCCTTATCCAATTTCGAGGGTGAAATATTCCAATATTAATTGGTGATTTAGAGAGGCCACTCAGGTATTTAAAGGAGATTAAATGGATTCATAAGTTACAGTCTTAAGCTATAGGAATAACATGGACATCTCAATATCATCTTGTTCTTCTATTCATCTCAAGTTTTCTCACCACATTTCAGCTCTATGGAGTGAGGCGCACTTGGTGAGCTATCCATCTCTTTGAGGGAGATTATATTGCTCTAGTATTCTGTATTCTGATGTAAATTTTATTTTATTTAAGTTCATAAATATCTCAGGTCAAAATTCCAAGAAATATCATGTATTATTGCTCAATATTGAAGAGACATAGCCATTTCCACACTACCTTGTTGTAAACTCTTGTAATCTTGATGGATTCAAATGTATGTATGAAATATTAATGATTTATGAATGAATGGACTATCATTAAAGTATATTATGGGTTTCATGTTCAATAACTGATAATTTTTTACCATTGGGTCGAATTTCATAGCATTTGGGGAAAACTACACCTCATTTCCCCAAGGGTCCAAAACTAGTTTTTATATCTAATTGAAAGAAGTGATAACATCCATGAAAATTTGATTGGTTATGTATATGAGTCTCTTATAATGTCTTATACATAGCCCCTGATTCAATTTTAGAATTTTAGTTGGTTTCAACACACTTCGGAAGCCATTTCTATCACTTACCCTAGAGGGATTTGAACCCAAAATTGCTAGTAAAATCATCTATCTTGTTCAGCATTTAGTACAGACTTGCAAAGATGATTGGAGGGAAATAATACATCCTTGAACCTAACAATCAAGTTATTATATCTTTTTTCTTATAAGTAAGAGATTCTATTATAATACAAAAAAGTTACAAGGAGAGGCTGATCCACCGGTCGATGAGACATGACCTTCAGCCCAGGAAAAAGATCCAACCCAAAAAAGACTGATACTGCTTATAGAATCGAAAGGAGGAGAGGGCCTGAAGATGCCTAGTTCTCAAAACATAGGAGTCAAAATTCCCTATTTCCCAAACAGAACACAAACTACCTATCAAATAGTAAAGAAGCCTATCAAAAACCCAAAGGGAAGCAGTACGACACTAAGGCCTTTTACAAAGATAGATGTCGAAATAAATCAAATGATAATATACCGAAGCATGGGACTCTTCCATGTGCCTAATAGTGAGCATTGTTGAACAACAAAACACAGAGGGTCGGCTAACTTTTGAACTAAAAACCTGCCAATGACCAGTTTCGCTGGGAAGATGACTTGGAAACTCCTCCCGAAGAGGTTGCGTGGTAGGGGTTGGAGAATTAACTAGAGTGTGCCCTAGATTCTCGGACTCAACTTGAGGATTTGTCAGCAAGTTGTGTGAAATCTATTCCAGAAGGCAGAACTTGGCCGCACTTTCCTGTTGTCCTCGGTGAATGGTATAAAATGCCCCGCGAATACCTTGAGTTGTTTGGATTTTTGCTTGTATGTCGAGGGCTAACAAAATGCACGTGGACCAATACAGGTTGGGGACTAGGGGGAAACCCATAATCACTTCGAACTCCTTGAGTAGATCGATCTCCATAATTGCAATGAAGGCATCAACCGCCGTGGGTGTTTTAGACAGGTACTGATCACCCCAATTAAAAGGAACAGCACCCATGATGCTTCTGGCTTGGGGTAATGGCTCTACCTCTGCATCATTGGAAGCATCACTAAGGTTTCTCCCATGATTATGGCCTCTTGCTATGGATCTTACCCTCCAAAATATTGGCATTGCACAGTCTTTCAAATAGGCAGAAGACAAAAACAGAAAGGAGAAAAGGGAATTGGATGTGAGCAGAGCCTCCGTCGAAAGGATATAAATAGGACTTTCAGCAGCCGAGGATATTCCCCTATGATCCCCTACCTTTACTCTCCCAGAACCTATCATGATGCTTTGCAGCTCGTCACGCTCGGGACGATCTCTCATCCTTTGCGAGCAATTCACGACCTCAAGTTTTACAACATGCCACTGGATAAGGCCCTCCTTCATAGCTTTCGGACCATAATGATCCATGTCAAGTGTAGTACCCACTCTTCTAACTTCTCTCCTTCCCACGATTTCGTCTGTATGGAAACCCTCGCAGTGATTGTAAAGCTAATCTTTCCATCCATTATGGAGGCTGTCATGTGCAAGAACCATGTGCTTCATATGTTGGCCGTGTGTTGAGCATCAAAAATTGGAGAGGATCCACGTGTTAGGGCAATAAAGGACATTAGCTGAGACAGGCCTCACTGTTCCCCGTTTGGCGAGCGATGACTCCCTTGTTCGGCCACGATTGTCGATTAAACTATGGTGGGCCCTGCTGGGATGATGACACACTGTTTTCATACCTCCCCTTATATTGGGGACACCTGTCATTCGCATGCAGAATGTGGAACATTTAGCCTCACGTCTTCCTCTGCCACCTTGAAACAACCACTCCAGATTTGCTGAGTTTTTCCTTCGTCCTCCTTTGTCTCTACATGAAAGGAAAACTCACTATCCACTCCCATGTTAGCCATGGCGTCCGCCACCCTGTTTCCTTCCCGCTTGACGTGAGTTAGCAGTAAGGCTTCCTCTCTTGCAAGGATCTATCGGAGGACTGATAATCTGCTCTCCCATCTCCAGTTTTTGGAAACTTGGGACATGAGGGATCCTTCTTGGAGTTCGCGAACAGTGTTGATAATGATTTGGGAATCCCCTTCCACCACCAGAGGAAGTTTTCCTGTTTGCTTAGCCCAGATCAGGCCATTGATTAACCCTTCTAGCTCAACCATATTATTCGTGTTTGTCCCTATTGAGCCCCAGAACAGCCTAAGGATGTTGCCCCTTGAGTTTCAGATTATGTGTCCATATCTAGATGGTCCTGGATTACCTTTAGCAGCACCATCGGAATTGAGTTTGAAGGTTCCAGAGGGAGGGGGGTGTTAACCCAAAAATCCCCCACATAGCTCTCTATGGCCTACACCACCCAAGGACACCTTCTAACAACACTCATTTCACTCCATAAGACCTTCCATTTGACCCCCACACCTCCAAAAGATCCCAAGGATGAAGAAAAGGGCTAAAAACCCCAAAAAAGAGCCCAAAATAGCCCCATAGGAGCTAAAGCCCTCAAAAAGGGGATAAAACCCTAAAAGGGGCAAAATTTAGGGCAGAAGGGGCTAAATCCCTGACCAAGGGCTGAAAACCCTAAAATCCCTTGGAAAAGCTATAAAAGGAGGGTGGGCGGTCACTCTCAAAACACTCCTCACTTGCCTATTGTTATGTTGCCCATGGATGCTTTGAGACCTTTGCCTCTCAAACCACCCACTCTCCCTCTCCTCCATCTCCATCTCATCAAGCCATTGCTTCCCAACCAAGAGAGAGGTTCTCCCATGAGCTAGGGCATGGTGGCCCATTTTCACCTAAGTGAGGTATAATTTATTTTCATGGTTGTTTATTTGTTTTGCTTTCTAACCCTCATTTATATTTGCAAAGAGTAGAAAACCTACCCTTGTGCCCTATAGGCACAAGGGAGCCATTCCTACCCCTGTAGCAGGGAGAAATCCTTCCTACAGCTTTGGCGACCATACCAGGTCAATCCCACAGGATCCCTGGTCCAAAAAGTTTCAAATTTTCAAAGTTTTTCAGTTTTACCCTAGTTTTCAGAAATCTTGTGTTAGATCTATTTAAATCTACTTTATTTCATGTTTTACTCAGTGCCGAAGCCTCTTCTTGGCCAAGCCGAGTCAGACTGACCCAGTACCAGTTACTATTGGCCAGATATGACCCTGCATCACCAAAAATCCCCCTTTCCGGAGCAAGGTGCTCTTATCAGGGGAAAAGGTGAGACTGGGGCGCTCTTAATTGGCCAACAGGTGCACCCAGGGTGCACTTAATCCCCAGACAAGCGTGAATTCAGCCCAGAAGCTCAGGTTGCGGTTGTTTTCACATTCTGTGCGATCCCCTCACTCATTTCTGGAAAAATATCGCGGCCCCCTCGTTGGATTTGGTCATAAATGTGTGGCCTGTCACACAGAAGTTGTATTTAAGTTTGATTAATAGTAATTTTCAGTTTCATAGGACTGTTAGTGTGGCCTAGCCCTCTGTCCACCATTGCAGGTCTTTTTCAATTTCAGTTTTTATTTTCTGCAAATCAATCCATGAACAATGTGTATATGCTAAATCAATCACTAAGGCCTAATAAAATGAATTAGTCTAACTAAAAGTAACTTAAAAATAACTATCTTGTTTCCCCCTTCCTCCTCTACCCAGTCATCACCCTCCATGGTATTCTAGGATACGATGAAGGGTAAGCTCGTATAGATCTAGGCACTCCATGGTATTTTTCCCAAACCACTAAAACCAGGTGACCTGGAAGGTAGAGGGGGTAGAGAATGAGGGGTTCTCATGGCGCTAAGCTTCCTCCCTGTTGACCAACCTAGAACTTGGGAGGTGACCTGAGGATCTACGGATGGGCTTAGTCCCATTGTGTTGAGAGCCCAGCACCTTCTCTTGGTTGAAGAATAACATCATTGAGAGGTAGACATTTAGTTAGGCCAACAATTCAGGGTTAATCACCATACTTGCTTACAAAATTCTATTTATGTTTGCATACAAAACCATGATATGAACTCTACCATGAATTCATAAACCATATTGCAACAACAACATACCAGAACAAACAAGCAAACCAACACACCATACCAAATAATTAACCCAACTCAGTTCATGACGTTGACTAAGCCTTAAAATTTACCAAATTTACACTAAGTTCAATCAATTCTACAGTCTTTAAGGACATAAGTCCTTGACTGCTTCCACTATGGGAAGTACTTGGGCTTTTCCTAGAAACTCATTGTGAGGATTACCACAAGAACCCCAAAGTAGCTGTCCGCTGAGAGGAATTGCCAAGCGAAACGGGAAACGATCCCTTCCGATTGAGTAGAAGCACCCGTGAGGAACAAGCCAAGCGCTGTCTTTTGGAAGTCTTGGTGGCCAATAGATCACCTTCAGCCAATAGGAAGCCATTGAAACTGGGGTCCAAATCTCATACCCACCAAATTCATACACAAAAGTGAACACAATTGATCCTCCATGATATTCCTCATGCTTAAGAGGCAAACCACCACCATTTGAAACACTTGATCGGCACCATCAAAGCCACTCTCAGTGATCTCGCACACTGTTAGAGGGCCACACAGACTTTGATTCTGATTCAGACCCATATTAGTCTAAACCTCACACCGCACCATCAAGCCCCATGGCTAGTGCAAACCTGGATCCATTTTTCGGCCTAACCTTAGCAAGTGGACCCATGTCCACATCACAACCAGTCACCCACAAATTGGAAAGCAGTCCAAGCACAGCCATGCAAACTGTCATTAGCCAATTTCCACCACCCATAGTGACCAGCTAAGTTGTCCCAGCAGTAACCCATGGGGGCTGTGGCCCCTCCTCATACATTGTCCCCCCTGCCACATAGGGGGACAGTGCGTCATCCACCCACATTGCCCCTACTATCATACATGGGGGAAATGCTCCTGCCACCCATACCGCCCCCCACATAGCACTTGGGGGCATTGGCCCATCCGCCATGGTGCCACCATAAGCACCCCCAGCCATGCAGATGCATTATGCACCTGCAAACCCTAACCCCATTGCGACCCCATCCCACATCAACTTGGGGTCAAATCTTCCCTTCATGGATTGTCTGAACTTTCCTGACTTGGCTAGATTAACGAATGACCCAATCCACCACCAAGCATTTTGGCCACCCATGCCAACTATGTTTCCATCATACATCCCAAATTTTGAAGGCAAATCCGGGGAATGTCCCCAAAATCATATAATGACATTCCATCTATGGTGCTCATCCAACAACATCGTAGATGACTCCATCAGGCTGAGGCTATTCCAACGCACCCTTACAGGTGCCGTGGCCAAATGGTACATTGAACTGCCACAAGCCAATTACCCCGACTTCAACTCCCTAGCCTTCATGTTCCTACAATATTTCCAACTCCCTGTTAGATATGACGAGGGGGTGGAGATCCTGTTATCCTGTCGCCAAAACACCGCCACTCACATAACTGACCATATCCATGAGTGGCGGCGACGCCGTAGCTTATGCAAAATCCAACTAGACGACATGATCTTCTTGGATTGGTTCCTTAAGACTTTGCTCCCACCCATCGTAAAGGACGTCACATCTGAACGTCCCTAATCTCAAGAAGAGGCCATACTGAAGGCCCAACAATTTGATCTCATTTACACCCAGTCTTGATACTTGTACACTGTCATTCCAGATGCTCCCCATCCGAGTTCCTCTTACTGCGACGCACCGGGGGCATCCCATGCTGCGGAAGGCATCATAGGGTCAGTCTCCCAACAACCATAGCCTCGACCGACACCACCTGCCATTTCACTGCAACCAAGCAACACTGTTAATGTTTCTTACCAAAACCAAGCTCCAGACTATGCTAGAATGATGTCCCAGTCCAGAGCAACAACCTCTTATGCACAACCTGCGCCACCACAGTAGACTCAGACCATGGCTTGGCCAACACAATAGTATGTGGGGAAAATTCCCACATTTGTGGCACCACCACCCCCACAAATATACTATGCACCACCAGTGCAACAAGTTCAAGCCCCTGCCCTCGCTCCACCCGCTCCATTGGGACAAGTGTTCACACAACAAAACCGTCCCAACCATCCTGCCCCCAACAATCAACAAGGGAAAGCTAGAAACAACAGGCCTCGCAACCAAGGAAATAACCAACCGCAGGGAGGCGGTCAGCAACCCAACCCTCCCAATAATGTCGCGGCTAACTGGCCAGCCCAGAATCCCCCATGACAAAATCCACCAAGACACAACGCACCATTGCGCACAAACCAACCATGTACACTCTGTGATGTCTATGGTAATTACACGTTTGAGTGTCCCCTCATGGCTTGCGCTAAGCAGGCCATTCAAAATTAGGCCCAGCAAGTCGCTAATGCTCCCAATCAAGCCCAACCCAACCAAGCATCACAAGGACCTCCTCCCATGGTGCTTCAAAACCTACTACCAGTCCATGGATTGGTGGCAACCGTTACCCCTCCCCAAACCAATCCCAACGCTCCGAGGGCACCACCTACAGCCGAAATAGGTGTTCACCACTTGATGACCATGACCATTTAAGAGGTCAACTTATAGACTAGACGAAATCAGTACGGTACCACCACCGAACCTGCCGACTCATCAGCAGCATCCACATCTAAGACAACCAACCTACCTCTCCAGTTACCCCCGTTCCTACGCCCCCCCATATGCAGAATCACCAATAATGCCACAGCTAGAGCTGGAGTCAACTATAGCATTGTGGATGATTTGGCCCAAATGCCAACCACCATGTCCACTCTTGAGGTACTCAAAACGTGCCCAACACAGCGGAAAGCCTTACTAGCCACTCTAGGGGCAGTAGACCCCTCTGACTCCAAGTTAATCACGTTTGACACAGAAAACAAAGAGCCGCGCATGCCCTCCACTATAGCCTTCCAAATCTTAGTGTCCATCTGGAACTTGGTTGTGCACCAATGCATAGTGGATGAGGGGGTATCCACGTGTATCATGTCTACATTGGTTTGATAGAAGCTTGGATCACCAATTCTGTAACCGTCATCCATGACTCTACGAGCTTATGATGGACACCCCACTAAAGCCCAAGGAATCCTCCCCCATGTCTCCATCACATGAGCTGGAAAGATAGTCCTGATCAACATCAAAGTCGTCAACGCTCAACTGGACTACAACCTCCTCCTTGGGAGGACTTACATGTACACCATGCGAGCCATCGCGTCAACTGTCTTCCGCCTCATGATGTTCCCCCACGAAGGGAAGATTGTGATGGTTGACCATCTCACCTACCATGATCCGCAAGGGTTAACAGTGCCTGCCAACATTATCCCTACTATCACCACCATTGAGCCGCAAGGGGCGACTACACACGCTAACGTCATCCCTGCAACCAACATTGTGGTTGAAAACACACCAACTTCCCCACCGTTGAATGTGGGCCCTATGTTGTTTACCGATCCCACCATGATGGCTCCTTTCTTGTTAGTGTCACCACCATCGACACAAAAATAAACTACGGACGTGTGCATGGTCTCATCAAGCACTGCTGCACCCAAACAACAACCGCAGCCGCAGCCCCAACCACAACCGCAACATCATCCACAGCTGCAACGCCAACAGCAGTCGCAACATCACCCACAATAGCAACATTACTCACAGCCACAACCACAACCTCACCCCCACATGCAACCAGCTGGGAGTTATGTGGGCTCATCTCCAGTCCATACAATTCCCTTCCTCTTTCCCCCACCCGGTGTCATGAGCAAGCTAGTCATGGACACCTTAAGCCTACCCAACTTTACGTTGGGGATCCTGGTGTGGTATCTAGATCCACCATCTCAACCAGTAATGCCCCAGGTTGTGTTAACTCCGATGCAACCTAATGCGGTTGAGTCTCACCCCCCACCCGGTCCGCATAAGCCAACCGTCGCACCCACACCTGCACCACCCCAACCCAAAAGGGCTAGGGGAAAGAACACCAAAGCCACCGCAGAACCACAACAAGTCACACCTTGTGCCGTCTGCGAACAACAGGGCCATCCAACTCAAAATTGCCCTGAAATCCCAGTGATCTGTGCGCATCTGGATGCCATGGATATGAATGAAAACATCCCCTTGGTTGAACTCCCAACCATGCCAGTAGTAAAGAACAAGGCATTGAGGACAAACCATGCTTGCGCCCTTTGCAGCTTGTATGGACATTACTCCCACCATCTCCAAGACCTGTCTAAATTTTGAATGGCTCTTACTAACCTCCATCACCATTCCCTTCAGTCTGAGATCACCTTGATCGAATAAGTTCACCCACCACCTCCTTCATCAGACACCATGTCCATTTACATGATGTCCAGTTCCCCCGACCAACTCATCCCCATCTCCAACGATGGTCCATTAGACCTGTCTCTTCGTTGCTTTAGCAACGATGAGGAGATACTTGAAGCTCTGACTGCCCCAGAATACCCATGGGATGACATGCACCATCGCTCGTTCTTCCTCCCGGAAGAACTTGTGTTGTAGTCCGACCAGTTTTCCACGGAGACCAAAGATTTCATCCATGGGAAGGTTGACTGGTTTAAGAACCCAATCCAAACGCCTGATGCCTTCGAAGAAGGGAACATGGTGAACATTTCACCAACCATTAAAATCGACATCTCAACCAACTCTGAGATTATTGAATAAATCATGCTGGGGGCATCTTGCGCCCTAGAAGAGGTCGTTGCATACACCGCACTCTTCCAAGAATTCCACGACATCTTCACCTAGTCATACAATGAAATGCCTTGCTTAGATCCATCCATCGTGGAACACCACATTGACACATGGCCTGATGTGGCACCCGTCCGCCAGAAGCAATGACCCATCCGTCCATCCAAAGTGGCTGCGGTGAAAGATGAGATAGAGAAGCTACACATGGCCGACTTCATTTATCCCATTGCATACACAACTTGGGTTTCTAATCCTGTTCCCATGAATAAAAAATAGGGTACCATTCACATTTGCACAGACTTCTGCGATCTTAATGGGGCATGTCCCAAAGACAACTTCCCCACCCCGTTCATCGACCAGATCATCGATGCATGCACCAGACATGAGGCCTTCTCCTTCATGGACGGTTTTTCTGGATACAACCAAATCCAAATCCAGAAAGAAGACCATTACAAAACGGCATTCACAACCCCATGGGGCACATTCACGTACCAAGTCATGCCCTTTGGCCTCAAAAATGCTGGAGCCACCTTCCAACATGCCATGACATACTGTTTCCATGATTTAATTCACATCATCTTGGTCTACTTGGATGATCTCACCGCTCGATCACGGAAACAAGCACAACATATAGACGACTTGCGACAAGTCTTCTTACGTTGCCGCAAGTACAACATCCGCCTTAACCCCCTCAAGTGCATTTTCTGTGTCCCAACAAGCTGTCTACTCAGATTTATTGTCTTCCACAAAGGGATAATGATAGATCCCCTCAAAGTTTAGGCCATCCTTGATCTTCCTTCCCCAAGAACTTGACACCAACTACAAAGCCTACAAGGCAAGGCTAGCTTCCTTCGCTGCTTTGTGCCGAAGTATGCAACAAAAGCCTATGGATTCATCCGCCTGCTCTGCACAAAAATCCCCTTTGTTTGGGATCAGCAAGCACAAGAATTGTTTGAGGCACTCAAACAAGCCCTGGCTTCTGCACCATTACTCTCACCACCAGATTTCACTTAAGACTTCATCCTTTATTTGTCAGCCTCAGAAAATGCCATTGCCGGAGTCTTGGTCCAAGAAGATGATGCCCGCCATGAGCATGTGATTTACTACATTAGTCAGAAGCTAACAGGACCCCCATTACAATATTCACCCGAGGAGAAATTATCCCTCGTCGCCGTCTTCTTGGCTCAAAAATTGTGCCATAACATCATTGCCAACCATACTCATGTAGTGGCTGATTCAAACCCATTGCGGTTCCTCTTAGGCCACCACCTTCTATAAGGTCGAGTAGCCAAGTGGGTAGTTATCCTCCAAGAGTTCTACCTAGAATTTGTGTCTCCCAAAAGTACAAAGGCACTCTCACTAGACATAGTCATGACTGATTTGCCCCCATTAACCGCATCATCATCCCCCAATGATGATCTCCTCGATGATTTCCTATTCTTCATATCTACAAATGACCCATGGTATGGGGAAATCCTTCTCTATTTACAAATGCAAAATTTCCCAGCGCACTTCAACCGTGAGGATAGGCGACACATCCAACATCAATCCATTCGCCACTTGCTGATTGGAGATGTTCTGTATCGCCGAGGCATTGATACCATCCTACGCCATTGCCTCACCCGTGACGAGGCCGAGACCATCCTCAATTATAGTCATAGCAAAGCTTGTGGTGGCCACCTTTCAGGCCTAGCAACCGCCCAAAATATTCTGGCCCTCCATCTTCATTGATTGCATAGAGGCAGTTAAACATTGTCGTAGCTGTCAACTTTTTGCCCCAAAGGGAAGAACCCCCCCCCCCGCGCACCCTTACACCCCGTAGTCATAGTCGAGCCCTTCTGGAAATGGGAAATCGACTTCATGACAATCAACCCTGTTTCGGCTAATGGTCACAAATACATCATCGTGGCAGTCGATTACTTCACCAAGTGGGATGAGGCCATGCCCACATTTGATTGCAAAGCGAAAACCGCAGCGTGTTTCTTCTTCAACCATGTTATTACACAGTTTGGTGTCCCCAAACAATTAGTCTCAGATCATGGGGCACACTTCCAAGATGCCGTATGGGCTGAATTATCAACCATGTTGAAGTTTGAACACTAGTACTCATCATCCTACTATCCCCAAGGCAATGTCCAAGTTGAAGCAGTCAACAAAATCATGAAACCAATGCTCCAATGGATGGTAGGAAATCACAAAACCAACTGGCATCACATGCTATTCTCTGCCCTATAGGCTTATCGCACATCCACAAAAACCAAAACCAGTTTCACCCATTTCTGCCTAGTACATGGCATTGAATTAGTGCTCCCTATCGAGTGCCAAATCCCATCTCTCCGCCTCGTAGTGGAACTCCTTCCTGATACTTCACCTTTAGAAGAACGACTTCTCCAACTCGAGCAAACCATAGAAGACCATCGAGCTACCCTCCAAGCCATCGAAGCAGCAAAAACACGATCAAAGATCCAATATGACCCCCATGTCCACCCTCGCACCTTTAGCGAAGGTGATATGGTTCTAGTCTACGACCAACCCAACGATAAATTGGGCAAAGGCAAGTTTGAATCAATGTGGTATGGCCCATACATCGTCCACCATTGCCTCAAAAAAGGGGCATACACCCTCATTGACTCTGATGGACAACTCTTGGAGAACCCCCGCAATGGGCTCTACCTCATTTTATGCTTAACATCACCAATGAGTCACTTCATTTTCTTTTTCTTGTTTTTCAAAGTTTTTTAGAAAAAATCAAAGGCAACACCCTCAGCTGCTAGTCAAACGTCAACCTGAACTTGTTCGAGACACCTCTCACACCTCCGGGATCAAATTTCCATTTCCTTATGAGACCATCGTCTCATGTTTAATTAGTCAATTTCGGGACCATCTCCCACCAGTCACCTCGATTCACGAGCCATGACATGACGATGCGAGTGTCTATGGACCGGTACTCGTATCACACCGCACGACTGCTACTCATGCAAGCTGTCAGGCCGCTTCCCGTTAAGGATTGTACTATACTTTTTTTTTGCATTTATAATTGTCTTTTTCACCGCACCACATGCAGACATCTAGACCATCATCCACAAACACCTTTATTTTTCTTCCATGTATTTGGCGTAGAAGCGTCCTCGGGCCGTCGCCCGTCAAGGACTGTAATTTTAGCTTTTATTTTATTTTTAACACATAGATTGTCTTTTCTTTTTACCGCACCTTACGTGGACCTCTGGACCACTTTCCACAAAATGATTTCTTTTCTTGCACGTATTTGGCACATAAATGCCTCCAGACTTGTACTTACATCACATGTAGTCAAGTCTATCCACCGCAACACACACACACGCTCTCCTGACCTCTGTCCGAGAGCCACCTCAGTTTGCATGCCTCTGTCACACCGTCTCGCAGGCCTCTGTCGTGATCTATCCCATGCATGCATTGGTATGTTTGAGAACCATCTGCTCCATCCATACTACGTGGATGACCTTTGGACCTCTGTCCACCATCCTGACATGGGGCACTGCATGTGCCACCATCGGTTGACCACATTGGAGTTTCGTTTAAGCTCTTTTTTTACTCCTTAAAACAATGAAAAGATTGTCGAGCGCAGCTGCTTCCTTTCCCGCTCGCTAAAGTATAGGAAAGGGCATCTACATCATCTCATTTACCTCCTTTTGTAGACCATTTCATGAAAAGGACCTCCTTGGAACACTCAATCCAAGACCGTTCCCATCTGCATACTTTACGAAAAAGCTCACCACCGGTTGTCGTTAAGCTCTTTTCCAGCCATCTCAACAAGAAAAGATCGCAGAGCAAACTTGGTTTTGTTCATGCTCATAAAAGTATTTGAATTACCGTCCAGTCAGTATAGGTTTAACCTTTTCCGGCCTGATTGGACTACCAACGGTAAAGAAGTCTCTCATCTCCTCTAGGATGGGCAAGCTTTCCTATGTATACTTTTATCCTTTTTTGGGCACAGGAGACTACCAACGAAAAAGAGCCCCCACTGGACTCTTCTTCGTGCTTTTAGACTCTCTAAAATTGAAAGCACCATCGAGCATTTACCTTCTCGGGCTCGCTAAAAATCCACGAGATCGTACCATAATGGTGCCCCTAGACACCCCCCCCACAGCAAACAGACTAGAAACATTCCCACATTGGGTCGCCTTTGTTCAAAGTACTCTGCAATGTTTCTTCCTTGGATCCCATCAGTGTTAATAGTGTCCACCTCCTCCAAGTATTTCCCATCTGCAACGACATTCTCGGTATTACAACTATGATCCCATTCCCTTGAGACAATTTCATTTGCTACCTGGTCCGCCCTGCCATCATACTCTAAACAAAGGATGTTTGAGTCTCCCACTCCCCCCCTGCCCCTGTTCAGTTCTTTCCCTTCCTCCCCTCCCCCCCAATCCAGTGAGTCAGTCCGCAGATTGCTTCACACCTTTCGGTTATCCCTCGCGCTCCTAGTTCAGGAAACATCATTGCCTTGACTAGGGGTAGGTCTCCGTCTGTCAACGCCAACACACATATTCCAGAGGATAGACCCAGAGGTCCCTGTACCTTGGTTTCATTTACATCATTGATGAGTTCCTTTGACCACTTGAGAGGAGCCCTTAGTGCCTCTCGAGGTGGTTGTTTCTCACGTGCTCGACTTCAACTCTGTCATCGCACCGTTGAGATTCGTACAGGGTTTGTTTCGCACAGTACTTGGTTGAAGACCCCTGATTTCACCTAACTCTAGCACATTGGTGAGTCCACTCGAGGGACCTAAACAGGTTATGTCCCTTGTGATTTTTGGGTTGCGTTGGAGACAATGATCAAAAGCCCCAATAGTGCTTCGATATACCTTTATGATTGATACAACATACTTGTACCATAGAGACTCTAACTCTCAATCAGCGAGTCCATACAGCTATGTACCATTTCAGATCCAGCAGACCATCAGTCATGAAGATATAGCATTCCATGAGAATGCCATGGGTCCAATGTACCAGATCAGTATTGTATTCAGCCTCACATAGAGGCAACCATCATTGTAACATCAGTTGTATATGATCGACTCTTGTATTTTAGAGCATAGATCAAATGATTCTTTTGACATTATCACGAGCATGGGAATGCCCGCCTCATCCATATACATGTCACACATTTATTGTATCTCACCCATTGATGGGAACCAGATTAATACAAAAACCAAAAGCCACCATGCCCCAGCCCCGGAAGCACCACCTCTACACAGCGAATCCTATGATGTCTGTCGGCCATACGTTGAGCTCCTGCCCTCACACATCAGGGGGCAATCTATTAACCCAAAAATCCCCCACATAGCTCTTTATGGCCTACACCACCCAAGGACCAGGGATAATTTTAGGGGCAAATTTTATCCCAATGGGCTATTTTTCCATGTTTTTCTCCCAAAAAACATTCGCCATTTTGCATTTATTGAAGCCCTGTTTCATCCAATTTTGATGGGGTAAAATTTTTTCACCCTAAAAATCGCCAAATTATTATATAAACGATATAAAATCCTTGGAAAAAAAATATTTTTTGAAAAATATCGCCAATCATTTTATAGTTGGTTTTTTAAGAATTGGTAATATTTGCCAACATTTATACACTTTTAAATAAGTATGGTTCCTTAAAATTATCCTTGCCAAGGACACCTTCTCACAACACTCATTTCACTCCATAAGGCCTTCCATTTGACCCTCACACCTCCAAAAGAGCCCAAGGATGAAGAAAAGGGCTAAAAACCCCAAAAAAGAGCCCAAAATAGCCCCCTAGGAGCTAAAGCCCTCAAAAGGGGGCTAAAACCCTAAAAGGGGCTAAAGTTAGGGCAAAAGGGGCTAAAGGCCCAAAAAAAGGGGCTAAATCCCTGACCAAGGGCTTAAAACCCTAAAATCCCTTGGAAAAGCTATAAAAGGAGGGTGGGGGGTCACTCTCAAAACACTCCTCACTTGCCTATTGTTATGCTGCCCGTGGATGCTTTGAGACCTTTGCCTCTCAAACCACCCACTCTCCCTCTCCTCCATCTCCATCTCATCAAGCCATTGCTTCCCAACCAAGAGAGAGGTGCTCCCATGAGCTAGGGCATGGTGTCCCATTTCCACCTAAGTCAGGTATAATTTCTTTTCATGGTTGTTTATTTGTTTTTCTTTCTAACCCTCATTTCTATTTGCAGGTTTTTCATTGACATTGTTTGCAGGTTTGCCATTGTAGTAGCTTAGGTTGTTTGTAGGTTTCAAGGAGGCGGAACCCTAACCCGTTTTCTGTAGAGGGGTTCACAAGGGATTCATCTCTCCATTTATTTACTGTTATTAGCTCTTAGATCTAGTTTACAGTAGCTTCCATTTGCTTATTCTTGATTAGCTTAGCTTAGTTCAATTCGTTGCTCTGTTTATTTGCATTTCCATTCTATTTTTAACTGTTTTCAAAGAGTAGGAACCTACCCTTGTGCCCTGTAGGCACAAGGGAGCCATTCCTGCCCCTGTAGCAGGGAGAAATCCTTGCTACAGGGGGAACCAGAGCAGCGGGATGGAGATGTGCACCGGCCTCGGGCAAGCAATTGAATTGTCTGGAGGTAATTCTTCTAACCCAAAATCCTACAAAATACTCCGCTCATTACTTTTTGCATTGAATTCTTCTTGCGACCAAGATTGCAATGTTATAGTTTCTTTCATATGGATTTCAATGGAGTTCCACATCTCCTTGGGTTTCCTAGCTTTGTTCTCAAATATTTGTTTGTTTCTTGTCTTCCATATTTCCCATATTGTGGAGCCAAGGAAAAGTTCCCATAAACGATTCACAATTTTGTTTTTGAAGCTATTTGTGGGCCACTCTGTAATAGTTAAGTCTGGTCTTCCTTTGTGTCTGTGATCTCTTCTGAAGATGGTCGCCCCCCTCTCCCATAAGGAGTTAGCAACCCTGCATTCGTCCAGCAAGTGATTAATGGTCTCATCCTTATCTTCGCACATACAATAGCAGGATGGCCCATGAAACCTCTGACCTGTAAGTTATCCTAGGTTAGGGTGTGGCATTTAATGATAAGCCAGCAGAAAACTAAAACTTTGGGCCACCACCCTCCCTTCCAGATTTTAATCCATTTAGCTTCTAGGATAACATTGAGGGTTTTCGTTAACAAACCTATGGCTTCTTTTGGATTGAAATTGCCTGAGGTTGAGTACCCCCACCTTATATTATCTGGTTCTGCACTTAGGGAGAAAATTTTCTTGGAGAGCTCATCTAGGAAGTTATCTAAGTCTTCCCCTGGTGCTTTGTCTTGCCACCATCGCTTTCCCTTCCATCTTCTAACCCTCTGATCTGCAATGTTGTGATCCCATAATTCCGCCACTTTAGCCATTGCATTGTTATGGAGGAAGAAACGTAAGAGAGGTGTGTCTTCTCCACACGAAATAGCTAGTTCCTAGTTCAGAGCTTCACTCGAGAATCTTGCATTTTGGCCATTCCTGACTTCCCAGAAACTGTTTTTTTGCACCAATCCCCGATTTGCCTGAGTTGTTTTCCAAATGCTGGATCCAGGGGGATCTTCACCAAACCTAACCAGGGAGTGTTGTGGCCATTGGGGAGCATATTTCAAATGCCACATTTTGGCCCATGGTTCTTCATTGTAGTTCACCCATATCCACCAGATCTTTGCACTCATGACTTTATTATTATCCAAAGGATCTCTGAGGCCCAAACCTCCTAGGCTCTTCGGAGTGCAGATGGTTTTCCAGTCCACCAGAGGCCATTTTCTGATATATTTAGTCCCCCCCCCATAGGAATTGTCTCTGAATGTTCCTAATTTTTTTGATGATGGCTTTCAAGGCTGCCAAAACTGAAAAGAGGTACATTGGCATCACCTGTAGGACCGATTTCACCAGTATAAGTCTGCTTGGAAAATTAAGGGCTCTGAAGGTCCAAAGGCTGAGCTTTTTGTTAATTTTGTCCAACAACTCTTTCCAATATACTTGATTGATTGTAGATTCTACCATCGGGGCTCCTAGATACTTAGAAGGGAGGCTTCCCTCCTGAAATTCCAGGATTCTTAGGATGTTTTGCTTAGTAATCCTGGGGGTGTTGAAAAAGTAGGTCTGAGATTTCTCCTTGTTGATTTCAAGGCCACTGGATTCAAGAAATGTATTCAAACAATATTTAATTCCCCTAGCTTCATGCACCGAGGATGGGCCCATCAGCATATTTTCATCCACAAACTGTTGGTGGGTTTGTGGGTCCATTCCTTCCATTAAGGACAAGCCACGGATTTTATTCTCTACTCGCCTGTTCTTGAGCAGTCTTCCAAGTCCTTCAGCTGTAATAATGAAGAGGAAGGGAGATAATGGGTCTCCCTGTCTTATTCCTCTAGAAGCATTAAAAGGGCATGAGGGAGAAACATTAACCAGAATGGAGAAAAAAGCAGAGGAAACCAAATTCATGATCCAATTAGTCCATTCATCCGCAAAACCAAACGCTTTTAAAATGCCCTCCAAAAATTGCCAATTCAATTTATCGTAGGCTTTGGAAAGATCAAGTTTTAGAAGCATACCTGGAGTCTTGGTTGCTTTGAGGGAGTGGATAGTTTCGTGGACTAAAATGATGCCATCCAAGATTTGTCTGCCTTCCACGAAGCCATCTTTCTCTAGAGAAATGATAAGAGGAAGGATGGGCTTCAAGCAGTTAGCTATTACCTTTGAGATAATTTTATAGATGACATTGCATAGGGTGATCGGTCTAAGTTTGCTGGGGTCTTCTGTGCCACTTTCTTTTGGGATGAGAGCCAAAAAAGTTGAGTTAAGAGCTTTGAGGATATTACCCGATATCCGAGAGTCCTCCACCAGGGCCACTATTTCTTCTTTTAGCTATTCCCATCTTGCATGGAAAAAATTAGAAGTGAAACCGTCGGGACCCGACGCTTTATCTTTTACCATTTGATTCACCGCCATTTCTACTTCTGACATCTCGATAGCTTTTCCAAGCACTTTGTTGTGGTCCTCCGTGATTAATTTGGGAATGTGTCTAAGAACCTCTCTTTGAGCTTCCTCCCTATCTCTGTCTGGTTCCTACAAGAGGTTAGCAAAGTAATGGTTAAGAGTGTTCTCCAGATCCTCTTGGGTTTTGGCAATGCTCCCATCCTCCTTCTTCAGTCTGTCCATTCTGTTTCCCTGCCTGTGTTGAATGGTCACTTTATGGAAGAAGCTGGTGTTACATTCCCCTTCTTAGAGCCACTTGATACATGATTTTTTACTCCAATAGACTTCCTCTTGTCTCTCTCTTTGATTGAATTCCTGCAAGAGGGTCTTTTCCTGAATCCTCAGATCCTCGGTGTAACCATTGAGCATAACTTGGGGCTGGAGGTGCTGGATCTTGGTCTCTAAAACCTACATTTCTTGAAAAATATTGCCGAAGAAATCCTTGTTCCATTTTTTGATGCTCTTTGAGGTGTTTCAGCTTTTGTTGGAACTAATACATGCGGGTGCCCCTAATAGGGGGTGAGTTTTCCCACCAATATTTGAGTTTCTCTTGGAAATATGGATGGAGGAGCCATAATTTTTCAAATCAAAAAGGTTTTTGAGGGTGGACTCCAGCGTTTTCCTATTCTAGAATTATGGGCCAGTGGTCTGATCCTGCCGCTGGGAGGACAACCGCTCTGAGGTTTCCTCCAGCCATCATGACCGGTTCAAATAGCAGAAATATGTCAAGTCTGCAAGCGATACCTCTATCCCCTGATTGTTTGTTGTTCCAAGTGAAAATACCGTTGGAAGTTCTGACATCAATCAGATCCAGGTCAGAGATGGTGTTGTTGAAAAGAGTGCTTGCCGAGTTTAAGCTGCGGATACCACCTTTTTTTTTGTTAAGATTTCTTATCAGATTGAAGTCACCTCCAATAATCCATGCTCTGTTCTGAACAAGAGTTTTTAGATCTATGAGAGACTCGATAAAAGCCTGCTTCTGGTCTGCCTTCGAGGGGCCATAGACATTGGAGATGAATCCTCGGGTTCTAGTGCCAAGGATGTGGAACTCAGCTGAAATAGAATAGGTGGTGGTGAGAAACCCTGATAAGGTCACCATTCGGGGATTCCAGAGAATACCCAGCCCCCCAGCCATTCCTCTAGCATCAATGGTGATTGATTCACATCCCTTCCAGACTTTTTGGGCTATCTTTGCTAATTCTTCTCCCGAGCATTTAGTTTCTTGAAGGAAGATTATCCATGAATTATCCCTATCGATTCTTTTTTTCAATATGCGCTTCTTTAGCGCACTATTACAACCTCTGATGTTCCAGGTTGTAATCTGCATTGAGAAGGAATTAATTGGGGGGAGAGAGGGCTGCATCTATGGTTGGATACTGCCCTGAAGCCACCAGTTGTTCTCCTATTGCTTTGATTCTTTGGATATTACTTGGTCTTCCTCTTTTGTCTTTTTTTTAGTTTTTCCCTTTCCCATTTGTGATTTTGAGAGATTATGTCACTACTCCTAGGGTATTTGCATTCTTAGCTTGGATGATCGCTTTCTATAGAAGAGATACTTGCTGCAGGGGGATATTTGTTGGATCTTGATCAGAGCAAGCTTCCTCCATTCTTTCAAGGTCTAGATCTCCTACCTCCATGTCTTTTGGAATGCCTTCCCCGGATCCTGGTTCTATTTGGGGCTCCTCCGGTCGGATAAGAGTGCATCCATATGGGGAAGCAGTCTTCATGCTTGGGGATTCCATTGGGGCTAGAATATTGACATCTCCTGGTGTTTCTTTGTCCTCTTCCCCTTAATTATTGCTTGGATTTTTGTCTTGCGTTGCTGCTGTTTGAGCCTTGGCCATTTTTATTAACTGATATTCTTGAAGGGTTGAGAACCAATTCTGGGTTTTCACCCTTTTGTGTACATCTGGGCCCAAAATATTTATGGCTTGCCTCTTTTTATTTTGGATTTTGGTGAAACCATCCGCATCTAGATGATCTTTCTCTTGCTTCTTGCCTGATCTCTTATTTTGGGGGCAGTCTCTGAACAAATGCCCATGTTCATGGCAATGCCTACATCTAAATGGGATCTACTCATAATCTATGGCTTGAAACCATTCCTCATCTTCCCATGTTAACTCTATTCCATCAGGTAGATCTTTTGAGATGTCCAGGTAAATGCAGATCCTGGCGAACGAGATATATTTCCTCTGTCTCATTTGTTCAAAGACTTTGATGAAGGTCCCCAAAGAGTTCCCTATATCTATTAGAATTTCTTCCTTCTAGTATTCCGAAGGTAGGGAATACATTCTAAGCCAAACCAGAGTGATAGTCAGATTTTCTTTGTTTGGGTCGAATCGCTCTTTCCAGGGTCTCAAGAAAAGACCTATCAATTTGAAAAAGTAGGGGCCATTCTCGAAGATCTTAGTTCTATCCTCTTCATTGAAGAATATGATGGTAAAGAATCCTTTAGCTCCCAGCTGGAGGTCATAGTGACCTTGGGGTTTCCATGTTGAGTTTATCCAGCCCACCAACATCTTCTCTGTGGGATAGATCCCCACGAATTTGCCTATGAGGGCCCTTTCCTTCATATATTGAATTTCCTCCCTAACTCTGTCTGAATTGATCTGTAGTCATGGGATCGTATTGGATTTTGGGACACACTGTCCTGTCCTTCTTGTACCCTGGTTAATAACTTCCTCTTTTCTTGTTCCACTGCACTCTTCCCCGTCTTTGGCATTATGGGCAATGAATACTGCTTTTCCTTTGTCCTCATCTGATCCCACTATGGCTATCTCTACCTCCACATCTTCCGAGCTCCCGTAGTCCCTCTTTCCCCGAGGAGGACCAGGTTCCATCTCGATTTTTGCTGATGTGACTCCACCGACCTACTAAGACTCTAAGAAACTTTCAACCATCCATCGAACATTTGTAGAGCTTGTTTTTTTCCATGATCGTGTAAAACTTATCAAGTTATTATATCATTGATACACCTTCTCTGAATATTTGGGAGCGATTGGGCTGATTTGGAGACCAAGGAACTAAGACTAGTCAAGAGCCAAAATTGTGAAAAAATTGGAAAACTGGGCATTTTGGTAAAAACTTAAAAAAGAGACATTACAATTAACACCCAAATAGTATGGTACTTATAAATTGTTGCATAATATTGGTAGTATGGCTTACAAATTGTAGCTCCATTCATCTTCAAGGGTACACCCAGTAGTCCATGTTTCTTGCTTAAAGAATATAATAGGATATAAGAACCCAATTCAAACTATCTTTCCAGAGCTTGATGAAGAAGGAGAAGCCATATTGGAACCTGAAAAAATCCCTAAAACAAGGACCAACCAACTATGAAATTAGGCTATTATTGAGTACCTCATTAAGTGGAAGAACTTACAAGTATAATATTTGACATAAGAATGTGATTCCTTCATACAGAAGCATCCACAACTAACCAAACGTTCTGAAAAATACTTCCCTAAAGGGGAGGGTCTTGTTCAACCCTAAATTGTGGCCCATTCTCCCCTAAATTGGGAAATTTACATTAGTATTGTTATATTATTAATGTGTCTTGAGTACATTAGTGGTAATTGTACCTCTTTGTCTCATATATATATCAAGAAGGACTTTTCATTTGAATAATCTTATGTTGTGTATTGATGTGATGTATAAGGAGATTCCCCCCTCAAAGTGGCTTATTATCTGATTCTCTCTATAATTGATCAAATCTTTCAATAAGTTCCTATTTTTTTGTTTTTATGTTATTTGAAGAACTTGGTGCATAACATCTATGAAACAATTGATAGCATAATAGAGAAAATGAACGTTGCAATTTAAAAGCCTATAAATCTCAATGGAAACTGTTTGTAAGATCAATGTTATTCTTCAAGATATGTGGACTAAATTAATCTCTTCTTTGCATATGGAAACCTATGCTTTGAATCCTAAAAGGTATGAAATAACCCTATCAAGATCCCACCTATAGAATATGCAAAGTTTGAGCAATAATTCATGGAAGCTTTGTAAAATCTATATCATAAATGTATCATATAGAATATGCCAATTTGTGTAGAAAACAATTTAGTTTCTTGCTTTGTTGAGAAATGAGTTTGGCTCAGATTTGGCACAAAAAATAGAGAAAAAAATGGTCTAAACATGCCCAAGTAGTTGGTAGATGATATGTGGAGATTAAAATAAAGATCCATCATTTGACTATTACATTGTTCTTGTGGGTTTCTAGCTTCTCTGCATATGAGATGAATTGGAGCACATATTTGTTTATTTACTCAATGAGGAAGAATAGGTTAGTTGCAAAGAGGGAATAATATTTTTTACATACAGTATCCCACAACTATTGGAATGGAGAGCTAGTGCAAGCTAATGAGTGTGTCTTTTGATGCGTTAGGTGCAATAGAAAACTAAAAATACATACATCCCTCAACTTAAATTGATATTTTGAGGTACTTTTACAATGAATCTTGCTTTGAGTATAAAAGATGAAATGTAGGAAATTGAATCACACTTCCAAATATATAAATTTTTTTTATTGAAAATATCCATAACTATCTCAAGTTTGATCGTTTCTAACATGTACTTTTTATTTTTTCGGTAAATTATAAGGTATATGTGTTTTTAGGTGAATTTTTTGAGTGCCTAACTAATGGAGTCAACTTATAAAAACTAGCAGACATATATATAACAAATAGCACTGATGCATCACTATTTTTCCAAAGTAAATTTAATCACTTATAATTAACTTTTTAATTATCTAAGTGACCAAACCTTGAAAACAAAATACTAAGTGCGGGTGCAACCTTTGAAGTTCTTAATACAATGATCATGACCCAATTTTTTTATAGCATGTAGATGTCGATGTCTAGTAGTGCAACATATATATTTTTTTAAATTCTTGAGAAACGTGGAAGATATGGAAATAACACTAATAGTGTGTTTTTTGAGTTAAGGAGTAATGACACGAGGAAAAAAGAAAAAAAATAATATTTAAGAAAAAATTAAATATGTAGAATATGCAAAAAAATTGTTATCCGAGTCTAAAATTTCGTAAAAAATTATTGTGTAGCATACTTTAAGGAGGGGTAAAACACAATCATATTGAGAAAAATGGCGAGATGCCTAATCAACTATGGCTTACCATATTCCATACCACAGGTTTGGTTAACCCAAAGTTAAGTCCAAATCAGACACATAGGAAGAGTGATCACAACTAGACATGTGACAAGGATCGGTCTTAGTGCTAAGAAACACGAGATCATTTCTTTTAAATTCATAATTTCCTTTCTCGCCTATTTGGGTGTCATGAAAAGCAAAACGTGCACGCATTTTGGTAAAAAATTTTTTACCTTAGGGGTAAGGGGGGAAGGAGGGGTTGGGAGAGAGAATAGACAGAGATTAGGGTTGGGGTGTAGGGTTTTAGGGAGGGTTAGGGTACTTAGCGGGAATAAGGTGTATGGGGTTGGGGTAGTGAGAGAGATGGTGGGGTGGTAAGTGGTAGGGGAGGGCGATTAAGAGAGATAGAGAGTGAGAGGGGTAGGAGACGAGGGAGTACGAGAGATAGAGAGAGGGGTAGGGTTAGAGGAAGTAGGAGAGGTAAATAGAGGGAAGGAGGGTGTGGTTATGGGTAGGGTGAGTAGGATGGTGGTTAGGGAGAGAGAGGGCGAGTTATGGGTAATGAGAGAGAGAGAGAGAGGGTGTTGGGGGAGAGATAAAGGGGTTGGGGTAAGGTGTAAGTGGAGGAGTAAGGGAGAGAAAGAGTGAGAGATGGGGTTAGTAAGGGTTAGGGGGTAGAGGGGAGAGAGAGACAAAGATAAGGAGGGGGGTTAAAGATATGGGAGGAGTAGGGGGGTGGGAGAGTGAGAGAGGGGCTTAGTAAGAGTTATGAGGATGAGAGAGAAAAAGAGAGGAGGGGGTCAGTTGTATGAGGAGGAGTATGAGAATGAGAGAGACATGTAAGTCAAGGGGGAGGGTGTTCAACGGTTGGAGGTGAGATAAATGGGCAGGGGCTACGAGTAGATGGGTCAGTGACTAACTAAGAGCGAGTCAGGGGCAAAGGGTGTGGGTGATTAGGGGTAGGGGGAGGAGAAAGGTTGAGGGAGAGAAAGAGATAGAGATCCTAGTGGGCACAGGTGTGGAGGGGAGAGGTGTAGAAAATATAGTCATAAATGGATGTCTAATTACATTTGAAGTTGGATAAGCCACTAACATAGTCATAATGTTATGTTCACATGCAACGTTGTTGGAATTTTTTCTACCATTTATCATTACAATTTTTTCACCCCCATATCCATGACCTAACCTGACCTTAAATAACTGTTTAGTTGAAATCCATAAAAAACTCATGGATAACACAATTGCTAATATTGAACTTTAGACCTTTTATGAGCGACCCATTTTTTGAATTGTCAACAAAATAGTTTATGTATAGATAAACAAATGAAAAATGAAAAAGTGAATTAAAAAAAACACTATTTCAAGTTTAACCATAATCGTAAATGTTAAAATAGTTTTATAATACTATAACATATTATTATTATTATTACATATGTCATGAAAGATTATACAAGAATGCGTGAGAGTTTGGAAATCAACATTAGGAGGACAACTTTGTGAGAGATGTTTAAAAATTGTAAACACTATAAGAAAAACAAAACACCACATTATGGAGTTGCACAAGGAGGCTAGTATTTGTTCTTCTATATTTTTATTGTTTTTATATGAAATTTCTATTTTCCCATTTTCTCTCTTGTAATTTTTTTTACTAACATTTTTATGTTTTTGTTCTTTGGAATTTTGAAATAATTCGACTCTACATTATGGATTTGCATAAGGAGGCTGGTATTTGTTTTTCTATATTTTTATTGTTTTTATATGAAATTTCTATTTTTCCATTTTCTCTCTTGTAATTTTTCTTGACTAACATTTTTATATTTTTGTTCGTTGGAATTTTGAAATAATTAATTTCTCAAAAGGAAGCATTAGAACTTTCTATGCATTTTTCTTTCCACGGTAAAGGGAACATGGAGATGTGCCATGTTAAACAACTAATAGCATGAAAAGAGTTAACTTATTAATTGTGGTCAATGTTGTTATAGCTATGTTATCTGGAGGAGTAATTTTCAAGACTTTGTGTGGAATTATAATTTTCTCTCACACACCTAAAAAAATATAAAAAAAATTTAAAAACTTTATTTGGATGAAACATGAAAATTTCTATTTTTCATATGGTACATGTTTCAAGTTTCATTATGCATTTCATGTTTCATTCAAGGTGTTTCAAATCTCTAGTAACATATAGTCCATAATCATTATCTGCCCCCCAATAAAAGTTCAAAGAATTAGTTTTCCATTGAACATAACTTCTTTCTTCTAAGACACATTGTAGGTATTTGAAGTTACACAAATTCAAATATTAAAGTTAAAAAAGAAAAAAATTGTGAACATAGAAAGAAAACACCAATTAAAAAGAATTATTTAAAAGATAATAAAGGCCGATCTACAATTATTGTCTCCATAGTAGTAAACTTGCAAACAATTTTCCACCTACATGATAATGATGGAGTTCAACATTATTTTTTGCATAATTTTAGCTAATTATTAAGAAACATAAAAAAATAACTCTAACATTACAAGGTTAGAAACTCTTTCAATTAAAAAAATACATTATTATTTATAATAAAACAAAAATGCTTTAATACACTAATGCACCTTACCGTAACAAAATGAATCGTGAAATTACAAATCATCTTTAAAATTACAAATCAGCTTTAATACATTACAAAACATTGTATTAACATATTCAGTTTGGAATATCCACACTAACTTGAAAATTGAAGTAATCTATAACAAAGCATTGTATTGAGATATGTGGAGATACTTGAGACCTTTTAGCTCATATATTACAAATGGTATTGCTGTTAGTTTGGAACATCCTGACAAATTTAAAAATTGAAGTTTAGAAAGAAGACCAATGATTCTAGTTTAGAACATCCAGACAGATTTAAAAACTGAAGCTGAGACAGATAACCTATATACTCAGACAAACACTCAATTTGAGTATAACTTATATCCAAATACTCCAGATGTCTACGTCTCCATAACGTTATTGGCAATATTTTTATCTTTGTTCTGGACAAATCTAAGACCCTGATCGAAGGGAGCTGTTCCATGAAAGACATTGAAACTTCTTCCAATTCTTTATTTGCCCCTAGTAGATTTATGTATTTCAATCCGTTTGCAGGTATAGATTTAATATTATTACCGTAAAAGGATATTCTTTTCCAATGATTCGTGTTGATCTCCCTGGCAAAATTTTGAACCTGTCCACCTGCCATGAACAGACAACGTTCCTCCCTCTTTCCAATATAAATTGCCACATCACGGAGAGGCTTGCAAGTTTTTATGAAAACTTTTCCATGGGGAATGTGAGTTACCTGGAAGAAACAACGATCTACAAGTAACTTTAGATAACTGTGGGCGGAGTCCATGCTTAACAAGGCCCTCTGCGATCCACATGGCCAGCATCTTCTCCACCTCAATTTCTTCATCTCTTGGAAACATGGCACAATACAGAAAACAACTCTTCAAGTTAGCATCGGGTAGTCTTTCATAACTCCATGTCAGTATCTGGTACAAGTGGTCATCAATTCTGAAATCAATATTCCAGTCATTTCCAGTCATTTCTTCATCTCTCGGAAACTTATAATCTTGCATTTGCGTGAAAGCGAGATTCCAGTCATTTCCAGAGGTGTTGCCCCTCATTGTTGCAGCTACTACATGTATGGCTAAAGGTAAACCTCTGCACTCATCGGCAACTTTTCTGACAAAATGCAACGGTAAATCCTGTGGAAGATGGCCGTCTTTGAAACCTATATTGCAGAACAGCTCCCAAGCCTCCCCGGAGGTCAGGGGTTCTATACATATAGAGTATTTTGGCAGCCCCATTATTTTAATCATATCTTCTGTGCGACTAGAGCAGATGACTTTGCTTCCTTTGTTATCGTCAAATTCCACGCCCAATTTATTGAGACTCAGTGGTCTCGAGATGTCATCAAAAATCAGAAGAAATTTCTTGGCCTTGAGATATTCTAACAGTTTTATCCTTCTCATATCTAAATCAATAGAATGGTGATCAGCACTTAGATGTAAATTAAGTGTCCGAGCAATACAATCCTGGACGTCTAGAATATCCAATTGACCGACTGTGACCCAAATGACAACATCGAAGAAGTCACTAACCTTGTAGCTGTTGTACACATTTTGGAGCAATCTTGTTTTTCCAACTCCGGCGTCACCGTATACACCGATTATGCGAACATGAGGAGCTTCCCTTAACCGCCGCTCTAGAACCACCTCGCCATTTTTAGGCCCAGTGTGTATCAACGTTTGTCATCCATTCAGAAATTTGTCCAGAGAGGCTGGGCTTGAGAAGTAGGCAATTGAAACATAGCTGCGGGCATTGTGAGAATTGGATCAAAAGTCTCGCCGATTTTAACTTCATTTTCCATCCTTTCGAAACAGTTGAGGAGGGCCTGCAGGGGCGCCGTTTGCTGATAGCGGAATTGATTGCCGATATCGAGCAAAAGTTTCTTCATTCGATTTAACTGGGTCTCCAGAAGTTGACGGTCATCCAACAGAATGACATTGTCCATCTGGACCCACTGTTATGCACTTATTAACTCGTATTCAACACACCTCTTTCGGCGAATTTACCAAATAATTTCCCAAATCATTCCCAATTCTGAACTTACTACTGTCATATTCATCTTCATGTTCAACACAGGCTTTCCACGAATTACCAATTAATTTCGTACAAATTCTCAACGACAAAAGCTTTTTCTTTTTTCATTAAAAATACCTTAAACCCTACCACAAATGCCCTTGCACCACTCCGTAAGACTATGTCAAAAGGTGCACAACGTCCCACCATACAACTCTTCCGTCTGAAGTTGTCAAACTTGCCAACACACAAAATTATGTATACCGTTTAAATTGATTAAACTTCTTTCCACGAAGTTACACACTAATTTTAGTCATTTCCTAGAAATTCCACAAAGAGCGAGTACACAACATTTTTCTACAAAGCGTGTGGACTATCTTCAACACAATTTCAACGAAGTTTCACATAAAGTTTATATTCATTTATATTTTTAAACATTCTTCTTTTCATAGATATTCAACGAAGTTTCACATAAAGTTTATATTCATTTATATTTTTAAACATTCTTCTTTAGACTTTTGAATTTCCAACCGATCTTTCATAGATATTCTTGTCATAAATTTACTTGAAGTTGCCAATAAAGTGTATATTCATTTATATTTTTAAACATTTTAATCAAATCTTCAACATATTCTTTTCTGTCTAAATTATTAACGTTGACTTTGCTCCTCCTCCTTCCGATGGAAGGAGGTTTGCTCCATAGCTAGCTCACCCCAATTATTAAAACTCGTTTACATTTTTGAATTTCCAAACCAATCTTCCGTAGATATTCCTTTCATAAAGTTACTAATCCATTTTCAACACATTTTTTTTCATTCTAAATTAAAATTCGTTTAGTTTTTTTCAATTTTCAAGCCAACCTTCAATATATATTTCTTTCACAAAGCTACCTGAAAGTCTTGGGTTGGTTTCCTTCGTAGTTCCTTATTATTTATAAGCATATTATTAATGGTTACTAATCCATTTTCAACACATTTTTTTTCATTCTAAATTAAAATTCGTTTAGTTTTTTTCAATTTTCAAGCCAACCTTCAATATATATTTCTTTCACAAAGCTACCTGAAAGTCTTGGGTTGGTTTCCTTCGTAGTTCCTTATTATTTATAAGCATATTATTAATGGTATGTTTAAAAATATATATTTCAATATATTATTAATTTGATGTTTTAAAATATATATTTCAATAAATATTGGTTGGTTTTTAAGTTGTTCTTTATTATTTATAAATATATTTTAATTTTGCATTTTAAAATATATATTTTATTTTGTAATGTGAATTCAAGACTTGTTTTTTATGTTATCTATGAAGATTAAACTTGAATTAACTATATATATATATATACTTATTTTTTTTAATTAACTATAAATTTCTTTTCCATCAAGTTATCAAATAATTATAAATCAAAACAAAACAAAAAAATCATGAGGTAGCAATGTTTTTCGCACTTTTATTTGTTATAACAAAAGGATGGAGGCTATAGAATGAACAATGTAAAGAGATACGCATGCAAATGCATTTGAAATCCACTTTTCATGTCCTTTTTGGAAGATGTTTTTTTTTCAATTTTACAATAAAATCCAGAAGACAAAACATATTTGTATAAAAAAGTACACTAATAAAAAAATGAAACAATATTTTTTTTATTGAAGTTGATGATGCATATGTCAAATATATAGAAAAGCTACAAATACTTTACAAGTTCGTTATTCTCTAAAATAAAGGATAAACAAACAAGCTAATCAAGAATATTAACTGAGTTAATAAATGATATTTTGTAAGTTAATTAACTTAAAATAAAAGACTCATGGAAACATTTATGCTATCTATAATCATGTGGTGTATAGCCAATTCTCATAAAGAGCACTACTGAATCTCCTTACTAAGTCTGACAAAATCCCTTATAGTGATTGAAAGGAATCCCAATGTACTACTGTGACTACCTCAACTCTTAGAATACAAGGTATTGATGTCGATGAGAGATGAATGATTTTAATAAGACAAGTGTCTTGTCTAACAAACCAATATCATGTTGCGACAAAATGAGTGACTGAATGGCCTGACATAAGACTAGACGATAAGAGTGGGGATCATACTTCCTTTGATCGATGATATACTTGGGGTGAGGTCTAATGGTATCATACTTCAAGGGAGAGTGTAATGTAGGGAGACAAAGTGTAGATGAAGGACATTGTTAGGGACACAATACTTGAGAGAGTGTTGACTGACAAAGGCATAATGCAAAATACTGAGAGACTCAACATCATCGATCAAAGGCAACCAAGGGGTGTATCCAAAAGAATGTGTTGTTCCCATAGTTTAAAGGAATTAGGGATATTTTTTACATAAATAATATCTGGTGAGGTCTCCATGATTTTGGGCATGCTGGGGGACCAATGCAATGATGAGTGGGACTCCCACGATTTTTGGTGGATCGAGGAGTCAATTTGATGATGGATGGGGTTCCCATGGTTTTGAGTGAGTCAAGGAACCTTTTCCAAGATGAAGTGAGGGTTTATTTGCAAACATGAGGATAGGGTCCCCATAAATCAATACCATGCAGAACATTGCTGCAGGAATAATTGAATAGAACTGGTTGTCTCTAAGAAAGGTGTTCCCATTGTTTCCTTAGTAGAGGTCATGATACGAAGGAGGATGGTGACTAGGTTAAATGATAATGGGGGTATGATGGGACCATAGTAAAATCTTCTTTGTAACCAGTGCTGAGGAATTTGATTGCATGGCACTACCTGAGGTGGGGGAGTAAATGCACAACTATGTAATAATTGGCTTCAAGGGAGTGAATTTTTTTTGGGGGGTTGGTAATTCCTTAAATTTGTGGGGGGAGTGTCATCATGGGTGTCAATTTATGACGAGATTTGTTGGGGGAAAACACCCATGAGGGGAGATGCGTGATCTAGAGTAGTGACATTGATCGCACATCAAAACTGGGAGATTGATAACTATATGGTTGCAAAATGATCTCAAGGATATGGTTGCAAGAGGGAAGTGTGGGTGTTGAGAGGTGAGTTCCATGATAATACTTGAGTGAGTGATATTTCAATTTTGTTGGTGGTGGCTAATTGAGATTTATGAGAATATTCCTGCATACATGACACACATACCCAAGAGTAGTAAAGGAGATAACAAAGGTATGGACAATGTGGTAGTGAATGCAAAACATGACGCATTTGTGGGGTGCTTGTCCCATTATGCTCTAGAGGTAATGTTCCAAATCAAGGAGAAGGATGCAACATTGTGAAGAGCTCAGAGTGTTGATCATGTTGGTGTAAATGGTTCGTTAAATGGATGCATGGTTTGGTTGTGGAAAAGTTTTGATGTTTGGGTCAAATTGGATTAAAAGGGGGGTAGGGCCCACTTTTGAATATCATTTGTACTTATGTCTATTCATGTCCTTGTGGTCCTTTTTGAATTTTACGAGATCACGGGTGATCCATTTTTTGATCAGTGAGAATCGGGTAATCCTAACCCTTGTCTTGTTTAATTTTATTTGGGGGGTTTTAGGGTTGGGGTCTGGTTTGGGCCTCGTACGAATTGTTTTGTCCCACAAAACCATATGTGTGAGATTCTGGGTTTTTAATGCACCATCGTGCTAGAAAAGGGGTGAATATCTCTTTACTCCAGCATGATATTATGGGTTAATACCGCGTAGGGAACGAGTTTTTCATGTTTATCCTATGCAGGTTTTCAACGCGTCTAAGTGATGATCAGACACATTGGAGCGCAAGATTCTTTAGGAATCTTGCATTATTCCCAGTGCGGTTGGTCCCAAAACAATCGCGCTAGAGTGTGTCCGGAATAGTTTTTTTTCATGCATTAATTCCATGTAGGAAAGGGGACACCAGATGTGTTGAGCGTGATTTGGCACTGGTTTTGTCGCACTGTAGTGTTTGTAGGTTGCACAGTTTGAGTAGAACTAAGTACTTAATATGAATTGTGGGTTTGAGTAGATAGATATGGAAACAGAGTGATGAGAGTGTAGCTCCTAGGGGTTGGTTGAGGAGGTCTAAAGGGACCTTTAGGGGACTTAGGAGCTCACTGATGTGGGGCTGCTGAAGTTCTTTATGTGTCCATTCATACGATCGATCGACTACCTACTGTGGGATATAATGTAGATGTGGGGGCCTGATTAGCGGGTGTCACATGTGTGAGGACAAGACCTGGGTATTACCACTCAGGATATCTACTTTATGATAGGGTTGATCTCTCGAGGGACGAGGGAGTCTATCGAAAGAGAGTGAACGATTCATGGATTGATCAATCAGTACTTTGTCAGACATCATGATTCCTATGACAATGGATAGATCCTAAGGATATGTTTAGTGACCCAACTGGTGCAGGAACTAGCTACAACTTTATTAAGGATCCTTGGTACTACATCGCCTCATTGGATCTCTAGTGGGAAATTATTGCTAGTGGAGTGAGTTTTGGCTAGTGAGCAGGTGGCATGGGGGTCGATTCTATGGGAGAGAATCATGGCAGGGATGGAAGATGTGCATCGAGGGGTGGAGAGGACATTCTATCATGGGAGTGTCCTATGTGCATTATTTTTGGAATGGTTCCCTTCCTTATGGCCTGTGGTGTTGGTACCTGGTCGAGGTCATCTGGAACCTCGTATGGTCTTTTGGGGCACTGTTATGGCTCAATTGGGGGGGGTGAGTTTAGAGCATGCTACACCCCACAATTTATGGAGTTTTGGTTACAGAGGATAGGACAAATGGATCAATAACCCTAGTGGGGAATGGATTATACTAGAGACCTAGAGTTACCACAACCTGCTGCTGGTTGGGATGAGACATGACACTTTTAGTATTGTATGCATGATATCTATTTTTGTACTTTTACTTTGTGTTATGTACATACTTTGATATATACCTCTATTGATGAGTTCTTTTTGTGCTCAGTGATGTAGATATTGGACCTATGCCACCACCTCCTAGAGTCCATCATTGGTGGTAGAGGGTTAAAAGATTGGGGCCGAGAGGGCCTGAACTAGTTGTTAAGGCAGTTGTAGGTGGTGTTGTTGGGGGAGATATTGAAGGAGATGCAGTTGTCATAGAATTGGATGAGTTAGATTAGTAGTTGGCTATGATGACCGAGAGTATTGATGAGAAGGAGATCAAGGATCTCACAGACAATGAGTTGTCCTTTACTCTTCAACTCTTAGTTGTATACGGTCAGGGATTTGAATATGTGATGTAGAGGATTGTGACTGCGTGAAATAAGACATGGGAATCACAAGAATGGGATAGGTATCCTCCTAGGTAGAGACCATGATAAGGGACAAGAACTGGCGGGAATGAAACCCATAGATAGTTATAGGTGGGGTTGTACGATCGTTGGCCATCATGGGCCTCGAGATCCAACAGGTGGTGGAGAAGCTTGAGTGGTCAAGTATTATGATTTTACTGTATTCAGGGTCGAGGGCCCTTGTTTTGTACATGGATAGAGCTTATGGGAGGAAAGTTTAATGATATATCCCCCATAAGGTGCATGGTTATGTTTGTATATGCCCTACAAGGGCCAATTTGTACATGACACACTATGTTTTGAGATATATATATATACCATTTTTTGTGCTTCACACATGTTGTATCTCATGGATGTTTGGTGTGGGCCTATGTTTATGATATCTCTATGCATATGTTGTTCATATCGATGTTTTGGTAGTAGTTACTTATACATTATATTATTTTTTATGAGAGACATATGGTGATAATGTGGTTTGATGTATGTGATAATATGAGCTATGTGTCATAGTTGGTACTTTGCACATGATATGAGATTCAGTGTCAACGTATGTTTATGGTTTTGATGTTTATACATGCATACTTGGATAAGGCTTGTACATGTATTGGATGACTTTGTTCTAATGTGTGGGTTTATGTGTGATGTAGCAAGTGCCAATTCAAGACCTCATTGGTGAGTACCTTGGCGCTTCTTGGGACATGGGCGAAGATGATGACTTCAAACTATCACATGAGCAGGAATACACAGATATATTTACGGAAGATATGTGGGTTGAGGATACAAAAATACATTGTTAATTTGCGAAACAAATAAAATTGAATATAATTGGACATGCAGGAAAGTTATGCCAAAATGGTTGACATCATTCAATAAACCTGTAACGATGTTGTACTCAGCTTGGTTGTTTGTAAGTGCCCTAAGAAAACTTCATCAATGTGGTATAGGATTTTTTTACCAACAAATTGCACCTTATGCGAAACTGATGAAATTGTTCATGTTGGAATCCATTTACATTATGAACAAAAGGTGGAATTAAATTTTATATCTATGGGGTTTAAAACATAAACTGATAATTTTGAACTTGAAAATGAACAATGGGTTCAAATGGTGCACCATGGGGACCTTCCACCAATGTCTGGGAAATATCTCATGCTTAAGGAGTATATATTTATGTTCATGGTGTTAAAATAGAGGATCCCAACATGGATTAATTTGGTAATGGGGAATAAGAGTTGTCATTGGGGGAGGGTGACAACTCGTTAGATGATGATGATGAATCCTCACTTGTGAGTAATCCATCCAGGGAAGATACATCTTCAATAGTATTGGCTATCATGGGAACGATTTTCTACAACGATGTTTCATGTTGTGAGACACTTAATTGGAGCAATTGGTCCTATAGATGCATCTAATTAACTTCTCATTGAACATGCAAAATGGGGCACTAAATTGAATAGTGGGAAGTGGAGCCATATGCTCGGCATGGGCGTGATCCCCTGATTGGAACTAGTCTTAGTGCTAGGGATGTTGTAGGGGATGTGGGATGGATATGAGTAGGAATCATATGGATGTGGTTTTAGCATGAAGTGCTTCCATCTATTTGGTATCATGGTTTATATGATCGAGGTATGCTTGAGGAAATGCAGGGGTCTTTGAAGGGGTTAGCTTTGGAGATGAGATTTTGTCCACTTCATTGGTGGTGATCCTATTGATGGAAGCTACCTCGGTTGATGGGGTATGTGAAGGTTCTTGCATTGTTTGTGTGAGGTGGATGGTTGCTAATGCATTCCAGAATCATGTGAGATAGAGGGAATGGTGTGTGTAGTGACCGTATTAGGAACAAATAGAACATGACTTATTGGTGTGTAACGATTCGGACTTAGGGGTTAAGGGATTTAATGTGCCCCCAGTTTCAACTTTGGGGGGGATGTGTGATACTAATAGGAGCGTTAATCATGTTTATGAGCTTTGGTAAGGTAGAGAACATATTCATTGCATGACCTTATTGTCCGCAAAAAGCGCATGGGGTGTGGCCTGCATGGTAGGCGTGGTGTGCATGATGGGTGCTTTCGACATTTGTTGGTTAGTGCCCTTAAATCTCAATTTGGTTGTAATAGATGATGATTCAAACAAATGATTGATTGTAGCAGGGGATTTCAACTTAGGATGCTCGGTACCTCCATTAGTGGGGCTATTTGGTTTGGGTTGGATGTTTCCCCCTTTTTGTGGTTTTGTGACTTCCAGTGGTGTCTAAGTTGTAGGTGGCATTGGGTCCACGAGTCGAGATATAGGGGTAATGCATCATACCAACACCATTTCATAATGCACAATAGATTTTAAATCCATCTCCGATAATAGTGGTGTAAGGTACCACATAGGGGAGACCTAATGTGAGTCATGGTAGTGATAATTGTGTTATAACCAATGTTCCTTGTATCCTGCTATGGGGTAAAGAAATGGTATTTAGAACATAGGGGGTATTGATGGGTTTAACACTTATTCCACACCATAACTCATTTGTGTTGTTGACGATGAATCTATGGGGGAGGTAGAATCCCTTTTAATGGTGAAAGGTGTACACATGAGTCCTTCCATTGTGATAGGGATTTTAGGTGGAGGGTCTGAATAAGCCCCTAGAAGGTTTTGTACACCCATGGAATAATTTCAACATATGGTGTTGGAATTTCTTCTCTAAATGTTGGTAACGCATTTTCAATATTGGTGGATGCTTGGGGGTTGTAGTAGATTAGATGGTCAAGGGTCACGTCCTTCCCTTTGAATGGAAACATCATGGTACAAAATATTCTGGAGGAAACTGCCTTAATGGTGTATATGTAACTACGACTCAAGAAGATGATGTATTCTAGCTGAGCATCGACGACTTCAACATCGATCATTACCGTTCCCCCCCCTAGCTTGATGGGGACATTTTGGTACAATTCTTATGGTTGGGATGGTATTCCATCATATGCGCGAAGAGCAATAGAGGATGGGACTATCTTAGGAGAACCCATTCTCTTCCAAACATTAGAAGACACAATGCACATGGATGCTCCTTCTTCAATGCTACACCAATGAACGATGATGTTCTTTATCATTACTGGGACTTGGAGTGCGACTGATGATGGTAGTCGTGGTTCACCTTTGTCTAAGTCAAAATTCATAATGTTTGTGTCTGAAGGGTCAACGACTCCAAGTGAGTTTAATAACGCCTTTCTTTGGGAAAAGTAAGAATGTAGTGATTCTACTGTTGTCATGGTGGTTGGTGATTGTGATAAGTCGTAAACAATGATGTAATTGTGGGAAAATTCATGTGGGGATTATAGGAAATAGGCCTCAATGGTGCTTTGCTTAGTGTTTGAACGCGGAATATGCAAAGGTCCTCTTGAAGGGACGGAATTCTCCTCGAGGATGAGAGAGGTATCTACATTGTTGTACCCTTTGGCGTGATTCTGGAGGTTGACTGACGTCAAGGTCATATAAATGTTTTGGAAGAATCCATCACCTAAGGGACAAGGATCCACTACAACAAAAACCAGAATTTATGCTGGATTTAATGTCAAATTTTAGTGTAATTTTTTTCCAATTGCGGTGAACAATTTGGTGCTAAACATGAAACTATTATACAATTTCATTAAACGCCAACTACTGTGTCTTTTTTATGTCCTTTTTAACATCCATTTTTGCGACTTTGTTTGTTTTTTTTATACCCTTATTTGCACCCAATTTTGCATCTAGTATTGCATCTTTTTTTATGTCCTTTTCTAGTTCCTTTTTTGCAATCAATTTGGCGCCCAATTTTGCATACAATGTTGCATCCGATTTTGCTCCTAGTTTTACTTCGTGTTTTGCACCCAGTTTACACCTTGTTTTGCATCCAATTATGTGTCCAATTTTGTGTCTAGTGTTACGTCCAAATTTGCATCCAATTTTGGTCCTAGTATTGCGTCTGGTTTTTCATCTAGTTTAACTTTTATTTTTACTCCTGACATTGCATCTGATTTTGCATCTAGGTTTTTGCCCAATGTTCTGTCCCATTTTACAATTTCTTTTGCATCTAGATTTTTGCATAGTGTTTCTTCCTTATTGATGTATTTTTTTATGTAGGTATGCACCTAGTGTTTCGCCTAGTTTTGCACCAAGTGTTGCACCTATTGTTGTGTCTAGTTTTACATCCAATGTTGTGTCCCATCTTGCATCCAATATTGCATATGGTTTTACATATAATGTTGTGTCCCATCTTGCATCCAATATTGCATCCTACTTTACATATTAGTGTGCATCCAAATTCGTGCCCAATATTGCATCAAGTTTTACGCCCAGTTTTATGTCTAGTTTTGTGGCCAATTAGGACTCCACTTTTGCATCTAGTTTTGGGGGCCTATTATTGCATCCAATTTTGCACCCATTTTTATACCCATATTTGTGTCTAGTTTTGAGTCCCCTTTCGCATCTTGTTTTGCCTTTGGTGTGATGTCCACTTTTGTGTCTTGTTTTGCATCCGATTTTGCATTTAGTGTTGCGTCTAATCTTGAGTCCATTTTGTATTTTGTTTTGCATCCATTGTTAATTAAGAATTCTAATTTCAATTATTAATCGTGAAATATATCATTTTTTATTGACTTTGCATCCATTTAATTAAATTCAATTAAATATTGAAATATGTCAAAGTTCTCAAATATCATCATAAGAATTGAAATTTATAGCATAACGTTTCTGAAGAATTTTAAGGAAAATTCACAACATCCATCCAAAAGTAGTAATATTATCATACATACAAATTCTTTATCAAAATAACATTAACAATTTCCAATATAAATAAAGTAACAAGACAATATTAATACTGTTATCATCTTTAATCAAATCAACTAAAATTCAAATGTATGATCTATATATCAAATTTTTTCATAGATATCATTATCGTAAAATAAAAATAAGCCATATATATATATATATATATATATATATATATATATATATAAGTCAAAATTATATATATGTATATACTAAGTCAAAATT
>LPNX010555986.1:14099-42854 GCA_001517045.1 Pseudotsuga menziesii | reverse complement strand
TTTTGAGGGCTTCTATCTAGCACATGAGTAAAAAATCAGGTTTTCATCGCCAAATTTGGCCAAAAAGTGTTACCCATCTTCATGGAATCACCCTATATTGAATGTCAACAACTTAAGGCACAACATCAACATCCCGCATGTTTGTTGCACCCACTACCCATTCCGAAGTGGAAGCGGGAAACCATTAGTATGTATTTTATAACATTCCTACCAAAGAATTTATGACAACATGATTCAATCATGGTCGTAGTCAACAAATTAAGTAAAGCTGCTCATTTTATTCCGGTTAAATCTACCTATAAAGCTATTAACATTGCAGATATCTTCATGAAAGAGATATTCAGGCTACATGGTGTACCGAAAGTAATAGTCTCGGATAGAAACACAAAGTTTACATGTAACTTCTGGAAAGCCTTGTTTAAAGGTTTGGGCACACAGTCAAATTTAAGTACTGCATATCTTCCACAAACAGATGGCTATACTGAAAGAGTAAATCAAGTCTTAGAGAACATGCTAAGAATGTATGTGATAGACAAACTAGGTAAGTTGGAAGACTACTTACACTTAGTAGAATTTGCATATAATAATACTTTCCAAGTTTCTGCAGGTATGAGTCTGTTTGAAAAATTATATGAGTGTAAGTGTAATACTCTAATATCATGGAGCAGTCCAGTTGATAGATTAATGTTAAGACCTGATTTATTAAAAGATATGGAACTAAACGTGAAACTGGTACACCAAAATTCAAAGGCTTCCCGAGACATGCATAAAAGTTATGCTGATTTAAAAATAACTCCTAGAGAGTTCCAGGTGGGTGATCATGTGTATATAAAGGTAAATCCCAAGAAAAGTTCCTTGATACTGGGAAACTATTCAAAATTGGCACCCAAGTCAAGTCCATTTGAAATTTTAGCTAAAGTAGGGTTGATCACGTACCAGTTATCCCTACCACCCAATATTAAAGTGCATAATGTGTTTCACGTTTCTATATTGAAAATATATATATTCATGATGTTTCTCATGTGATCGATTGGAATATAATCCAAGTGGAGCCCGAAGGAGAGTTCCAAGTGGGGCCGGAGCGCATTCTCGACAACAAAGAACTTTTTCTGTGGAACCATACCGTTGGATAGGTCAAGGTGCAATGGAAACGCCTTAGTCTGGAAGAATCTACTTGGGAGCAGGAAAGTAATATGCAGGAGGCATATCGAGACTTATTCCAAGAGGATGAAATGGAAGAATGAAAATAAAAGTTATAACATCGAGGATGGTGTTATCTTTTAAAGGGAGGTGTATGAAATACCCCCTAAATTAATAATTGTTATTAATTCTGCTGGAAAATACTTTAATTATTATTTTAATTATTTTATTATTTTTGACAGAAAAGTCAAGAATAAAATATTTTGTAATAAAACATTTTTTTAATAAAATATGTTGAAGGGGGAACAAAAGTGGATATAGCTGTTGAAGAGTGTTTTCTGACCCATAAGAGGAAAATACAAGTGGTAGAAGCCACTGAGTGAGAACTCGATATGTAGGATGAATCAACCCCAAAAATCAAGTCAACACTCCTAGTTGAGTGCTAAAGAGAAGGAGTCTCATAAATGACCCAAGTCCTAAGAAAACTACTATAAATTAGTATGTCCATAAGCAGCAGGAGGCTAGCATTGGATGGGGATTAACATCTTTGAATGCAAGAGATGGCACATTTAAATATTTTTCTCTTGTGGTTCAACGAACAGGCTCGAGGGTTCTGGAGGAAGTAGCTTGGCTGCTCTGAGAGTTGGTTGGCAGGAATAACTTCTCCACTTTTTTCTCCAGCATTGGTGCCAGGTTCTTACTTTGTTTCTTATGATTGATTTTAGTTAAATTAGAATGTGTATTTTAATGTTGAATTGCTACTATACTTCCAGCCTGTAGTGTTTGCGCATTTCTAAAGAAAAAATACCCATGTTTTTATGTACTATATCATATCTGTACAATGTTAGATTATTTCTTAAACGCATCTAAGGTTGGGCATCCATACCCACATCAAAGATTTCTAGTAATTTTACTATTGTAGTAATTAGTAATTTGTTCTAAGCATAATTATTTATGTCTGGATGTTGTTGGTTTATTACGGTTTTGAATTCAATACTCGTTCTTAAATTATTTACATGTATGGGAATTATTATTGTTAAATGAATCTCATAATGTATTATGAAATAGACCTAGTTAATGGTTACAATTAAGGTAAATAGGAGTAACTAGTTTATATAAAATTTACAGTCAGAGTATAAGAACATTCACTATCGAAGATTACAGTCATTTCTTTGTGTGAACTTGGTCTGAAATGTTATAAGTTGGATGGTTTTGTTATCAATTTGTAAGTCACATTTAAGTACAGATCTATAATTTATAAAATTAAAACCTCATCTCATAAACCCTTGTACCATCAAGACTGTTCAGATTGGGATCTTTGGAAATCATCAATTAAATTATTTTTAACTTAATCAGTTAACTAATTATGGATCTACAAATATCCTATCAATCATTAATTTTTCAGTTAAACAACCAAATTTTATGGGAATCGTTGTACTCCACCTTATAGTTTAATTCAATATGCCATAACTAATTGCAGTAGTGAATCTTTCTTCCCATGCTTGGTAATAATGCCATCATAGATGTCGTCCAATATTTAATCAAGTATAGTAATCAGATCTAAAATAATTTCACCAACTTACTCGGGGCTGTAAGCCCATCAAAGGATGGAAACCTTTGATTGAAACAATGAAGTGTACAAGTATAACTACAGTGCGGAAAGAATCATTGCAGGATAACTACCGTGAGTGGAAAGAATCTTGGAGAAAGGTGCTTGCAAAATAGTTTTTGCAAAAACTCAATTGCAGAAATATTGAGTTGCAAAAAGGATGAGATTGTGGAGGGATATTTTACAGAAGGATAATTTTATTTGTAGTTTAATGGAGACCCACAATCTGCGATCAACATTTTTGGAAGGATCCTTGCGGAATGAACACTAACTTAGCAAAACAAGATTAAAACAATTAAATGAATCAAAGCGTTATTTTCAGAAATGGGTTTTGAGATTGGGAAAGGTTGAACGAGCAAGTAAATGCCAAGAATATGCAATAAATTCTCAAGGTTCAATAATTCCCTGTTATAGTTAGGAACTTAAATATTGTGTCTTTAGATATATGTTATAGAAAACAATTGTTGTTTATTATGTATTTTTGAGGTGTGTTACAAACCACCACTAAAAGTATGTTCCAATAACCAAAGCTTCCCATTTCATTTCTCCCACTACTTCCACACTGGCATTATCTTAACGAAGCAAAGTTCAAGCTCTTCTTAGCTCATCCTACATTCATATCACTTCCCACAATGGGAGACTCCAAGACATTATATATAACACCTCTATTAGAGGATTGATGTATATGGGCCATAAATTTCACCATGCTACATATTAAATTGCAAGAATAAAGGGGCAAGGAGGTAGGGGATATTTCTTTCTCACTCACACGAGTATTTAAGATTGAAATGGCTTGCATGAGGGTTGATACTTATGACTTGTATGGGGCTCAATACTTATAAAATGATAAGAGTTTTCTTACTTCATAATCCATTCTCAATGTTGCTAATATGGTTTGAGTTTTTAAAATAAATCATCTTAATCCAATTAAGTAAGCTAGAACCTTTTAAGAGGGTCCCCATTTTTCATGAGGACCCCCTTATCCATGTAGACAACTTCATTTCTTTTGGTATACTACTTCATTGTTCCTTCTAATGGGATACTAGTTATGCTAGTATTAGGGCCCATTTCTTTCATCGTTTTTACTAAGTTGCATCCATCCCTAATAAGGTTGTAAGGTGTAAACCTCACTAAGCTAAGGATACTTTCTAAACCATGTGTGTTTTACCTTTAAATAAACTTGTAATACTATAAGTAAGTGCATTCTTTAGATCTTTTCATTATTTTGGTTGATTTTATATAATGTTGGACTAATGGTTCTTGAGCGCATGTAAATAAGTGTAGATGAATAAAGGAACAACTATATTAAGGGATTTCGTTGCCTCTAATTTCCAACAACGAGTCCTTGAACGTATATTAAAAGAAGTCATCTAAGAGCTTGAATTACTAAAAGAAAACCAACACATTTTTAGAATCTAACTAGTGGAGACACTTTACCTTAAGTTTGAAAGTGCATGAGACAAACTCCCTTAATGTAGGAATAACTAAAAAATAAGTTGCAGTATCTATTTTATATAAAGGAGAGATTGAGCTTCTCTATTCTTCTCTTCTCTCTATTTTTTATTTTTATTTTTATTTTTATGTTCAAACAACTATCATAGTATTTTTGTTATGTAATTACAAGCTTTATGAATAAAGAGAACTTGCTGAATTAATTGAAGTGTTACAATCTTTTTGGGTTCCTTGTAGGACCTCGAGTAAGGGCCTACTCAGGGTATAAAGGGAACCCTTTGTATTTTTAGTTTTATATTTTATGTTTATGCATTTATTTAATTCAGATTATAGTTCCTATGTTAATTATTAAATAGTATTACAATTCCTATAGTAAAGTTATAAAATCTGGTTTCTTGTAATAATTTATGTCAGTTTATTTAAATTCTATTATGTTATGAACAAATCAATATCTCGATCATATTTAGGTGTCTTATATTAATATCCATCTTTGAATAACTTGATTTCTTTATCAATTTAATCCACAAAACATTGTCAGTCTTCTTTAATCCATGTCGATAGCTTAGGCAAAGCAGTGATTGTACTATCTTGCTGAAAAAGGGACGATAAATCAAAGAGATTATTTGACCATCTTGTTTAAATGAAATTTCCAGTTATTAACAATAGTCCGTAGATTATACTTTACTCCTTTCATTCTTGTACTTTCAATTTCAACATTTAGTTACTTTCATTTATTTTCCTTACAACCTTTTATTTCCAATGGATAATGCTTTATAATACATCCTCTAAATCCAAATTTATTATTAATGTTGTAACTGATAAGTGGCTTAGTAGTAACTAAGGGATCCTAGGTTCATTTATTGAATGGAATCATTTATCTTAGATATTTATTCAATATGCAATGAACCTAGATCTCACTTTTTCTTTGCACATTATCAAGGGTGTTAGGAGTGAAAATTATGAACTCTGAAGAATTAGGAAATTTAATGGACTCTTGAAATTGATAATTTCCTTCATTAGATTAGACCTTTTATAGTTGGGTATACATTGCATAACATCTCATAATTTTTCACGCTCTCCAGGTTGACAAAGTAAAGGAAATGAATGTGTGATACAACAATATTGTTGTAATTCTAAAGCCCGCCATTTTTTTGCAGTATCACTAGGGAGGTGAAGCTATAAAGAATTTTTCTTTATATATATATGTCTCGAATATTCAAAGATGGATTTGGTAGGTTTCTACCAAGAATACATACTATTGATGCAAATCAAATAGGTATAAGTAACCAACCATATAAAATAGAGTATTTTGTAAAGTTTGAATATTTTGAAGACATTAAAGAGAACTCCACAAAAGGAAGGGTTTTTTTATCAATCCTTTTGTTGACTATAGAAGGTGAAGAAAGAGATTCAACACCTAGTACTATTGTTGAATATGGAGAAGAGATACTTGAAATTTTTGAATTTATCATCAGGGAAAGTGACCAAGAGACTACGATCAAGAATATCAACCTAGCTACTCTACCTCAATTTCATGGCCTTAGCACTAAAGAACGTAATACTTTTCAATTTGAATTTTGAATTTGTTTGTGTAACATATGACTATGCATCATATGCTCAAAATTCCAATCTCTTTACCTCTACATTGGAGGAATAAATATTGATATGGTTTATAAGGCTAGAAGGAAATAATACTAGAGAATGGGAGAAAATGAAAGAAACATCCATCCATAAGTATATAGACTGTCGTAAGTCCAAGGAAACTAGGGATGTCCTCTTAACAATGGTTCAAGGAGAAACTGAATCCTTGGAGGATGATGTAGGAGAATCTTGCTCTCCATTTCAAATTCCAAGCTCAATGTTGGATCAGGCCTAGAAAGGGTCTTCAAAATCTGAATTGATGGTCTTCGAACCATCACATAGTAAATAACCTATCTTTATTTGATTCTAGATGATGGTGAGTCAGTTGAGTGAGTCACTAGGTAGATGATGAGTCAATTGATGAATCATGTACCAAATCACTCAATTAGAGAAGCGAGTCATAGGATAATATTTAAGGTTTATTGTAATAAGGATTTGTTAGCATATTATGTGGATCTGAACAAGAATGGTTCATGAATCTTGTTCTGTATATATGTAATCCTACGAGGCATAGTAGATAGGGAGAGAGAAGAGATGAGGAAAAAGAGAGATATAGAGGGTAGTAGGGCATGTAGGTGTCATGGAAGGTCAATTAAAGCTATATCATGCCTTAGGAGATCGAAACGCAGGTTCTGAGACAAATTGAATGTATAATTTCCTTGTGTAAATGAAGAAAAATCCTATTCGGCATATCTCTATATGTGTGAATGAATTCAGTCTGAATGTATAAATTCATGAACTGAATTTTTGGATAAATTCTATGTCAATGTGTCAGAACACTTTATATGAATTCAAGGTTTCTGAAAGCAGGAGAAGTAGAGATTGATGGATCGATGCTATGATCCATCGAAGGAGTTAGATGAATGATCCTTTGAGGATTTTATAAATGAATGCTTGCATGTATTAACCCTGTTGTAGGTCAAGGAGCTGAAGTCGATCATTGAAGGATTAAGGAAGATGGAGATTCAAGCCTGTGTGTGGCTTGATTGAAGCTGCAGCAAAAGATGTTTATTGGATTGAAGAAAGAAATCAAATAAGTTAAATATGAGATAGAGGTTTCATATTGTGAATCTGAACAGGGTCCTTTTCTTGGAGAGGATGATGAAGAAGAAAAAGAGAGGCCAATTGAGAGTCTCATGAATTCTATAAAGAATACATATCTACTTATGGAGAAGAATATTGTGAGGTCAAATGAGACCAAAGGGTCTTATGTTTTTTAGACTAATGATTTGTTTGTGATTGCAGTTTTTGTTGCAGATGATGGATAGTGTTTTGAAACTATCTTAAAATTTGAGGAATTCATATAATGAAGAAAGTCTCTCAAATGAAGAAAGTTATGAAGTATTGCAGCAGAAGGAACTCATGAGTGAGTTTCTTTATGGAGGAACAAAGTCAGTTGAAGATCTGAAGATCAAGGAAGAAAAAGAAATGAGCAAAGACATTTCTACAAGGAAGAATCAAGATTGTATTCTAATGAAGGAGAGAGTTAAAGAGTCACCTTGAACTGTCATGGAGTCTGAAGAAGAAGAGGATGTGATTTCCAAAAGCATGACAACAGGACATGATTCTATTGTAACAAAAGATGAAAGGATACCATATGAAGATGGTATGCAACTTGTAGCTCAGACTGTTGGAGAAATAGGTGATGGTGACAGATGGATGTTGTGTTCATATTAACAGAACAAGAGGAATCCAAAGGAAATATCAACAGGAACTTTAGAGTCTCATGTTTTTGGAACCGACTTGTTAGCACTGGAAATTAACCACAAAGGTTGTGAAGGCTCGTTTCTAGGTAACAACAAAACCACTTTTGAAGAGAGAACTGGCTTTATACTCTTCCCAGAGGGATCTCTCACCAAATATTAACAATGCTAGATATGTACAAGTGAAAATATAAATAGTTTGTAAGATTTGTTGAAATAAAACATAGGACCATTGGGCGATGGAGTCAAGATGTGCAATGGAGATAATAGAACTTATGTAGGGTGATTTTAACACAGAGGCAATATAGCTATTCTGTCACAATCAAATTATAATTGTTCGGTGGAAAAGAGGAACATGGACATACCATTAACACAGAGCATAGAGAATGAATTCTATGTTAACTTTAGAAGAAAGCTTTAGTGGATGTCTGAAAACAATAGACGGAGCATAAGATATATGAATTCCAAAATGCTATCCACTTATTTCAGACATGAAAGAAAACATAATGGGGAAGATAAACTAGAAAACATGCACATGGGAAAGAAACTAACAGACTGCAACATAAAACAACGCATGAATCTTTGAAAAAACACCAGCTTCGGATCTGCAATTGTTATTAAGGAATTATTGAAAGCATACACTCCAAAATTACATTGGTTCCAACCCTTTCTCCCTCTACCGGGAGTACATTTATACTATCTTAGACCTAAGGCTAATCCACTAAACGAGGCCTGGAAACTGTTTTCATTCATAATCAGACACTAGCATTTTAGTATGTGGTACTATTGCCACGATTTAGAGACATTAAACATACATTATGGAGTAAGTGGGTGTGCTTGGCCTAGGTGACATCCAGACATTTCTATTGCTATGCCTGCAGAGCTCGAGGAGAATGCCTCCTGTACGCATGCTACAAATGGTTCCTGGGAAATCGATTAATCTATCGGGAGGTGAATCATGTGTGAGAAAGTCCCCTCTACTCTCAGATCTTCCATGGATGTGATCCCTATGGCCTTCGACCATCGACCTTCTCCTGCTATATACATCGTAGATCAACTTCTTCTCCAGATCCGAGCCTTCTATGAGTGGGATTTCAATATCAGGACACAAGGTTAACATCTGCACAATTTCCTTCAACGGGACTAATACAGAACCACGATCTGCAACCTGCTTTCATTTGAACCACATGATTGTGGGCATGTTAACATTTCGTCAATATTCCCTCATCCAATTGAGCGTGCAATTTAAAATCGTGGATTCCCCTATGTCTATTGATCATTCCCGACCCTTCATCATGACCATTGATCTTTGCAGCCAGTACCACTTTTCACAACATGATCTGCACTAGTTAGGACCGTGAAATTATCCACGACCGCGGATCTGCACCTACTATTGTCTCCATCGTCAGATATCTCTGTCTTTTAATCCATTTTGTGATTCTGAAAAACTCCTTCTTCTGCATATGTTTTCCTAGTGGCATCGCCTCAGGATGTCGATCGGGATTCGTCTTGATCTCGACCTCTCATCGCTTATCCCATTTAACAAGCCCCGCGAATAGCTAATTTAAATCTTTCCTCGCATCTTCGGCTTGTGGAACCGCACTCCATCGTTGATCTTCTCTACTGTGAATATGGATCGTTGATTCACGACACCCCTTTATCTCATTTTTGTTGTTGCATGTCTTAATCATTGGAATGATCTACCGCCATAGATTGAGATCCCCTATCCGTCTGATGGTGTTAGTCGATGGAACCTGTCGATTTGATAACCTGAGAGGTGTTTGTATAATTCTTTACTGAACATGATCCCTTTCGAATCTTCCAAGCCAATAACTCAAAAAATTAAACATAGTGCTAACAACTAGCTCCATGAGGGATGCTATCCTCCCAATGAGGTAGCAAAGAACCCCATAGACCACATGCCAAATCCATTGGGATACCTCCAATTTTTCTTAAACTCTCAATAGGATCTGAGTTGAACCATAAGCCAAACAACTGTTGTAACACATTCACATTGACCTGCAAACCATGCCTCCTAATCATACTCTAAAACTGAAAACGATTGTGGCTGCAAACCTGCACTTACAACTAAAAATGAAAACAAACTGAATAGGATTGAAGGAAATGCTTGATATACCTCAAGCTTATTTGTACCTACCTACTCTACCTAACCGAGTATACGTGCCTAATCAAATGAACTCTGACTTCCAATTAAGCCAATCAAGCAACTTATCCAATAATTTTGTTTCCTTTTCATTCTTGATTAAAAACAGAGATGAGAGGCATAGTGGAAAAAGGTTATAACAGATAAATTCATCCTTACAGTAGAGATATAGCTAGTCATTACCCTTACCCTGCCCCTCCATGAATTTTTCTATGGGGTCATAGAAAACACGACAACTTCCAACATATTCTATCCACTGTTTACCATGGGAAAGCTGTCCAAAACACTACTCCTCCAGCAAGCTGTCAGAATGATATTCGAAATATATTTGAAAGGGATCCCTATGACTATTTTCAAATGAAATATCTACCTTTTCCTTCAAAATTTCCAAAGCTAAGACTTTACCTTCCTTATATGCTTCAGCAAGAATATTATTTCATTCTCTAATAGAATCAAGCAAGCATGATCCTTCTTTATGGGGTGATATTTCTAAATGTGAAAGGTCAAAAAAGACATTTGTTTAAGAAACCTTACTCCCTTCTTCGTGACCCAGTGCCTCATCACGAACTCCTGGTGTCTCTATAAGATGAGACGGGTTGCATGACTTTTCATCTTCATCATCTTCTGTTCCGAACAAGTCCATGAAATGTACCATATCCTCCAAATTTTGTTTTTGTTTAGAGGTCTTAAGTCTGTGTCTTATTAGTTCAAATGAAGAATAACACAAAGTTAGAGTGTCACCTTCAACACACTTATTATCTTTTCCTATCTCATCCCTTTGACTTTGGATTGCAGCTTGATTTTATCCACAAGTAGACCTTGGTTCTATAGCTGGATCTTTTGGTATAACCTCTAGGTATTCCTCCTCATACTCATTGTACACAAGTATACTGAAATTCCTTTTAAAATCATCATTAACAAACTTGGTACTAAGCATATTGCAACCTTCAGAAAGAAAAATGGTAGAACCATCTGCTTCTATATGATTAGGCTAATCCTTTTCCTGTTTAGTAAGGGAAAGATTTAGCTAAACATGGACTATCCCCTTTTGTTTATGTGGCCCAACCAATTTTAATGTATCTTTTATTTCACCACCACTGTCTTTACATGACAATTTTTTGGACATCTTAAGGTTTTCTTTAACTTCTAAACAATCAACAAACATATGTTGTAGAGTGGTTTATTTTCTTTCCAAAAGAAGCAATGATAGTTCAGGAGGAAAGGTAGTTGCATAATAGATTTTAGCAGTGTTTTCAAAAGGTTGGACTTCCTTTGGCATGTTATAATCAAAGCTTGCAAATCTTCTGTTAAAAATAGACATGGCTTCACCCTCCTTCCTTTTCAGAGAATAAAACTCTGAAAGTATTTGGTCTAGTGGCCTTATCCTACCCCAAAATTTCATAAAGGTGTAAGAAAACTCTTCCCAGGTACTAATGGATTTAGGATGCAGGTGTTTAAACCATTCTTTAACATCTCCTTTCAAGGACTGGGCAAAATACCTCATGCAAACATCATCATGTTCTATTTCAAAAAGATCAAAGAAATGTTCAAAAGCTTGTAAATGTTTCTCAGTAGTGATGTATTTGGATTATCCATCAAATTTGGGGAGGTACTTGTAATGCTTCGTAGGAAAATCATGGATATTAGGAGGCAAGTGGAGTGGCTTGTATCAGTTTGGAATACTGGGTGAGATCAGGTTAGGTGAAATATATACGTTACCAACCTTGGTTTCATGAGTTTCATATGGGTGACCTTTAATGTCATGAGTTCTGAATGAAAGATCTTGGTAAAAATCAAATGTACAAGACGATGCAATGCTTTCAGTTCGTAAAGAAGGATATACACGAATAAATTCATAGTCCTGTTTCAAGTGAAATGAACCATGGAAGTTTTAGATTTTTATCATTCAAGCTAGAATTATCTTAGGATCTTTAACTGAGAGAATAACAAGAAAAACAATCAAACATAAGAGACAATGGAAAAAAATATTTTCCTCGGGGAAACCATAAAGGAGAAAACCCTGCAACTTCCTCAGAGATAGAATCAACACCAAAAGTAAAACCCCAAAATAGTAAGATGATCTCCCGATAGCAGTACTCTCTCTCTCTCTTGTCCCAACAACTTCTTCTCTCTCAGTTATGTGCTACAACTGAATGTGATTGAGTGTGTGATAAATAGAGAGGCCCACTCTCTATTTATACTAATTCCCGACTTGACAATAACTCACTAGGGTCGACTTCTCTAGAAGAGTCTGCACCATATCCCTAATATAGTGATATTTGATCTTGATATACTTCGACTTGTCATGGAACACTGGGTTCTCCAACAAATTTACACAACTCTGGTTGTCGCAATATATACAAGTAGCATCCAACTGGAGATCAAATAAATCAAACAGTAGCTTCCTCAGCCATACCGCCTCACAACTAGCTGAACTAGCTACGACATACTCTGCTTCAGCTGTACTCAGTGCCATGCAAGACTGTTTCCTGCTAAACCAAGAGATCACACCTGATCCCATACTAAAGCAGCACCCTGAAGTGCTCTTTCTATCGATGGCACTGCTTGCCCAATCTGAATCAACATAACCTTCTAGGTTAATCTTCTGACCAGCCTTATACTTGAGCCCATAATCAACTATACCCTTTAGGTACTTGAGAATATGCTTTGCAACAATCAAGTGAACATGTCTCGGATCTGTCAGGAACTAGCTCAAGGTGTTCACAGCAAAGAAAATATTTGGTCTTGTATTCATTAGGTACATCAAGGACCCAATCATCTGACGATACATCAAGGCATTAATCGACTTAGATGAAGCATCACTCAATAGCTTTAGGTTTGATGCCATAGGTGTGGCCATGGCCTTGCAGTCCATCATCCCGAATCTCTTCAGGATATCTACTGCATACTTCCCTTGTCCAAGGGAGATTCCATCCACATTTTTCCACACCTCCATGCCTAGAAAACAGTGCATCATACCCAAGTCCTTCATTTCGAACTCCGCAGCAAGCTTCCTCTTTGTATCAATAATCAACCCATCTCCACCTGTTACAAATAGGTCATCTACATACAATAGGAGTATCAATGGGTTCCCTTATTCAACCTTGTAGTAAAGGTTGGAATCTTCTTTACTTTTGGTAAATCCCAAACTAGATAGAAAACCATCAATTCTATCGTACCATGTCCTGGGTGCCTGTTTCAAACCATACAAATATTTCTTCAACTTACACACATGAGACTCCCTGTCATGTGTCTCAAAACTGAGTGGATTCTCCACATACACTTCCTCTTCCACTACACCATTCAAGAAAGTAGTCTTGACATCCATATGGTGTATCTTCCATTTCATAAGTGTAGCCAGAGCATGTACTAATCTGATGGAAGTGTATCTGGCTACAGGTGCAAAAGTTTCTTCATAATCTATTCCTTCTTTTTGGGATAAGCCACGAGCCACAAATCTTGCTTTATATTTTTCTATGCTACCATTTGCAGCATGCTTGATCTTGTAGATCCATTTGGAAGTTACAACAGACTTCCCTTCTGGTCTAATTGGGACAATATCCCAGACATCATTCTTCATGATCGATTGATACTCTTCGATCATAGCATCCTTCCATTATTTCCTTTCTGACGCTTCTTCATAGTTGGAAGGTTCTTTATCGATGAAGTTACATAATAAGGATACATACCCAGAGCAGGACCTGGTTCTTTTTCTTTCTCTGTGATTTTCTTCTGGAGCCCCATATCTTTCTGAACCTTGGATAGCTTCTCGTACCCAAGCAAGTTTCCTCTTGTGAGGATTCTTCTCCTGAGGTGGATCTACAGGTTCTTGAGGTTCTTCTAATTCTCGATCTTCTTCTTGAATTTCTTTGTTGATGGTTGTGTCATGAATTCTGGGTGCTTCTGTTTCTTTAGGTTCTTCAGCAGGTCTCTTTCTGGATTTGTTGCAAGCTGAGTCTTCATCAAATGTTATGTCCCTACAGATGTCAATCTTCTTGAATCCTGGGAAGTATATTCTATAAGCCTTCGAGATTTCAGAGTATCCCACAAATTTACCCTTCTTTCCTGAAGGATCTAACTTTGTCCTCTTTTCTTTCGTAATATCTATGTACATTGGACAACCGAATATTTTGAGATGGCTGACTTTTGGTTTCTTTCCGGAGAACACTTCTTCAGGTGTTTTGTTCTCGAGTACTTTATGCGGATTATGGTTCTGTACATACACAATTGTTCTAGCAGCTTCTACCCATAGATGCATAGGAAGATCTTGATCATGAAGCATTGCCCTTGCATCTTCCATAATTGTTCTATTCTTTCTTTCTGCAACCCCATTCTGTTCTGGATTATATGGAGTGGTTAACTCCCTCTTAATCCCTGAATCTCTGCATAATTCTTTGAATTCATTTGAAGTGAATTCTCCGCCATTGTCTGAACGAAAGGTCTTGATTTTATTTTTTGTATTATTCTTGATCAAAGCTTTGAACTCTTTGAACTTGCTGAATACTTCATCCTTGTTTTTCATGAAGTATATCCATGTCTTCCTAGAAAAATCATCAGTGAAAGAAACATAGTATACATACCCGCTTAATGAGTTGGATGACATTGGACTGCATACATCGGAGTGAATGATTTCCAAGATTTCGTTTGCTTTTCTTTCGCTACTTGGAAATGTCTTCTTTGTGTTCTTTCCTTTCGCACATCCTTTGCAAACTCTTTCATGTTTTTTCTTCATTTATGGAAGTCCTTCAACAGCTTTGGTTGCAATTGGTAGTGCTCTGTAGTGTACATGTGCAAGCCTTCAATGCCAAAGCTCATTTGGCTCTACTAAGTCATGAACCAAAGCTTTTCATAGTTGGACCTTCAATTTGTATAATCCTCCTTCTTGTTCTCCAATTACTATTGCATTGTCAATAGTCTTTCCTTTTCGCCACATGAGGACTTGGCCATCTACACATTCAACCCTCATGCCTTTTGCATCCAATGCCAATATGGAGGGAAGATTCTTCTTTAGTCCTGGTACAAACAAGACATCCTTCATTTTCATAGACTTTCCAGAGTCTAGCTTGTAGGAGGATTCACCACTACCTTTTATGGGATATTGGTAGTCATCCCCAAGTTTCACCTTATGGGGTGAATTATGTTTGGATAGTTTCTCAAAATATTCCTTGAATCCTGTCATGTGCTTGGAAGCCCCACTGTCAATAAGCCAATCTTTGAGTCTATGTGTGATAGTTCCCGTGAGAGCAGAGATCAGAACATATTATTCATCACTTGAAGAGTCTTTCACTTTCTTGTTTGACTCTTTTTTTGGGAGGATCATCTTCCTCAGCAGTGTGAGCATGATGTCTTCTTTTGGAATTCTTCTTCTTCTTAGAACCACTCTTATTCATGGGACAATTTCTAGCAAAGTGTCCTCTTTCATCACATGTATAGCATCTTAGTTTGGATAGATCCTTGTTTGTTCTCACAGAATTATCTTTCTGGTGAGAATTCTTACCTTGGTGATGATGATTTTCCCTTCTGCTTTTCTTGGAGTGTACTGTGAGAGCTTGATCTTCATTTCCCATCTTTTCTTCTCGAGCTACTATTTGAGCTTATTCTTGTGAGCATTCTTCCCACAGTCTACTAAACTTTACTAGATTCTTTCTAGCACAGATTCCTTGGATGAAAGAATCCTATGACCTAGGGAGACCATTCAAGGTGGTCATCACAATTTATGCATTCTCCACTTCTTCATCCACTGCTTCAATTTGTTCTTTGATCTGGGAGACCCTTGTAAGGTATGACTATATGGTCTCCTCATTCTGGATATTTACATTCTTCAACTCATTCCTCAAAGTCATCTTCTAGTTTATGTTCTTCCCTTCAAACAGTTTGGTCAGGGAATCAAACATAGCTTTAGGTGTCTTTAGGGAGGACACTTGTGGTATAAGGTGATCCTTGATTGAATCAGTAATAATCCTCTTAGCCATGACCAATTTATTCTTGTGTAGGGCCTTAGCCTCATCTCCCTCTGGAACTGGAACCTCTTCAGTGATGTAAGAGTCCAACTAATTTTCTTCCATGACCAGGGAGATCCTATACTTCCAAGATTGGAATTTATCATCTCCCTCAAGATTTTCATCAAGCTTGGTATGGTGAGACATCTTAATAGAGAACCTCAAATGGAAATACAAAAGATTTAGATCTTACTAGGTCAAGATGTCGGAACTAGATCTGGAGCTGAATTTCTGCAGTGTTGGTTCAGGAGCAGATTAGGGTTTGACTTTCTTGGAGTTCTACCCAACCAAAAAATTTGATCTTGATCTCTAAAATTTTATTTTGAGGAGGAGATCAATCCAGGTCTGGGATCACTCAAAAATTCCACTTCTTTGGAAATCCCTAATTTTTGGCAGCAGTGTCAGGTCAAAAACTGAAAATGCTCATAATTAGATTATGCTTCGACAAAAAGATGCGCCCTAGAGAGGAGAGTCATCCCAACCTTCTTTTTCTGAAAATCTGTGGAGAGCGATCCAAAAAATAGGAAGCCCTAGTTTCCATAGCTGCATAGTGTCTTCTTCTCAGGTTAACTCTGATACCATGTTATATTTTTATCATTCAAGCTAGCATTATCTTAGGATCTTTAACTGAGAGAATAACCAGCACAACAATCAAACATAAGAGACAATGGAAACAAAGATTTTCCTCGGGGAAACCATAAAGGAGAAAAACCCACAACTTCCTTAGAGATAGAATCAACACCAAAACTAAAACCCCAAAACAGTAAGATGATCTCCCGAGAGTAGTAGTCTCTCTCTCTCTTTTCCCATCAACTTCTTCTCTCTCAGTGATGCACTACAACTGAGTGTGAGTGAGTGTGTGATAAATAGAGAGGCCCAATCTCTATTTATACTAATTCCTGAATTGATAATAACTCACTAGGGCCGACTTCTCTAGAAGAGTCTAATAACCCTAGGGCCCCACAACTGCGGGGACTTTAACCCTTGATCAATAGGAGGTTTACCCACAATGACTTTACATGACTTGTTTACATTATTGAATATCCCGATAGGAACGTCGGGGTATGACATGACTCAATTACATTACATATACTTCCCGGAATAAACATTGGGGTACAATACATAAAATATACAAGTGAATACATTCTGAAGTTATAATTACATCAACAGGAAGACTATTTTGATAAGTTTAGAAAAAGATAGGAACAAACTTACAAGGAAAGATAAGGCATCTTGTAAGAAATGGAAACTCGAGTATCTTATCTTTTTTCCATGCATTTTCAGGATTCACAACGAGTTCATTTTCCTAGTAGAGTCTACCAGGTCTTTTGAAAACTTGATTGCTGGGTCATACCACCAGCGGAGTCGTTGAAGTATGGATATTTTGAGAGTGGAGTCGCCAAGTAAAAACTGCACAAACTTCTTGATGTTTGATCATTATTCACCATCAAAAACCAAATATGAAATTATGTCGTTCATACCCAGGGATGATCTTCAATCTCGTCCCCGGCAACGGTGCCAATTTGTTTGCACTATGTTTAATTTTTTGAGTTATGGGCTTGGAAGGATTCGAAAGGGATCCTGTTCAGTAAAGAATTATACGAACGCCTCTGAGGTTATCAAATCAATAGGCTCTGTCATCTAATATTATCAGATAGAGAAGGGATATCAATCTACGATGGTATATCCTTCCAGTGATCAAGACATACAATAGTGAAAATGAGATAAAGGGGCGCTGTGAATCAATGATCCAGATTCACAGTGGAGAAGATCAACAATGGAGCGTGGTTCCATAGGCCGAAGCTACGAGGAAAGATTTAAATTTGGTATTCATGGGGCTTGATAAAGGGAATAAGCGATGAAAGGATGAGATCAAGACAAAGCCCAATCGATGGCCTGAGGCGATGCCACTGGGTGAACATGCGTGGAATAAGGATTTTTTCTGAATCGTGAAATGGATTAAAAGACAAAGATATCTAACGGTGATACAAGAGTAGCTGTAGATCCACATTCATGGATAATTTCATGGTACGAACTAGCATGGATCAAGTCACGATTCCAAATCATGAAAAGTGGTACTGGATGCAAAGATCAATGGTCATGATGAAGGATCAAGATTGATCGACAGATGTAGGGGATTCCATGATTTGAAAATGCACACTCGATTGGATAAGGGATTATTGGTGAAATGTTAACGTGCCCATGATTAGGTGGTCTGGATGAAAGCAGGTTGCGGATTGTGGATTTGTATTAGTCCCATTGAAGGAAATTGTGTGGATATTAACCTTGGGTCTTGATATTGAAATCCCGCACATAGAAGGTTCGGATCTGGAGAAGAAGTTGATCTACGGTGCATATATAAGGAGAATCTTGATGGTCAAAGGTTGTAGGAATCATGTCCATGGTAGATATGACAGTAGAGGGGACTTTCTCACACATGATTCACCTCCTGATAGATTAATTGATTCCCTAGACGCCATTTGTAGCATGCGTATAGGAGGCATCGTCCTCTAGGTATGCAAGCGCAACAATAGAAACCTCGGGCTATCACCTAGGCCGAGCATGCCCACTTACTCCATAATCTTTGTTTAATGTTTGTAAATCATGGAAATAGTACCACAGACTAAACTGTTAGTGTCTGACTGTGACTAAAAACAGTTTCTAGGCCTCGTTTTGTGGATTAGGCTATGGTCTGAGATAGTATAAATGTACTCCTGGTAGAGGGAGAAAGGGTTGGAACCAATGGAATTTTGGAGTGCATGCTTTCAAGAGTTTCTTAATAACAATTGCAGAGCCAAAGCTGGTGTTTTTTCAGAGATTCATGCACTGTTTTATGTTGCAGTCTGTTACTTTCTTTCCCATGTGCATGTTTTCTAGTTTATCTTCCAACATTATGTTTTCTTTCATGTCAGAAATAAGTGTATAGCAGTTTGGAATTCATATATCTTATGCTTTGTCTATTGTTTCCAAACATCCACTAAAGGATTCTTCTAAAGTCAACATAGAATTCATTCTCTAATGCTCTGTGTTAATGGTTTGTCCATGTTCCTCTTTTCCACTAGGAAATTATGATTTGACTGCGACTGAATAGCTATATTGCCTATGTATTTAAATCACCCTGCAAAAGTTCTATCATCTACATTCCACGTCTTGAATCCATCGCCCAATGGTCCTATGTTCTGTTTCAACCAATCTTACAAACTATTAATATTTTCACTTGTACATAACTGGAATTGCTATTATTTGGTGAGAGATCCCTCTCGGAAGAGTAGAAAGCCAGTTCTCTCTTAAAAAGTGGTTTTTCTATTACCTGGGAACAAGCCTTCACAACCTTTGGTTAATTTCCAGTGCTAACAAATTGGTAACGTTGCCCGGGATCTGTATTAGTCCCATTGAAGGAAATTGTGCGAATGTTAACCTTGGGTACCAATATTGAAATCCTGCACATAGAAGGCTCAGATCTGGAGAAGAAGTTGATATACGATGTGTATAGCAGGAGAAGCTTGATGGCTGAAGGCCGCAGGGATCGCATCCATGGTAGATATAATAGTAGAGGGAACTTTCTCACACATGATTCGAGCACACCCACTTACTCCATAATTTATGTTTAATGTTTGTAAATCGTGGCAATAGTACCACAGACTAAATGGTTAGTGTCTGATTGTGATTGAAAACAGTTTTGAGGCCTCGTTTCATTGATTAGCAGGAGAATCTCGATGGTTGGAAGAGTAGAAATCTAGTTCTCTCTTCAAAAGATGTTCTACTGTTACCTCAGGACGAGCCTTCACAACCTTTGGTTAATTTCTAGTGCTAACAAATTGGTGCCATTGCCGTGGATCTGTATTAGTCTCGTTGAAGGAAATTGTGCGAATGTTAACCTTGGGTCCCGATATTGAAATCATGCACATAGAAGGCTCGAATCTAGAGAAGAAGTTGATCTACGGTGCATACAGCAGGAGAAGCTCGATGGTTGAAGGTCATAGGGATCACATCCATGGAAAATCTAACAGTAGAGGGGACGTTCTCACATATGATTCACCTCTCAGCAGATTAATTGATTCCCCAGATGCCATTTGTAGCATGCATACATGAGGCATCGTCCTCGAGTTCTGTAGGCATAGCAACAGAAGCGTCGGGCTGTCACCTAGGTCGAGCATGCCCACTTACTCCATAATTTCTATTTAATGTTTGTAAATCATGGAAATAGTACCACATACTAAACTGTTAGTGTCTGATTGTTACTGAAAACAGTTTCCAGGCCTCATTTCATGGATTAGCCTCAGGTCTGAGATAGTATAAATGTAATCCTAGTAGAGAGAGAAAGGGTTGGAACCAATGTAATTTTGGAGAGTATTCTTTCAAGAGTTCCTTAATAACAATTGTAGAGCGGAAGCTGATGTTTTTTCATAGATTCATGCGTTGTTTTATGTTGCAGTCTGTTACTTTCTTTCCCATGTGCATGTTTTCCAGTTTATCTTCCCCATTATGTTTTTTTTCATGTCTGAAATAAGTGTATAGCAATTTGGAATTCATATATCTTATGCTCCATCTGTTTTTTTCAGACATCCACTAAATCTTTCTTCTAAAGTTAACATAGAATTCATTCTCTAATGCTCTGTGTTAATGGTCTGTCCATGTTCCTTGTTTCCACCAGACAATTATAATTTGACTGTGACATAATAGCTATCTTGCCTCTATGTTAAAGTCACTCTGCATAAGTTCTGTTATCTCCATTACACATCTTGACTCCATCGCCCAATGGTCCTATGTACTGTTTCAACCAATCTTATAAACTATTTATATTTTCACTGTGTGCATATCTGGCATTGTTAATATTTGGTGAGAGATCCCTATTAGAACAGTAGAAATCCAATTCTCTCTTCAAAATTGGTTCTGCTGTTACCTGGGAACGAGCCTTCACAACCTTTGGTTAATTTCCAATGCTAACAAATTGGCTTCATTTTTGGGCAATCAATTAATTTTTCAGGAGGCGAATCATGTGTGAGAATGTCCCCTCTACTATCATATCTGCCATGGTTGCGATCCCTATGGCCTTCGACGTCCATTGAGATTCTCTTGCTATATGCACCGTAGATCAAGTTCTTCTCCATATCTGAGCCTTCTATGTGCGAGATTTCAATATCAGGATGCAAGGTTAACATCCGCACAATTTCCTTCAACGAGAGTAATACAGATCCATGATCTGCAACCTGCTTTCATCTGAACCTCCTGGTCATGGGCACTATACATGTCTCCAATCTTCCCTCATCCAATCGAGCGTGCACTTTCAAATTGTGGAATCTCCTACATCTGTCGATCAATCCTGACCCTTCGTCATGACCGTTGATCTTTGCAACCAATACCACTTTTCACGATTTGGAATCGCGACTTGATCCGCACTAGTTCAGACTGTGAAATTATCCATGACTATGGACCTACACCTTCTCTTGTCTCCACCATTAGATATCTCCATCTTTTAATCCATTTCACGATTCGGAAAAACTTCTTCTACGCATGTTCGCCCAGCGGCATCTTTATAGGCCATCGATCGGGCTTTGTCTTGATCTCAGCCTTTTATTGCTTATCCCCTTTAATAGGCCCCATGAATACCGAATTTAAATATTTCCTCACATCTTTGGCCTATGGAACCGTGCTCCAGCATTGATCTTCAATGCTGTGAATCTGGATCATTGATTCACGACGCCCCTTTATCTCATTTTCACTTCTGCATGTCTTGATCATTGCAAGGATCTACCGCCATAGATCGAGATCCCCTCTCCATATTACGATCTTAGTCGACGAAAAATGTCGATTTGATAGCCTGAGAGGTGTTTGTATAATTATTTACTAAACAGGATCCCTTTCGAATCCTTCCAAGCCCATAACTCGAAAAATTAAACATAGTGCTAACACGAATATTGGTGTATGACTACAGGTATTGAAGCACACTTAGATGATGTGTCTATGCAGGTTGTGAAGCGTAGAATGAATGCTTTAGGGAAGAAAGGAAAAAACATAATTAGACCATTGACATAAGAATATGTTCATTGTTTTGAAGCATAACAAAAAGTCATCTTAGAAAAAGATGGTGCAGATGAGGGACTAGATGAAAGTCTTGTGAAATTTTGGGAGAGTTCAAACCAACAGAAGAAGATGTTGATAAGAATGTCAATGGGAGATTTTTTTGAAATTAATGAATTGTGTGTATTTGTAGGAATAACACGTGTTGAAACTTGTAAGGCTTCCCTAGAGTTAAATGAAGAAATAGAGGAGTATCCATGTACTCTTGACATGGATCAAAGCTGGAAGATTGTTTTGGAATTGAAGAGCGAGATGACATGGTATCATAGAGATAAACCGGAGAGAACACTTGCATATTTGGATAGTGGTGTTGTTGACAGACCGAGGAAGAAAATTTTCATGACACATGAAGGGACTATAGTGTCTCAAGAGGATGATCAGTACTTCGAAGAAATTGTTGCTGCAGAGTTGGTTAATGAAGACGAGGAAAGTTCAGAAATTATGATGAAGAGTTAGAATTGTTAGAAGACTGATTAATCAATCCAAGGGGTGATAAACATGATTTCTTAATGTTTGATGACAAGATTAGAAAAGAGAAGACAACAGATAAAAGAATTGAATTATTTTATAATTTAGTGAATAACAACAGAGAGTCAAGAAGACAACAACAGTTTCAGGAAAAGAAGATGTGGATGTACCAACCAAAGGATAGATTGGACATGGACATTGAATAATTAAGGTTTCTGATGGTGAATATGTCTCAAATAAGGCATGAGGAAAGAATGAATATTTTCATCAGCAGAGAAAAGAAGCAAAACAATAGGAGAAGACAGATGACATAAGGAGATGGTAGAAGCAAAGCTAGTGGAGAATTCAAACATAAAATTTGGAAACCAGGAGAACTGAGGATGACAAAGATAAAAATACATAATAATATGGATGATCTACTACAAAATAAAGTTTGGGATCATGGAATACTAAATATAGAAGGTTATGACCAAGAGGTCATATTTCTTTCATCCTAGGGAGTCTAATGCAGGAGCATCCTGCTCTCCATTTCAAATTCTGAGCTCAATGTTGGATCAAGCCTAGAAAGGGTCTTCAAAATATGAATTGATGGTATTCAAACCATCACATTGTAAATAAACTATGTTTATTTGATTCTAGATGATGGTGAGTTAGTTGAGTGAGTCACTAGGTGGATGATGAGTAAATTGATGAATTATGTACCAAATCCCTCAATTAGGGCAGCAAGTCATAGGATAAGATTTAAGGTTTATTGTAATCATGATTTGCTAGAAGATTATGTGGATCCAAACCAAAATGGGTCATAAACCTTGTTGTGTATATATGTAATCCTAAGAGGCATAGTAGACAAGGAGAGAGAAAAGATAGGGAAAAAGAGAGATATAGAGGATAGATAGAGGTCAGTAGGGCCTGTAGGAGTCATGGAAGGCCAATTAAAGGTATATCAAGCCTTAGGAGATCAAAACACAGGTTCTAAGACAAATTGAATGTATAACTTCCTTGTGTAAATGAATAAAAATCCTATTCAGCATATCTTTATATGTGTGAATGAATTCAGTCATAATGTAAAAATTCGTGAACTAAATGTTTGGATAAAATATATGTCAATGTGTGAGAAGCATGTGTATGAATTTAGGGTTTCTCAAAGCGGGAGAAGCAGAGATCAAGGGATCGATGCTCTGATACATCGAAGGAGTTATATGAATGATCCTTTGAGGATTTTATAAATGAATGTGTGTGTGTATTAACCCTGTTGCAGGTCAAGGAGATGAAGTCGATCATTGAAGGATCGAGGAAGATGGATATTCATTCCTGTGCATGGTTTGATTGATTGAAGAAAATAAAATCCATAGATGCGTAAGTAAAATATTAACCAGTTTCCCTGAGAAATATCGGACGCTGGTGAATGATCTTAGAATAAGAACAATGGTCACAATAAAATTACACAAAGAGAAGGTAGATCCGCAGAATTTAGTCAAGTTCCGCCTTTGAAATATATCAACGGTTAGAAAATGTTCTGAAAAGGATATCAATGGTTGAGGAAGAGCGTGCGGGAGTGGAAAGACAAAGTTCAAGAATGAGGAAAGTCACATCTCCAATTTTTGACTTCCTAAGTCCAAAAGCAGGAATTCCCAAAGTCGGAAAAGTAAAGTGCAGAAACCGAAAAAGGAAAACTTGTTGGGATCGAATGTTGAGGAGTTAATTTTTGGAATCCAAAATCGGGAATCGAAAAAGTGAGAAAAGGTCGAAAACCTTGTTTTGAAAAGTCAACAAGCTGAGTTTCGATTTTTGAATCGAAAAGGCGCAGTCGAAAGTCAGAAAAGTGGGAAAAGGGTGGAAGAAGGTTTTAAGACAACTATATTGTTGTCAAGAAGGGTTTAAAGTACCCCCCCCCCTCGTGCTTTGAATTTCATGTTTCTTATTTCAAAGATGGGAAAATAGGTCGACTAAGGTGGGATTTCTATTATAGGACCACGAGGAAAGATTCCAACTAAGCTATAAAGGAGATCATAATTGCACCTTGGATGAGGATTCCCTCAAAATTTTGTTGTTATGATGAGTATGAGAAGAACTAATGGAGAAACCAAACCTTACTTTAAATGGAGATATATTTAAGATAAATTATGAATATATTAAGAAAATATTTAAGAATTATTCTAGAGCCACAAAAAAGAAGAGAAATGTTAGAATTTTTACTTCACAATTGTCAAAATCCAAAAACCCTACAAAGGGTGAAATAAGCACCTTGTTTGATGATATGAACACTAACATTTCACTCTTTTTGGCCATGAAGTTAGAGATGATGTAGATAAAGTAAAAACAAGAGGAAATAGAAAGATATTTGGTCATTTTTAGCTGAAAATGAACCAAGAAGCATGCTATAAATGAATTCCCACTTAATTTTATAGGATTTTGTGGAATTTGTACAAAAATTCATAAAAATAATAAATGTCCTTCACTTCTAGGCTTAAAAGTTTATTTACAAAGACGAGTGATGGAAACAAAAATTGATGAAAATATGGAATAACTATGCTCCATCAACGAGACCAAGATTGCCTCAACCATTTCAAGCAAGTATGCCTTATTCTAAGCCTCAACACTTTTCTTGTTATAATACATATTTTCTTGTTCAAAATTGGTATTGTCCCCAATAAAATTGGTGTCCAAACAAATAATGGAAATACCAACAAGTTTCCTAGGATTCTACACTTGAACATTTGCAATCATAACCCCAAATCCAAAACTAGTAATGGTCTGTAGTTCCATAGAAACCACAAAATCAATAGTAACCATTATAGCTGATAGATCCACATTATCAAACCACTACTCCCATGAAAAAAAAACCACCTAAACCTCTGCAATTTCCTACCGAACCAACTCTAAACCTAACAATAGGAAAGTGCAACAAGTCTGGAACAATGAAACTCAATCCTACCAAGCTTATTGTGTTGATATTAACTTAAAAGAGATAAATATAAGATCGGGAAAATTCCTCAATAATCCTCTTCCTCTCATCACTAACCCCATAAAGAGTGATGAAATGAAATAAAATGAGACCAAGGCATTGGATCCTCAATAGTTTCCTCCTTTTCCAAAAAGACTAGAAAATAATAAAAGAAACATGGAATTTGCCTTAAAGGAGAACCTAAAATTTTGTATAAAAATACCTATTTTAAGATAAATTAAGGACATCCCCATTTATAAAAGAGTTCATCAAAGAAGACTATAGCAAAAAATTAGGAAGGTAAAGGTATGATTCACCAAGAATAAATGTTTTATGGAAACTATCAAACCTAATGTTAGAGAACATGTAATACCTAAATATTCAAATAGTGAAAACCCTATAGTAAATGTTTATATCAATAAGACTCTCATCCAAAATACCCTCATAGACATATGTGCAACAATTAATGTAGTGACTAGGGAAAGCATGTTTGGACTTCATCTAAAATGATTCCTAAGACATATACCAACTATTTTGTAGTTGGTAGATAGGCCTATAGTGTGTCTATAGGGTATTATGCAATATATAGTGGTATATGTAGATTCATGGGAGTAACATGTAGATTTAATTATGTTACAACCTAAGATGAAGCTTAGTGGATATCCTATAATCTTGGGAAGACCCTGACTAGCTAAATTTGATGTAGTTATAGGTTGTAGGTAAGGAGGCATGATCATTGTTGATGGATAGAAACATGAAAAATTAAGTTCATACCCCCCTTCCAAGCCTCACATGGATACAAATGAACCTTTATGGATGGGATACAAAGAATATATCTACCAGACCATTCTCCAAATATTGACTATGGAAACTACCTTGGATCTTAAAGACAATGATGAGGGAACAATTACTTCCAACTTTATGCCAAAACTGTATTCCATTTCTCTACAAATTTAGGAAGATAATGAAGGGGAACAATCTGAACATTTTTCCCATACTTGTAAACAATCATCTTATATAGACACTATATAATATTTGACAAAATTAATTAAACCATTCCCTATAAAAACACTACAAATTAGTACAAACTTGCACTACACCCAAGAACTAAAATAATGGCAAATCCTCAAACAAAATAGTGCAACCTTTTCTTAGGATTATAAAGGCATGAAAATAATCCATCCCAAAATTTGTAGACATGATATTTATATCAATAGTGACACCTTTCTCATTAGAAAAACTCAGATGAGGATGATCCTCCACTTACCTAATAAGTATTGATGATCCTCCATCCTTTCCTTAGTTATGGTTCCAAAGAAAGGATAGTATTTCGAGGATTTATGTGGATTATAGAGAACTCTACAAAGCAACAAGAAAATACCATTTTCCATTACCTTTCATTCACTAAGTGTTAGATGCTTTGCCTAACTAAGTGTTAGATGCTTTGCCTAGAAAAAAATTATCTCTTAGATGGATTCAATGGATATAATTAAATCCAAATTCATATATGTGACCTATACCAAACCAACTTCACCTATCTTTGGGTGCGTTTTTATACGAGTTTATTCCTTTTGGTTTAAGTAATTCCCCTCGAATCTTCTAAAAGGTTGTTTTAAGCATATTTTTATATTTTTCACAAGATAGCATGGAAATATATATGGATGATTTTACACCATGTGGAGAAACATTTCAAAATTCCTTTAAAAAATACATAAATTCCTTAAATAATTCATTGAAATGACTCTTTGTTTAAGTAATGGAAAACACACTTATGCTAATTATTAAAGGTATTGCGGTAGGTCATTACATTTCCTATCAAGGAATTCAATTAGACCATGTAACTATTAATTTCGTTCATAGTCTGCTTAACCCTCAAAAGGAAAATCATGTTATAAGCTTCTTAGGCCATGCAAATATTATAGAAGACTTATTAAAGATTTCAACAAGTTGGCCTCACTCATGTTTTTCCTACTTACAAAGATGTTAAATTATATTGTACTAAATAATGCCAAGAAGAATTTGACTATATTAAATAAAATATCATGATAACCCCTCTTTCACAAGGCTCTAAATAGGATCTTCCATTCCATATACACTCTTATGCCTTTGGTAAATACCTTGGACCATTCTTAGAACATCAGGATAAGAAAGAACCATTTGACATTTACTATATTACCAAAAACTTACATAGAGAAAAGTTTAACTATACAATCATTGAGAAATAACTTTTAGATATTGTATATGCTATTAATAAATTGAAACATTACATCACATGATATCCAGTCTTTGTGCACATAGTTCATGCAACAATTAGGATTTTGACGAAAAAAACTAATGTCAATGGAACAATTATTAGATGGCTATTACTTTTAATCCAATTTTCATTAAACTTAGACAACCTAGTGAGAATATAGACTTAAAACATGTTTTGAAAGTGCGAATATTGGTTTTCCATACTATGATTATTGGTTTCTAAAAGTTTGATAGAAGTTTGATTATCGATTTCTAGAAGTCTGAGAATTGGTTTCCAAAAGTGTGATTATTAGTTTCCAAAATTAAATTTATTGGTTTTTCAAAAGTGTTGTTATTGGTTTCCAATAATATGATTATTTGTTTCCAGCATCGTCCTTATCAATGTCTAATAGTAAGATTATCATTTTCCAAAATTACTCTATCACTAATACAATATATTTTAACTATTATATTTTGTTAGTTTAACACATTTTTCCTTTTAACGTTCTCTTGAAGTCCTATATAATGATGAAGTCTCATGTTTTATATATTTTTCTTACATAATAACATCCTGGAAACAAGTTGAATGAACAATGATTCTAGCCAAACACCAAATTATGAGAAAGAGTGTGTGCTCTTTTTCCTCATCACTAAAATTCCTAAATTTTAACCCATCACTTAAATTGTGAGGATATGCATGTGCTCTTTCTAATTGTCACCCAATGCCTACATTTTGAGATATGGTAGGCCCTATTCCTTCTCATACACACTAGTAACTACTATTACCATACTACTATACACTTCCCATATCTTGAGGCTCATGGTTACTCAAACACCTTGTTGATCTCTCAAGTTGTCTAAAGGGTAAGATTCAAACTTATAGGATACTATTTCAAATATACCCTCAATGCACAAAATATAGGTGTTTCTCTTGTTTTCTAACTCACATGGAAATTTATGGTTCTTAGGTATAGATTTAATTTATATAGATATAATGCTTGAGAGTGGACTAGGAAACATGATAAACAAACATACAAGGAATCGAAAAAACAAAACAAAATAAAGGTAAAGATATTTTATCATTCATCATAACAATTTCTACAATACAAGTAAAAGATGAAAAATTTGATACCCCAGGTTGAGTTCCAGATTGTGAAGCAGCCACATGGTGGCTTTTTTCTATTGTAAATGGTAGGAATTTAAGCTACATGTCAACCTACTAGAAATTTGATGGAAATGTGTGTTAGACAATTTTGACAGGAGGAAAACATGTAGTCTAGCATGGGCAACCAGCTGGATATTTGATGGAAATGGGTGTTAGA
>LPNX010555986.1:0-14061 GCA_001517045.1 Pseudotsuga menziesii | reverse complement strand
GAGAGGGATCAAATCTTTGGAGGTGCAGACCTCTTCTTAAGTATTGCACTCAACTATCAGCTTTAATGTGATTCAGACCAAAAGGCACATTTTTTTTATTTAAGTTCCACAAATAATATTTTTATTATTAATATTTAATACTATTTATGGCTGCATATAATATTTTTTATTTTGTTAGGAAAAACCATTAAAACATCTCCCCCATACATAGTTTTAAAACCATGTGCAAGGCCCTCCTAAAATCATGGGTTGTTTAGGAGGCCTTGCACATGGTATTAAAACCATTTGCAACTACCTCCTTAACCATGTACAACAAAACCATGGGTTGTTTGGGAGGCCTTGCACATGGATTTAAAACCATTTGTAAGACCCTCCTAAACCATGTACAATAAAACCATGGGTTTTTAAGAGGCCACACGGTTTTAAAACCATGTGCATGACCAACATTTTTTTTGCGGATAATTCAATTTTTTATTTTTATTATTTTTTATTATTTTGTTAAGTAGAAACATTACAACATCTCCCCTATATTGTGTTGTTTTTCTCACAGACATTTTTTTATGGCAGATAATTAAATTATTTATTTATTATTTTGTTAGGTAGGAACATTACAACATCTCACCGATATTAGACTGTTTTTGTGGCCGACATTTATTTTGGAAGATAATTAAAAGTTTTGTTTTTTATAGCCGACATCTATGTAACGTTACGTAACATTACAACGTTACGTAATGTTACAACGTTACATAATGTTACAAGATCTCCCCCATACTGGGCTGTAGAGCGCCTCTCGGCGCAACAATTCCAAAGGGAGGAAAGCTTATGAACTGGTGGTGAATTACTATGTGTGGGAAAGGGGAGAATCATGTGAACCAGTGATGATAATTCTTGTGGGGAGAATGAGAGACTCACGCAAATCTATGGACTTACATAAGGTAGCTAACACTTTTGAAATTAGAGAAAATGGTTTCTTAAGGAGCATCATTTCTTGTTCACTTGGTACACTATCTATCATTTTTTAGGTAGGATATTTATCAGTGAGTCCTATGAGCATGTTATTTCAAATTGTAGTTATGTGGACTTCCTCCTTTATAATCTTAAAGGATGATAGTGATAGATCTTGGATTGTTTGTTATGGGGAGGGGTACTACTTGAGTTTTTTTTGGCACAGTAAGCACCAAGAACACATGCCTTAGAATTTTGGATCATACTTGGAATATCTTGGGGCATGCACTATAGCTTTCTTATTTTTGTCATCTTCAGTGACTTGTGGTCATGAGAGTGGGGGAAGATCCCATGACATTTGGTTTGGGTATATTATTGATTGGTTTGTGTTGTTGGGTTCCCAATATGGGTTGGAATAATATGCTCCCCTTTGTATGTAAGCTCTTATTCTACCTTTTGTGGTGGTGTGTGGTAAGCACACAACCCACAATCATAAGTGGCATACTGACTTGCCCAAATCCATATAGGAATATTTCATTTCCAAGTGAAACTATGGGAATGTTATTTTAGGACATGTGTAGGATCAAGTTGAATATCTCAAGGACTGAGTAGAGCATCAGAGGAATTCCACCACCACAAGAGATATTAAGGAGGAAATTAGAGATATTATGGAAGAAGTTGGTTCTTCAAGAGCTAGTGACACCAAATTCATCAAAATGGTCTCCTTATATTGGCACCTCAAAACTTTGTTAGGGTGGTCCATCATGGAGAAACATGAAGTGAAAAAGGATGTCCTCTTGAAGATGGATGAAATGTAGAAGAAAATAGGACAAGTACAAGCCTCTGGGAATTTGGTTGACAATAGATAGGTGGAATTAAGGAGAAGGTTGAATGCACTAATGAAGGAATTGACTAGGAAAGTATTTAGAAGCAAAATTTGAGCTGAGAAACCAAGATCGGTCCTAGATAAGCCTAGGGTCACTACAACAAATCCTGGAATTAGCGTCCTATTTAGCGTCCCTTTTTAGTGTAATTTTTGTTTACATTGAATGGTCAAACTAGACACTAAATGGGACGCGTCATGGACAAAACTTAAAGCGTCTCAAAAAACGTCTTTTTTTGCGTCCTAGATAGCATCATTTATGACATCCAAAATAACGTCTATGTTTTTCCTTCCAGAATAATGCCTAACTTTGTTTCCTAAACAACGCCGAGGTTTGCTTCCTAAATAACATCCTATTTTGCTTCCTAGAGAGCGTCCACTTTTGATTCCTAAATGACATCCCCGTTAGCCCCATATTTACATCCAAATAACATCCAATATTGCATCCATTTGTGCTACCACTTTAGCATCCCATTTTGCACCACATTTTACTTCCAAATATGTGTCAATTTTTACTTCCAAATTTGCACCAATTTTTGCTTCCTTTTTTGCATCGTGTTTTGGTAACACCATAAACTAACAAATGGTTAAGACAACATTGTATTTTAATAGGGAGTTTATTATGGATGCTATTTAAAGTTTAATGCTAATACCAATTCTCATTCATAAATGTATATATAAAATAATTATCTTATAAAAAAATTATTGTAGAAATTTTACTCTTAATAAGAATTAAGAAATTTATTTTTTAACAAACAAATCTTATTATAGTTATTAAAACATTTTTTAGTTTTTTTTTAAATATCCTTAATTTTAACATAATATTATTATTATCATCATGAAAGTGTACATAAAACTAGTTTTTTTAATCATTTTTTATCCATAATCAAAGTTCAATAATTCACTATATTATGTATAATAAATTAAAACCATTATTCTCATTCATTTACTCTTAATATACATAAAATATTTATGAAATCAATGATTTATAATATTTATTAGATCGTTTTATTTATCATATTAAATATAAGCATAATATTAATGTAATTAATTTTTGTTTTTTTAAATCATGTTATTCTTTTAAAGAAACATAGACAATGCTGAAAAAATAATTTATTTTTAACAATTTTGTGAGATGAAAAACTAGTTTTTATCTTTTAACTTCTTTATAAATGATGAGATTTAAGAATTTATTTTTCATGTTTTCTGCCATTTTTTAATTTCTTTGTAAATTATGAAAAATAGTGAATACAATTTTTACATAACTATATTATTTATATTTGAATTAACGTTATGTTTACTAAGTAATGATTTTGAAAACAATTATGAACCATTTCCAATTAAAATAAACCAAAATAATAATAATAACATCTTATAATTGTTAGTTAAAATTATTATGGCTAATATAGATAAAATTAAAATATTATCATTAAACAAATTTATAAAAAGAAATTACATAAATTAATGCTGTATATTGAATATTACATTACCTTATATAATATTTTTAAAATGTAATAAAAAACTATTTAAATAAAATAATAACATTTTAAAAAATAATAAAAACTATAAAATTATACAAATAAAATGATAATATTTTTAAAAGTAATAAAAAAACTACCTTTTTTTTAAAATAAATGAAATATATTTTTATCTAAATTTTAAATAATAATGTATTTTATTTAAAAAATAGATAAAAAATTAACCGTTAAATAAATTTAAAAACTAAAACTTATATATATATTTCAATAAATCTTAGATAGTCGCCTACTTATGCCTCCTTCATTTACACCTACCAAAGGATCAAGGTTCTTCAAAGGATCAAGGTTCTTACTCCTTCAGTATCATTTAACTAATTGAGGTTTGCTTATAAAAAAAAACTTGGTATTATTCATTCTCATTCATTTGTTTTAGTACTATGATTTTTATTTGAATGCTATTAATTTCTTTTTTTTTCAAAAATTTATGAACAAAGAGTTAGGGCTGGTGAAAACTTTGAGCCTCTAGTGAACTTTATTGAATATGTTTTCCGTCCACATGAAATCTACTGGGAACCTCTGCAATTGAATATTTCATTATAGGCATTAGAAATTTGGAATAAAAAAACCCAAAAACTCAAATAATTTTTTTATCATAAACATACCGTAGATTGGATTACTTCCCTCCTCCCCTAATGATTGAATTCTTCCTGTTTGGCTCTCTTCCTGGCTAATCCATCTCTCTCCAACTATATTCGATTTATTGGATCACCTTTATTCATGTTCTGAAAATCAATGAAACTGCTTAGAAGAAACTAAGAAAAAAATTGAAATTACAACGTTTCCTTAAGCTACCTTTGATCTCCTGCATATATTCTAAGAAAATCTGAAATACTATCCAGAGCAAACTAATTTAGAAAAAAAATCTAATTACATTCTGCTTCATGGATGAGAAAGTTGTAGTATTTAGCTTGGGCCGACCTCCTGCAAAACAATAAGAAATTACATTAATGAAAAATAAAATAATAAAAAACCCTTTAATATGATATAAAATCTGCCATCAAACTGCAATGTTCAGAGCTATTGAAATGGAGATAGGAGCTATTAAATCAACAACAAAGCAACTAGCATAAAAAACCATACCAAGGAGTGAATGTAGTGAATGCATTTAAGAGGGAAATAATAGTATATATTAAAATAATGGTATATATTATTGGAATGGTTTCTAATTTACTTTTAGTTTTTGTTATTTTATTTTATGATGTTTCTTTTTTAAATATTAACATATTTTTTAAATTATATTTATTATTGGAATTATTTCTAATTTTTAATATAGTGTTTCTACTTTGTTTATATGATGTTTTTTTTTACTAGTGTTGGTTGCGTTGTTTAAATTTTTTTAAAATTATGTTTAGTATTTTTAGTTTTTGTTATTTTATTTTATGATGTTTATTTTTTAATATTAACATGTTGATGTTTCATTTTTAAATATTAACATGTTGATGTTTCTTTTTTAAATATTAACATGTGTTTTATATTATATTTATTATTTAGTTTTTCTTATTTTGTTTTAAGATGTTTCTTTTTTAAATATTTAGTAAGTAGGGAATTGAATAATTACTTTGTTTTATTTCTTTTTCTTAATTTATAATTTGCTTTTAATTTTAATATTTAGTTTGTAGGTTAAAATATATTTTGGTTTAGAGTCTATGTATACAATAATATTAATGTTTTTTATATTAAGATAAAAAAAATTAAAACATGTGATTTTAAATTATCTATATATTTTGGCTTGTGATATTTTCAGATGTATTAAGTGTTTCATAAGTTCTGTTCTTTTTTGAAAATAGTGATTTATTGCTAACTATTGTTATATAATTTGTTTTTATTGTTGTTTTAGTTTTTAACTCTTTTTTTAATGTTTCTTTTAGGATTGTTTGGTATAGAAGTGAAGTGTTATTGTGTGTTGGTTTTATATATTTAACTATCGTAACAATTTTAATATGACTATATATATTAAATATTGAATCTACTATATTAAATATTAAATATTGAATCTACAATTTTGGTAGCTCAATTGGTTGGAGATTATGTGGCCAAGATGTTAGTAGGCCGAGGTCAATGCTTGAATTCTCTATCCCTTCCGAGGACAAGTTTCCAAAACTGGTGCTTACAGGGTGAGGTCCCTTTGGGTGGCCCCTTGAAATTATTTCCACGAACCACATAAAAAAACAATAAAAAAACATAAAAACCACATAAAAAAACAATAAAAATAAAATAAAATAGTTAAATGGTAATTATCAAAGGTATCAACAAAATTTATGTAATAAATTATTGATCCACATACATATGAAACTCAATAATCGAACTTAGAATAAACAAAATACATATAAGAAGAAAAAAATACTAGCTTATATTAGATGAAGGCTTCATAACATTTTGATATGATTACATGCATGTCCACATTTGACAAGTCAAAAGGCTAACCATTATTTAATTATATACCTAACTAATTAACCAATCTAATTTGATAATGGGGTGTGAACCAAATCCAAACATCATATTGTGATGGATGGGCCTCCCATTCATACCAATTCCTCCTAATTGAAGGGGAAAGGATCCCTTCTTTCTTCCTCTCAGGTGAAATGTGATAAAACTAAAACCAAGTCTAAAATGATAGTTGTTGAGTTGTGCTGCAAAATAATGAATACATTGAAGAGTGTGTTGGTTCAGACTAAAGCGGGTGACTACATAGACTAAGGTGGGAGGGTGTGCCTCCAAAGGAAGTTGAACTGAGCAAGTGCCTACATCAACCGGGGTGGGAGGGCATATCTCCAAATGAACCCAATCCAGATGTTGTCATGAAGAGTTGTTGAGCTGAGCAGGTGCCTACATAGAACAGTGTGGGGAGGAACACCTCCAAATGAACCCAATATGGATGTTGTTGTGAGGTGTTGAGCAGAAGTAGTAAGTAGGGTGCAATTCCTCATGCTAACCCTGGCTCAATATGGTGCTAATCTTGGTGCTATTCTGGACGTTTTTTTGGAGGCTATTCTGGGCATTATATGGGATGCTATTTTGGACGCTAATTAGGATGCTAATTAGCGTCAAATTTTAAAAAGGGATGCTAATAACGCCATTAAAAGCGTCATCCCGTGTAAAAGCATCCACTTTTACCAAAAAATGATGAAAAATACACTAAAAGTGATAGTGGACGCTAAAAGAGATGCTAATCACATGGTTTTGTTGTAGTGGATCCCAACCCTTATTTTTGATGAATAATTATTATGATATATTTTACGTAGAAGGTTTTCCTAACAAAGGACGAAAGATAAATTGAACCTTACTTAATAATATAGTACTAGTTACTTGATATGTTCAGAGGATTATGTCATGTCCCTTCCTTAACGAACACCAAAAGTGTTGACCTTGTCAAACACCTTCGAGATCCAAAGTGACATTAATTAATGTACCTAGGGAATTTTGTTAAATTATTACTTAGGAGACTTATACTAAGTTATTTTCCAATTATGAATTATTTTTATGTCATTATTAATTAATATGTAAATAATATATGTGGAAATTAGTTGCCATGTCAAGGAGGGTGCATTGGGGAAAGTCAACTTGCCTATGATGTCAAGAAGTCAGGAAAAGATGGAAACTAACCAAAAGCAAGGAAAAAAAAGGGTAAAATCAGACAACTCTAGGCAAAAGGAGGGTGTAGTTTCTAATTTGATGAGCAGTTACGAAAGTAGAAAGTGTAGGAAAAGTAATCAAGGTAAAAGCACGCAACTCTAGGCCAAAGGAGGGCACATTTTCTATTTTGATGAGGAGTTAATAATAGGGAAACATCATATATGAATCATACATGTTATTTACACAACGAGGGCGCACCATTGGATTAGGGTTAGGGTTTAGCAAGCAGAAACTTGCTCAACGGGTGATGGACTTGCTCAACAAGTCACCCAAGGTCACTTAAGGATAATTCCAACACCATTTTTTAGTTTGTTTTGTTATTGTTTCGATGTTATATGAATATAGGATTCAATACTGAGTGAGGAGCCTCAGTTCTATTGGGTGATGAGCCCCAATTCCTATGTTCCTATCTCCCTCTCTTCTCCCCATCTTCATTGCAGGTCACACAGAAGCTAAGAAGCAACCACCTAGAGTTTGATTCATTATATGATAGTAGATTCCAACCATTAATGATTGTGTATCAGGTTTCTTTATTATATCCTTAAGTTTCCAGTACTTGAGGGTTTGAATCTCCAAGTCTTCCTTTGGTTTCTACTTCTAAAATGCACTATATAGATGCATATTGTTAAAGAGAGATTTATAGGTTATTACTGAGATTAATTTCAACATATTTGGCTGTAAAATTATGTTATAATCATTCTCTATATTTTTCATATCAATCCAAGTCTGCATGACTTTGTTTTGTTTCTTTTACCCAACCTAGTCTAGATTTGCAACTAGAATTGACTAGTTTCACCATAAATTACTTAATTCGACCTATGGGACACCAAATCTACTCATTCATGTTATCATGTGTTCTTAACATGTATATCTAAGACTCCAAAGTCTGAAACAGATAATTTGTATCCCCCTGACTTGTTTCAAAAATCTCGAAGATGAAGCTAGGGAGCTATCCTAAGAGTTAGTTTCACCTTTGCAACTTGTAGAAGCACTTTTTATTGCCTATGATAAGTATAAACATGGAAATTTTGATATATACGTTCATTACAGAGTTATAAAAGTATCTGAATACTATCTTAGCCACTCATTTCTTGGAGACTGTTAGTAAGGGTTTTTATTTACATCAGTTGGGACACCTAGAAGCGTGGGAGTAGAATTTAGACGAGATGATATTAAAACGTAAAAGGATCCAACATCTACGTGATTAGGAACCTGAACAAAAATATCCTTCCCTACCTTATTGTTCTCACAGTTAAATCCCAATCACTCCCTCTTCAATTTGTTCAATTTACCACCCATCAGTTAGTAACTTCAAAGTTTTCGTCTGATACTAGATCAAGGATATTGCAAATTAGTCTTGATAGGTATTTTAGCTTCATTTTTATGTTATGTAAATAATTTTTGACAATTCTTTGAAACTGTGTTAATATGGATAGAAGTGGAAAAGATTAAATTCCATGGCTAGTGTGGTTTTCCTAGTGGAAAGCCAACCACAGAGACTATGTATGTTTAATTTTTTTATTTCTTAGTAATATGATATGATTGGCTAGTTAAAAAAAATATGAAACATTTGAAGCATAACACACATACCATAGAGAAACATAAATTGTTCTTTCCAAATAAATTTAAATGATTTATACCATTCATATCATAGGGAAGTAGAAGAGACACATACTTGATATGTCATGCTTTAACAAAACTCAAAAATAACAAATTGAGCTCCAAATTAGCTCTCTATGGAGTATAAATAATAAATATAAGTACACTATCCAATATCAAATAAAATGTGTGTAGATCAACACTAAATATATATGTGATGGAAACAAATAAATGGTTTTATTCCTTCTTCTTAAATACCCACATCCTACATCCTAGGTTGGGAGAAAAATATTATTATATTTCTTCAAACCCTAGCAACAAATTCTTATTCAACACCACATATGTTTCCAACTTGTTGTTGATATATTTTAATTTATATATAATATTTTTTATTTATTTTTTATTTATATTCCTTTGCATTTTTTCAGCCATATGATAATATCCAAATCAATGATATCATCTTTATCTCTTACAATTATTTACTCAATTTTTTTATTCGAGCATGCATATCCTCCATTAGGTTTCCAACATTGAACTAAAACCCGATATCCCTCCATATCATGTACATATTTGTAGACATCATCTAATGCATTTCCCAACCATATTGGATTATTATCACTTGATCGCACAATGATCATATGATTTGTATTCACATATTTTCTTGGATCAAATTCTTATCTCGAGTTATTACAAGAAGGACGCACGTATAGTTCATCGATAGTGGGGACCTATTGATTCAAGTAATCTTTCATGATATGAGGTTGATGTTGAGTATCATGTTGGTTTTTTATTATTGTCTTTCTTTTTCCCAAAAGGAACCTCTTGTCCTTACATTATTACCTAAGGGCACATTTAAATATTTTAAAACATTTTACTAGTATGAAATCTTTGGACATTAGTATTCTTCCCCTTTATCTTTCATTGCTTCACTGAAATGCGTGATATATGAATTTATTCCTTTCTTGAATTCTTCCATCTCTTTTAGTGTTTTGAAAGGTGACAATATAGGTTCCCCTTGTGAAAGTCTAGCTTTCCATTATTCCCCTTTTTCCATATATTTATGCAATTATACTAATGTTCATCTCTAATAGCTCCCTTATATTGCTTTAGAGGGGTTCCATCCACCATATTGAATTTAAAGTATTGAGGGGATTTGATACCGACGATATTTAGACTTACATATTGTTAGTGCCAGAAATTGTTCTCAGACTATGAAAGAACAAGCCAACACAATCTCAATAAACATAATTAAGTAAAATAGGTTTTTCTATGGTTTTGGTTGTACAATTTGTAGACAAAAGGGCAGAAAATTCATGAGACCAAAGCAAACACTAAATCATAAGCATTTGAAAGACTGATATGCATAACATATAAACTATAATCCAAACACAATAATCACAGTACTAAGTTCCACCCAGAGTTAACAAGCATTTCATGCATAAAACCCTTAAACAGGAAATGAGTATACCAACTGAGTGATTAACACAAATCAGAAATGAAACCAGTCAATAGTCTAAAAAGGGCTTATAGTTGCATATATTTCATAATTCAGTCATCAAAAACACATAAGAGTTTTTACACTTAGCTCATAAATCACAACCTGATAGCCTCCCCCTTGCAACAAAAATATAACCTTTGGTCCTTTCCTAGACTTACATTTATCTTGTTCCTTCAAAAACAGTTACATAACTGAACCAAAACTACTTTTAGGTCATCTATCGAATTGTTCAATATAAACTATCATTATACAAAAAAATAAATAACTTTTTCAAACTAACTAATAACTCCTCTTCTTAAAATACTTTTACAAGTCTTTTACTGCCTCTGCTAAAAGAGAAATTCCCTCTAAAGCCTGGGTTTTCCTTCTGGCTTTATGGTGATCTGCTTCCAAATCTGCAACTCTTCTTGTCAACTCTTCATTCTGCTGTGTCAGCTCCTGAATAGTTTGTTTTAGTTCTGTAAACTGGTTCTTTGTCTGTCTTTTTATTTTAAGAGCCTCTTTAGAAACTGAAATCAATTCCTGATAGTGACCATTTACTTCTTCCAAGTCTTCTCTAAGTCTTCTATTTGCAATCACTAATCCTTCATTGGTTTCATGCATGTACTCAATTTGATGTTTGTATTGTTTAATGCTCCTTTGTAGATTTTCATTTTCAGAATCAATGCATTTACCTTCTAATACTGGATGCATCCCTTCTGGCATCCATGGGATTTTCAGCTTCTTGAATATTTCCTCAATCTCCTTCATATGCTCTGTCAAGGTCACAGGAATTTCCGAATGCTCTTCAACTTCAATACTGCACTAAGCTGATTTTTCAGCTACCTCTTCTTTCTCTATACAAGAGCTTTTTAAATCATTATGATGATGTTCTAGAATCATCTTCTTTCGAACCTCCATGAATATCTCTGAGATCTTGGTATCAGTGAACACTGGCTTATCTTTTGAAACTATTTGTTTTTAACCCTTCATAACCTTTTTATTTTGATCTTTACTATCTTCTAAGTCTTCCAGAGAAGAAGAGTCTTCAATTACAATAATATTCTTTTCTGCTAGTCTAGGGTTTAACAGCTTCCTCATATTTAATCTGAGTTTGTTCTTTGGCCTTGTCTTGGGCCTCCGACATGTTCCAATCTCTCCTAGCATTTTTAAAACCTTCCCTTGATGTGTAATAGAAGCTAGTTCGACCACCTTCATTTTCTTCCTTTGTGATACCGTCTCTTCTTCAGAATGGGTATGTATCTCCTGTTTAGAATGAACCCTAGCTTCATCATATAACGATCTTTCCTCTTCTTCAGAGAGTACTGTAATAAGGATTTGTTTTTGCTCGTTTACATCTTCCTTTAAACCTTGGTTTAATTCTGCAGGTAAAGCATCTTCTACTGGCTCGATTTCCTTCACTTCTGACTTTGAAACTTTGTTTTCTTCAATATTAAATTATTGTTCAATTTCAATGTTTTCATTTTCTTGGTTCAAAGATTTTTCTGGTTCACCACCTTCTTCATTCTTGACTGAGACTTTCTTTTTAAGTTTCTTGATCAAATTCTGACCTTTATCCAATTGTCTCTTCTGAGACTGCTCTTCATTCTCTGTTTGGAAACTAGACCAAAATAGGAAATATTGCCATGTCTTCTCTCTTTTCTAAAGTGTAGTTCTTATGACTAGTTTTATAAGCCCATGATGAAATACTGATTGTTTGGTGTGATCCTGATGTTCTTTCACCCTACTAGACATTTTCTGTAAACTTTTCAAGAAGAAGAATGGGAGATTCATTTTGGATTCATGGCTGAGATGTTGCAAGAATCAAAAATAATATTTAAAAACAAAAGCAAATATCCCTTCGCAAGTGATATAGCTTTGTAGGATTTTGATAGGCTCTATCCATTCTGGTTTGAATTTTTGAATAGGCACTCCCTTTCCCCAATATGCTATTAGATCTGGAAGTAAATATTTCTGAGCATCAAAAGTGAAAGGCACTTTTTTAAACCAGTATTCACCCTCATCTAAAATCCTTGTAGCTTCTGCCAACAATTCCCTGGCCAGTTTAAACTTCAAAGTATCAAAAGACACCATATCCTTATCCAAACATTGAGCAAATTTATAAGAGACTTCTGAGTGATATCTTTCAATTCTTTCAAAAAACACTAACCACCTTGCCTCTAAAAACATTTTTACACAATCTGGAAAAGTTTGAACCCAGCTCATGTATGAAGGTTCTGCTCTATTAGTCTTACCACTTCTCTTCATTTTGAACAATTGTCAAATTGCTTCTGTCAATAAAACAAACTCTAAATCTCTTCAATTCTTAACAATCTGACAGACAATGCTATATTGGGAAACGTAAAACCCCAAACTGAACTCTCTCATTTAAACTGATAAATGATTTAATCCCATTAACAAAGAATTCATCATTTAGTATGAATTAGGTTTATAAACTAATAATCTTCATTCAATTCTGTCATTAATCCTCTGCTTAGAAAAAACCCAAATTCATGAACTTTGGTAACAATTCACAGCCTACCTGTCAAAGTGATGAATCCAGGTGCTGGAATCGTGTTTTCTTGACTGTCAGGTGTCCAATTGCATTCCTCAATCTTCTCAGACCACTAGGATAACTCCAAATGACCACTCCTCAAAGCCCTAGTTTTGCGCCCTGTTTCAAAATTTGATTACCTACTGCTGATTCTTCACCACGAACTTCATCTGCTTTTCGTGCACTTCATGGGATACAAGATTCAAGGAACATTTGTCTCATCATGTTTAACCATCATTATTCCATCACTCTGCAACAGACCACCACAACTTGCTCTCATGATGATTTGCTTGACATATTCACACCTGTCACAATGATCATTCTGGAGGAAACACATATCAAATCCATCAACTAGTTATGAATGACCTCTCATGTGTGAGAATTTTTAAAAAAATTGACCCAAAAATGATGATTTTTAAACTGCGTGACTTTCTTGTAGCGCATGTGTGCAAATTTTCCAGGCTTGCGCTACAAGAAAGTTTGCTTTAATGATTTTCAAAAATATAACTCATAATAATGCTTTAACCTTGGTTAAAGAACCTTGATCAATACTTTATGTTATTTTTAAAGACCTTTTAATTCATATAAACCTTCTATAAGCCCTCTAACTATGAATTCTAATAAATCAAACCAAAATTTGAAAAAAATAAAACTAAGAAGTCATATAAACATGAAAATTAAAGGAAAAAGATTCAAACTATCCTAAGAAACAAAATTTTCTAAGAGAAATGAACAAAACCAATTTCTAAACATAAACAAATGTATTAAAAACGAGAAGCAAAAATAGGCTATAACACATATAATGAGTGTTTTCTTACAATGGCCTTAATGTTATAAACCTACTCAATTAAGCATGGAGTGAAATTATTTTCATCTTGAATTGTTCTATAGTTATCCATAATTTGTGGCGTTGATAACATATCTTGTATGGGTGAATCCATGGACCTGGGTAACACTTTTTGGCAAGCGGATTTCAGCAAAAACGAAAAAAATTACCTCGACCGAGGTTTTATCAAGCCCTCGACCGAGGTTTTTTTCAGCCCTCGGTCGAGGTATTTATAAACCCTCGGTCGAGGTTTCATACCTCGACCGAGGGTTTATAAATACCTCGACCGAGGGTTTATAAATACCTCGACCGAGGTACCTCTGTCCAATAAATTATAAAAGGAGGCCGGGGGGGCGCGGCCCTCTTTTTTCAACTTTTTACCTACGGATGCTCGACCGAGAGACAGCGACGGAACGGCGACGGAAGGATTAGCAACCCAAGCACCCCGAAGAAACCCAACCTCGTCACAATGTCGGAGCCAAGAGGTAACAATTTAAATAATTGTTTAATTTAAATGGGATTTAAAATAAATGTATGTTTTTATAATTTTGATGTTTAAAATGTGTACCGGCAAGCAGAAATGCTGCCGGATTTTTGAAAATTTGT
>LPNX010555977.1:8724-26740 GCA_001517045.1 Pseudotsuga menziesii | reverse complement strand
CTTCCTCCAAAATTAATCAATATTATTTTATTATTTTAACTATTATTTTATTATTTTCCTTAGGAGGCCCATTTTAGACCCCAAAATTCTTCTAATGATTTATCTCTGGTTAGATACAATATCCGTGAAAGCAGCTTTGTGCCTTTGGAATCCAACGACATCTTCTTGTTTTTCCTCAAAGAGTTTTTCTTTCAATTCTTCCATCATAGCTTATGCTCCACCAGGAATTTATTTATTGAAATTCATTTCTCCCTTGACGCTTTGCTTCAGCTACTCCCACTGCAATCATCCTCAGAAACTCCTTTTGATGTAACCCAAGTTGGGGTTGAATTAACTAATAACAATAAAGTCTGTAAATTCAATACAAAACAGAGCACACATAAGCATGTACACTGAATTTTAAACACAAAACTCACTTTGAAAAAATTTAAGCATACATAACCAACAGTTATGCTAATTTGACAATTCAAAAAATTACATCCTCAAAGGGCTTCATCTGCTGCTGAAAATTACTCTTGGACTAATTTCTAATTCCTACAAAATACTGAAGGGAGGCAAGGGAGTACCTGGTGGTGCCTATACCCTTTAATGGAGAGAGTAGTTAATAAAAATTTGACTTATGTGGTGTTATTTTTTTGCAAGTTTTGTGTAACACTACATCTCGATTTTAATTTTATGTTAAAATCCTTCCGGGGATGATTCTGCGTGAAAGGGAAAATATAAAAGCTATGATGTATTAATACCACATGCATTAGCGGAAAAGTAACATCAAGACTAGAGTAGTATAAAGTGGACGTCGTTTTTTGGGCAGATGATTACTTGTTGGTTTCGATAGCCGGTTGCTGCATGTGATTTTGTCTGGGTTTGTTTATCCTGGGTTTTTTATGGTTATGTCCCGTTTGAGGGTCTGAGGGTTTGACTTTGTTGGGATTCACTTCTCTTTGTGCTTTGAGAAGAGATGGGCTCAATGATGATGCTTGACCCGTATTTCCTGTCGACTCCTTTGGGCAGTTTCCTTTCTCGTCTGCCAGTCGGGTTTTGGTCAGGGGTCGCGTCTTCTTTTTTTTTGTGGTCGTTGTTCTTGTGTTGGGATGCCTTCTGTGGCAGTTTTTGTATTTCTTGGTCCGCTTCTTTGGTGGTTTGAGAGGGGTTTTTTCGGCCTCTCGCACCTTTCCTTGTTTGGGTTTTAGGGTTAGTGGTATTGGTGTGCAGATGGGCGGGGTGCTGGTTGGGCATCTTATCTTGGCTTTTCTCACTATCTGAGGGTTATGATGGCACACCTTGGGTCTCGGGTGACGGTTTCGAGGGCACGGGACGATAACTCTCCTAGCCATGAGGTTTTATCTAGACCACGCCACAGACAAAAAGAAAAATCCATCAAGGCACAGGAAGGACTATCAAAATGTCCCTTTCAGGTGCAATTGTTGCCATGAGGTGGGGCGCTTACGACAGTCGTGGCCGTGGCTCTTGAAGGGAATGGAGCGTTCCTATCAGTCTGATGACTCGCTCTCACTGGCTTCTTAGGGAATGGTTCTGCAGACACCAATTCTAGCTGCCCCATAGTGCGCAAAGGATGGTATGTATTCTCGTTCTCTGTCTTTGTTCGACGATGCTTCCATTAATGAACTTCTTTTCATTCAGTCGGTGGAGGCCGGAGTATCCTTGACCAAGCCTCCGGAAGCCGTGACATCTCCTTTCTCTTCGAAGTCTGATTCCCTTGAGGAGCCTACCTCCTCTTTTACCCAAGTTGCCTCGCCCAACTCCTTGACAAAGCATTGCCTGGTTGTTCCGGCCAGTATTCAGCCACGGGTGGAGGTTCCCCATGAGACACCCCTCTTCTCGCCTGAGGATTTCCCTCCTTTAGCTACACAAGGTTTGCCTCCAGTTATGCCTTACTCGCCTCATAGCCCCTGCTTTGCACCTGCTTTCTCGAGCCCAGCTTTGATGAAAAATATTTTAATTTTCTCTGCTAAATCGCCAGTGTCTCCTACTACCTTAACCTCTCAACTCTATCCGGTTTGAAAATGTCATGATCAGAAAGCAGAAGAAAAAACCTCAAGGGAAGCCGGGTCCAAGCTAGGATCTCTTACCCTTTACTTCTCTGTCTGTTAGAATAAAATACGCTGCTAGAAGCCATTTTGTTTCTCTTACCAAGGCACTTAGAGCATTGTCCCCCGCCAATGGTGACTCTTAATGCAAATTTTATCTCTAAATGTGCGTGGCTTTGGAGGGTTAGCCAAGCAAAGAACCCTCCGCTCTCTTTTTCTTTCTCTAGCTCCAGACATGATCCTTATTCAAGAGACTATGTGTAGTACTTACCCTACCCTCCTAGCTTTCTCCAAGCTCATGCTGGGTTGGGAATTTTGTGCCACCAGTGCTATAGGCCTCTCTGGAGGTCTGTTAACACACTGGAACCCTCTTTCAGTGCAGTGTAAGGCTTTTGAAACTGTGACTGGTATTTTGATTCATGCTCACTTTAGGGACTCCTCTTCCACTCTCTCTATTTTGAATTGTTATGGGCCTTGTAGGAACAGGGAACCTTTCTGGGAAAAGGTGATTGAAGGAGGCTTACTTCTTTTGCCTAACCTGGTCCTTGCAGGTGACTTAAATTTCACTACTGGTGCAGCTGAAATCTAGGGGAAAAAGGCTCTTTTAGACCGCCTTGCTCTCTTCTTTTTTCAACTTATTGCTGATAATGGTCTAGTTGACTTGGCCCCTCCTTGTGCAGCGCCAACATGGAGAAATGGCAGGGCAGGTGATGATGGAATCAGTAAAAGACTTGACAGGTTCCTGATATCTTCTTCTTTGGTAACTTCTATGCTCAGACATAGAGTGTGGACTGCCCCTTCTGATGTATCGGACCACTTTCCTGTTTGTTTGGAATGGGGGGGCATGGCCTCAACTCATAACTATCCTTTCAAATTCAATCATGCCTGGCTCTTGGAGGATGATTTATGTCTCATGGTAAAGGACTTCTGGACCTCATGGGTGTCAGATCCTCATCTTGATGACATGAGAGGCCTAACCCTAAAGCTTAAATCTATTAAAAATGTGTAAAGGATTGGTCTCGGATCAGATCAGCAGCTATGAAACGAGAATTCCTTGAAGTGGATTGTGAGATCCAATCCCTCCTTGCATTGGATCCCTCTGGTTTACTCTCTGTGGAGGATATGGAAGCTCTGAAAGCCCTAAGGGGCAGAAAGGCAAAGCTACTTGCCCATGAAATCACGACCCGAACGCTAAAAAGCAGGATTAAGTGGGCTGAGATGGGTGATGCAAATACAAAGTATTTCATTCGATTGCATCGACACAAAGGAATCACAACTCCATCTGGGCCCTAAAAGATGAGGAGAATGTTTGGCTGGAAGAGGAGGATAAGCTAAAGGACCTGGGAATCAGATATTTCTCAAAGATGTTCAAGGATGACTTCAAAACTAATATTGTTGACCAACTGAAGGTAATTCAGCTTTTTCCCTCTTTCTTGTCAAAGGAGGAGATCGATTCCTTTTCTTCCATGATTACCCTTAGTGAAGTAGAAGCGACCCTGAAATCCTTTAAAAAGGATAAAATCCTAGGGCCTGATGGCTGGCTAGTTGAATTTTTTCTCGATTTCTTTGATCTTGTGGGGGGTGATCTTCTTGCTGCTTAGAATCTTTTAGGGTCTCTAGAAGGGTGGATAATGCCCTAAATTCCACCTTTTTTTCTTTGATTCCAAAAGAAGAAAAGCCTCTATCCTTTGCGGATTTCAGACCTATCTCTCTTTGCAACCTGGTTTACAAATTGATCTCTAAAATTGCAGCTCTAAGGCTTAAACCCTTTCTTGACAAGTCCATTTCACCTGAACAATTTGGCTTTCTGAGACACATGCAGATTGTTGAACCTATTGGAATCACTCAGGAGGCCCTCCATACTCTCAAGACTAAAAAGAACTGTGCCCTAGTTTTGAAGTTGAATCTTGTAAAAGCCTTTGACAGGGTCAATTGAACCTATCTGAGGCTCACTCTTCTACAGATTGATGTACCCCTGGAAGGTGTTAATTGGTTAATGGGCTGTGTAACCTCTGCAACTTTTGCTATTTGGTAAGTGGGACCCCATCTCGTTTCTTCACAACTTCTAGGGGTATTAGACATGGATGTTCATTATCTCCCTTACTGTTCATTCTGCTCATTGAAGGCCTCAGTCTTCTGATTAGAGATGCAAAGGCAAAGGGCAAAGGGCACTATGGTGGAATGGATGGCTTTTGTTGTCATTCTGGGTTTCTTTTCAATGAATTGGATCAGGGGAATTTACATAGCATTCAGCATTTTATGCCTTACAAAGCTGATCCTATTCAGCTAGGTTTCAAGTACCTAGGCTTCTTTATCAAACCTCTAGGAGATAAGGTTGAAGATTGGTACTAGCTGGTAAGAAATTTCGAAAGAAGGATACAAGTCTGGCCTAATAATTATCTCTCTCTGGGAGGTAGGTTGGTGCTCATTCGAGCTGTGCTATCCAGTATGCCAGTGTACTGGTTTGCACTGGTCCCTATCCTGAAGTTTATTCTGAACAAACTTAGAAAGTTGATATTTTCTTTCTTATGGGGCTCCACGGGGGACAGAAAACGATATCATCTTATGGACTGGAAATCACTGTCAAAACCGCTCGAATTTGGAGGCCAGGGTATAAAAAATTTTGATTGGTTCAGTGCTTCCCTAAGACTGAAATCTTTGTGGATGGTTCTTAATGGAACTAGTTTATGGTCTCAAGTAATCTCTTCTAAATACCTGAAGAATCAGTCATTGGACAAGTGGCTCAGATTTAAGCTCTTCTTAGTCAGAGGTCCCTCTATCATTTGGAATGGGTTTCTTCACACACTCTCGTGGCTACGGAGGTATATGGGCTGGAGGGTTGGAAATGGAGGGGATATACATGTGGGATCTGATCCTATTATTGGATCAAACTCTTATCCATATCTTCAAGATGATATGATTGTATATCTGCAGGATTATGGTATTACGATGCTTCAGCATGCTCTAAACCCATCTATTGACTCTGCATCTTACTGGTTATCCTCAGAGGACTTGGACTTGGGGGGTTCTTGGGCTCACACCTGGAACGACTATGTTGCTGGTCTGGATTATGGGGGTATCAAGCTAAAGGCTTCAGCTGATAAGCTTCTGTGGATATATAATAAGGAGGGGAAGGTGACTGCTGCGCTGACGTACGAGCTTATGGTAAATTCGTAGTTAGCTCCGAAGAAGGATAATTTTTCAGTTCTCCTTTAGCAATGTAAAATTCCGTGGAAAATTAAATGTTTCATTTAGCTGTTAATAAACTATAAAATCTTAACCTAGGACAACCTTTCCAAAAGAGGTTGGATAGGTCCCAGCAGATGTGGGATCTGTAGGTCTGGTGATGACTCGATTCAGCATATTTTTGTGGGATGCAAATTTTATTGGATCAGTTCTTTCCAATATTTGTAATTTCTACAATTGTGAACCACCTGTGCATGGGTGCGCACTAAGGGACATCCTGGAGCTATGGTTCTTAAAACATACCATACATGTTATTCATTGCTATGTGCCATTATTTGTGTACTGGTGTATATGGTTATGTAGGAATAAGAGTATTTTTGAAGACAAGCCAACCATGATCCTTAATACTTTGCACCAAATTGATTACTTTCTGCACTACTATCTAGTTCCAGGTAAAAAGACAAAGTCCAGAAATATTGGAATTGCTCCAGTTATGGTATTTCCCTGTGGTTTTTTTGATGGAGCTGCTGCAGAGTCGAAGGGTGGGGCAGGGATCTTTATTGCCATCAGTAGTACTCATTCGCTCTCTTTCAAGCTTGGCTGTGGGCCTTCAACAAATACTAGAGAAAAGCTTTTGGCATTGTGAACTCTCTTAGTGGTGGCAAAGATGATGGGTCTTCCATTAAAGAAAATTTATGGTGACTACTTGGTGGTCATAAACTGGGCCAACTATAAATCAGACTTATCCTCTATTGATCTTGATCATTGGTGTGATAATATCAGAAATCTGATTCTGTGTTCATCTTGCATGGACATTAGTCATGTCTACCGAGAGCACAACCAAAGAGCGGACTGCTTATCCAAAGATGCCTTGTATTTATCACTTGGTCATTGTTCTTATTCTGAATATTATGATGATACCATGTGTATGAGTGGTTCTACTCAACTCTTTTGAGAGCTTGTGCCGAAGTCTTATACTCCTTTTTTTTGGCACTGACTTTTATTTGGCACTGAACTTTTGCCTATTTGATCTTTTCGTTTTGACGGGTGACATCTATGGATCAGCAACTCCGGTCTCTTCTTGTGCTCCTAGTTTCAGACGGTCATTTTTGTACATCGGTGAACACTTGGGTCTTTGTTGTTAGTCTGCCCATCTCGGATTACTCTTGGAGTCCCTTCTCTTGTATTGGTATTTTTGGTTGGCTACTTAAGCCTTATCCTTGATACTCTGCAGAGCTCTTGTAATTTCCCACTAAGGACACTTCTGATGCCCTTCAATTCAATATGAATATCAAGGTCAGGATTTTTTCTTCTTAAAAAAAAGTGGAGAGAGTTTGTTAGAATATTTCAAACTATTTTCACAGCCTTTTGTTTAATTCTATGTGAAATTTCGGATAAATGATTTGTAGAATTTCAAGGTATTAACGGTATCTTTACAAGAGAGACTACTTCTGGTATCTTTTAAGGATCTCGGATGTCGCTTGTTAGTTTCTTTACGGTACAATCTTGGTCCCAAACCGCAGGAATTTGGCATGGTCATATTTGCTAAAATGGCAATTCCATTCAATTTTTTGGTGATCATCAGTTGATGTTCGGTGATCATCGCAATCGCAATTTCAGTTGATATTTGGGTGATCGTCGAAATTTTTTGGTTATCATCGCAATTTTAGTCAATTTTTTTGTGATCTATGAATTTTATGGTGATCCAGGTAGACCCAATTGACCTGAATCAGACATTCATTGCATTTGAACCATGTTGGTTAATTAATTAGCATGTACACATTAGGGCTAGGTTTTCTCCAGCTATAGGCCCAATCATCTGTTCCAAGAGTGTAGTAGATTATCTTTTTATGAGATCTATGAATTGTTCGTCATTGATATACCATTTCCATTTTGAGATGAGAATTTCATGGGAAATGCTATCGAGGCAAACTGTTCGTCATTGATATGCCATTTCCATTTTGAGATGAGAATGTCATGGGAAATGCTATCGAAGCAGCGAAGCACATCGGCGCAAGGTCTCCTCTACATAAGACGGTGCTTTCTTTAGTGCAAAATTTGTAAACTCTATTTACAAGGCCTCACGCGCAACGGTATACAACGAACAATAATGTTGAACAGTGGAATTCACAAGAGCAGTGGTAGGTGTAACATTAGTGCTCAGCCTAGGACAAGCAACTTATCAAAAATATGCCTGAAAAGCTAGGCGTTTTAGTTGTCTTTTATCCTACTCGAGTACCTTGTGGTTCTTGACTGTCGCTTGTGCATTTCACTGCACTACAGTACAAGCTAGGCGCACACTTGCCGACAAAAAAGCCAAATAAATCGGTGCCAAATGCGCAGTCCAACGAGAAAAGACAATAACTCTGGCTGCTATGAATTAGGTTTCGTATGTGGTAGTGGTGGTGTCGATGTGGTGCTTAAGAAGAGGATCAAGGGAAAGCTTGATCGAGCCCGATCATTCAAATTCATATGGTATTGAATAACTGATGTGTCCCATCCCCATCCTGAATCTTATGTTGCAGTTTATTAATTAATTTTTTCAGGGTTTACGGCTTCTATCCTTGCCATGGCCTCTTATCAAATTTCTTAACCATCATACTAACACTAAATTTTGTTGTTTATCCTGATAACGCTAGATATTAAACTTGATCGAGCACGATCATTCAAACTCATAAGATATTGAATAACTGTTGAATCCCATCTCCAACCGAAATTTTATGTTGTAGTTTAATAATTATTTTTTTCAGGGTTTACGGCTTCATCCTATATTCTTTCTTTGCCATGGTAGTAACAAAACTATTTTTACAGCATATGCTGCTCTTATCATATTTCCTAATCATCATACTAACACCCATTTTTTTTACCCTACTCTGCTATTACCCATATAACCCTAGATATTAAACTTATCAGGTTCTACTAATGCTCTAATAACCCTAGATATTTAATTTCAATTGCTCCTTTCTTGTACATTTTATTTGAGATAAACAAGTGTCTTTCTCCCCTACATTGATGTCCAACCCCTATCCCTTATCCATCCACTATTTTAAAAAAAACCTCTAGACAACCTTTCCAGTATTATAAAAACCGTATCCACTATTTAAAAAAAATACTCTGGAAAACCTTTCCAGTATTATTTTTTGATTCATGGATTATATTAATTAAACCCGTGATGTCCCAACTTCAAGAGGTTCCATGGCTTGCTCGAATACCACTAAAGCTAATCCTTAAAGTTTAAAAAAATCATGTCTTGACTAGATTCTTCTGCCCATTGATACCATTCAAAGGTATGTATAATCCATCCTCCTCTTCAATCTAAATTACCCATATCTATAATCCCATGTTAGAGCAAATTCCCTGATTTTTGCAGTAGGATGTCATCCATTCATTTGTAAATGAAGTTTTTTCCATATAATTCAGTTTTACTCTTATGATAAGTGGATTTGGATAAGATTTTAGGGCTTGTTCTGATGGCCTTCTGTTTGTATGGTAGTGGATTTCAATCACCCAACCAATCATTGACAACTGTAATATGCAGAGTTGCTTGCTTTTGGAACAATTCAAAATGTGGCAAACAATTACATGGAACGGTTTCATTTTCATTATGAAATTATCAATAGTTTAATGCTCGGAAAAAGGATCCACAACATAGACCATAGACCTTCATGACCAAGACACTTCTTATGTTACAACAGTGAATTAGTTTGATGATTCTTCCACCTGCAGAAATAGTTGAGGGAAAATAGTATTTCTTGTTCCCATTTGAGGAGGCCAAGTAGTAATGGGATTAGAGCCCGCAGAAATGTTGAGGGAAAATACTATTTCTTGTTCCCATTTGAGGAAGCCAAGTGGTAATGGGATTAGAGCCTACAAAAATAGTTGAGGGAAAATAGTATTTCTTTTTCCCATTTGAAGAAGCCAAGTAGTAATGGGATTAGAGCCATGGGAGTTGGCGTTCTTGCTCATCATTTAAAACTCGAACACCACATGCCGACACGAATTCAATTATGACAGAGGTAAAGATCGGTTTATTTAACAAAAGACTTAACATCCGCAATTTTCCATAGCCCAAGCAAGTAATGGAAAGTTGCGCTCTCCCGAGAAATTTCAGATTGCACCATGTTCCTTAATTTCTTCACAGATGTTCTTGAATCTTGTATACTTTACCGAAACACTTTTTACAGTTGTTCTTGTGTACTAGCTCAGCAAAGCACCCTTTGTTTTTTTTGTTTTTTTCAGATACAGGGCATAGATTTCTTCTTTTGTGGACTTTGCAGTTACATATTTTCACCTTTACTTCAATGGCTCCCTTGACTCTCATTTTGATCAAATTGATCTCCTCCTCCACCTTTCCTTCTGATGGTCCCTGTACCTCTGGGTAGCACGCACACCCAACTTCACTGCTCAGGAAGGCCTCACCTTCTACCATTGATGAGCTCCAAGCCACCTAGCTACAACTTATGGCTAATAACCAGTTTAAATCATTATCATTTGAATTATCATCACCAGTAATCTCAACAAGAGTAAATTCCATTTCCTAAAATGATGGAACCGATTGGTATCTCTAACAAAAATTTCTCGCCTTACAAAATCTGGAGATAAACTTGGTGGCAATGTTGTAATCACCACACATACGAAGGTTATTTATCACCCAAATATGTGTCCTTGGGCATGTATTTATAAGCCCAAAAATATTAGCAAGATTTTCGCTGTGGCCATAGAGAACACGTCCCTTATCCTCCTCTTCCACTTCCACATCTTGTAGCAGAAAGTTCATGGTGGGTACATACCTTGCATCCTTCATCATTTTTCTTACCTTTGCAACATCATCCCCTCTGCCCACAATAGCATAGATGTTTGACAGAAGTGCACAATTTTCAGCATTTTGGGGGTTTAAGAACAAAAATAAGTTTTGCCACATTCTCTGCTAAATCTATATTTCCATGTATTCTGCAGGCACCAAGTAAAGCTCCCAAAACACACGCATCAGGTTCAAGAGGCATCATGTTGATGAAGTGTTGTGCCTCCTTAGGCATTCACAGCGACCAAGAAGATCAACCATGCAGGCATAATGCGCCACAATAGGCTTAATGCCATAATCATGACTCATTCTCCTAAAATATTTGCAGCCTTCATTTACCAAGGCAGTATGTACTATGGCGTGCCCACGAATAGCATATGCTAAAATTATTGCATCCCACAAAGCCACATATCTATGAGGAATTATATTAAACACTTGGAGCATCTCCAGTAGCATCCACATAAACAATCTCCCTTGAAATGATGGAAGCATTTGGCATCCCTCACAATAACGCGTAGCCTACGCGTTAGCCTAAACGTTCGAAGATTTCACCCTTTTCAATTTCACATAGTGTTACAAATATCGCCGATATAGCGATATATCGCGATACGATCTCCGCGGCGATATTATCGCTAAACATCGGCGATTTTTTCCGACGATTTTTTCTTAGAAAAATCGCGATTTAACGCGATGTGTTTTGAAAATATCGTTGCTCACTTTTCCAACCCGGCCGATAAAAGGTTAAAACGCGGTTTTTTTTTGGTTTTATTTCATTTCTGTTAAAGATATCGAACGCGCCAACAGGAGAACAACGAGGGTTCCAACTTTCGTTGGCCTTTGAAGTTGCCGACAGGAGGAGCTGACTCGAGCTTCCGGATTCTGCGCAGACTCCAGAGGTTAGTAAACTGTAAAACTGTAAATCATTGTGCAATGGAGTCTCAACTCTTGACTGTGCAATAAAATTTGAATTTTGAATACACCGTGGGTGAACACTGAATACGTCGTGGAGCGGGGAGACTGTCGCCACTGTGGGTAGACCGCCAGTGGATTGTGGTATAGTATATAAACTGTGGTATAGTATATAATATGTTATATATATTATATATAATGTATTATATAATATATATTATATATTATATATATAATACATAATATATTATATATAATATATAATACATATTACATATTATGTAATATTATATATTATATAATATATAATATTATATAATATATTATGTAATATTACATAATATAATACATATTACATATTATGTAATATGTATTATATATTATATATAATATATATAATAATATATATAATATAATACATTAAAATATATAATTAGAAACACTTTGCCATGAAGCTCTAAAATTCCTTAATATTTAATAATTGAAATCAAAATGGATGAAAAGTACCCATAAAAATAGGCGCAATCATAATAACACTCCAAGAAAATAATACATTACAGTGTACACACAACACCACCAAATTTTAGTGCACTATAAATTCTCCCTCAAACTTAGTCTATAATTATCTTTTAGTCTGGGAAGGCTCTTTAAAATTCAGCATATATTAATGAATGAGTTTGAAATATATTTTACATACAAGAAAGTAACTAACCATGGACTGTTCACAATAACACTAAATCAGTGCTCTAAATTACAATTATTACAGTATGATATATACATTAAAATTTAAAACAGACCTCTGTAGAGGTTTCCACAATACAACCTCCAAAGTTTAAATCCCTGTAGACAAATTGAAATTATTTATCTAACACTCTGGATTTACTCTTCTAACTATCTTTGTTTCTTTATTGTTGTTAAGATATTATGTTGAATACTCTTTGTTTCTATTTTGTTATGGCTGTATGCTTCATGAAATGCTGATTATCAACTTTTTTTATTCATATATTAATACTCAGCTCACAAAAATATATCATCCTAAAGTAGTTTCAGTGAAAAGGTGATAGGTAACATTGTAATATATATTATATATTATATAATATAATATATATTCTATATAATATATAAAATTTAAATTTTAAAATTTAAATTTAGAATAAATCTAAGAAATTAAGAATGTCTTAGGGCTTAGAATAAATTAAGAATGTCTGTATGTCTCATTTGCCAATGAAATTCGCTAAAAAAAACTCTTTTTTTTTATGTTACAGGTTTTGATTTGCAAAGCTACAAGCATGCCGAAGAATTTGGATCCATTTTGGGAGTATGCAGAGCCGGTTGATCCACAAAATCGGCAAAAGCTTAGATGCAATATGTGTGGGAAGGAGATGACGTGGGGGATAAGTAGGATCAAATACCACCTCGCACAACTTGCAGGGCATGAGGTGGATATTTGTAAAAACTCCGCTCCTGAAATAGTTCATAGGGCCAAACTTGCAATTGAAGGTATTGGCAAGAGGAAATATGAGAGGGAAGCTTTGAGGCAAGAACTTGGCATGAGAGCAGCATTAGGATCTGGGACAGCGGGACACACTTTAGGGGGAGTGAGACCTTATCCTCATCTTCCGTCATGCCTTCAACAACACACTCTATTTCTCACTTTTTGTCAAGATCTGGTCCTGGTGGGCAACCAGGTATAAAGTCAATGTACAAGATAAAAGAGAAAAAGGACGCAGATAAACTTGTGGGTCAATGTCTTTTGTGGAGTGATATTCCATTCCACTTTGCGAGGAACCCATTCTACGTGCAGATGTTCGAAGTTGCTGCTATTGTTGGGACGGGGTATAAGCCCCCCACTTATGAGGAGTTGAGAGGGCCTATCCTTGATGATGAAAAGGTTGATTGCACTTCTAGGTTGGAGGAACTTCGACGTTCATGGGAGGCCACAGGATGCATCGTGATGTCAGATGGTTGGAGTGATAAGAAGGGTAGGACCCTTCTCAACTTCTTGGTTCATTGTCCTCGAGGCATAATGTTTATAAAATCTGTGGATGCATCTACACAGGTCAAAGATGCAGCATTACTATGTCAGTTGTTGGATGAGTTCATCCAAGAGATAGGTCCGCAGCATGTTGTCCAAGTAGTAACGGACAATGTTGCGAATTATGTGGCAGTCGGTAGGATGCTTATGGACAGGCATCCAACTTTGTTTTGGACACCTTGTGCAGCACATTGTATTGACTTGATCTTAAAGGATATGGGGAAGATTCAGTTTATCAAGGATGTCATTCATTCAGCAAGAAGCATCACCAAATTTATATACAATCATGCTTCTGTTCTTAGCCTGATGAGGAAGTTCACTCATGATAGAGAGTTGGTCCGTCCTGCCATCACTTGGTTTGCCACTTGTTTCATCTCTCTTCAGTCTCTCCTTACTTCTATGTGGGACTTGCAGACTATGTTCCTTTCAGCTGAGTGGCGTGCTTTATCAATTAGCACTAAACCGGAGGGACATGACATATTCAGGCTAGTGTCATACCAGGAGAGCTTCTGGGATGGGGTGAAGGAGGTGTGTACTATATGTGAACCTTTGGTAAGGGTTCTACGCTTGGTTTATGGAGACAAGCCCGCAATGGGCTACTTGTATGAGGCCATGGATAGGGCCAAAGAGGCCATTAATGCCTACTATGAGGACAAGGGGGAAGAGGGGCAAGCAAAACAACAATTGATATGGGAGGTGATTGATCAGCGATGGAACAAAACACTTCATCGCGCCATTCATGCTGCAGGCCTATTCCTCAACCCCGCATTTTTTTACTCATGTGGCTTCAACTTTGATGCAGAGGTAATGGATGGGTTCTTGGAGTGTGTCCAGAGGATGGTGCCAAGTGCAGCTGACCGTTCAAATATTTCCAAAGAGTTGGAAGTCTATAGGAGGGCCATGGGAACATTTGGCTTTGATATGGCTATTAATGACAGGAAGAACATAATGCCAAGTAAGTTTCACCTTGTTTCAAAATTTAATTTCATTACTTTCTTTGTTTTATATTTCAAATTTTCAATATCTTCTCTTATGTTTCTCCAATTCATTGTAGATACTTGGTGGGAAACCTATGGAAGACGAGTACCCCATCTCCAAAAGCTTGTTGTTCGGATCCTAAGCCAAACATGCAGTTATTCTGGTTGTGAGTGCAACTAGAGTGTATTTGAAAAGATACACACCAAGAAATGCAACAGGTTTGAGAATTTGAAATTAAATTCTAAATTCATTATAACTTGTAATTTATGTCATATGGGTAATTTTAATTTATGTATTCTAAATTCTAATTGGATAAATTTATGGTAATCATACAGGTTGGATACCCAACACCTGAATGATTTAATGTACGTCTCCTAAAATCTCAGGTTGTGGGTGAAGCAACTTGAAAAAAAACCTGAGGTGGAGGCTATTTCATTGGATCACATTGACACCACTGCTGCATGGAGAGCGGAGATTGAGAAACCTATTATGGAGGTAGCGCCTAATTGGTTAGAGGATGATACACAGGACATGGAGACTGAGACATGGGACGATGAGTGGTTAGACGCATCTGAGATTGTGCCACCACTGGAACCACCAGCCACACAGCCACCACTTTCACAGCCACAGTCTCAGTCAGAGGGAGCCAGATATATGGGCAGTGGTAGCAGTAGCAGTGGTAGAGGACTTGATGAGGGTCTAGTACCTCATCATTCTTCTAGTTCTTCTAGAGCACATCAGTTTCCAGGCACTTCTAGAGGACAAGGAAGTCCACGACGACCCCCACGAACACCTGGTTTTTCTAGCCCTGGAGGCAGAGCCATTATTAGAGCGATTACCTTTGCCCGTAAAAGGGGTAGAAGGAATCCATAGTTTACTTTATTTGGTTGATTTCATTGCATATGAGATACATATTACATAAAACATTGACTGTATTTTTTTGGTGATTCATGAGTCAGGGACTCAAGATCCGACACACGATTCATTTTTGATGTGTGATGTATCACTGGACCTCTTATACATCTTATATATTGGTTTTATTTCCATATTCATGTAGCAATGTGTTTATTTGATGTTCTTGTTGCTTTAGATGTTTAGAAAATTGAAAAAAAAATGAATATTTTTGTATTTTTTTGCATTGCCGATATATTGCCGATGTTTGTCGACATTTTCGCCGATAAATCCGATAATATCTTTTTGGACCCTCGGTGATATATTCACCGACACAACCATTACAAATATCATGTCGGCGAATATATCGCCGAGGTTCCAAAAAGATATTATCGGATTTATCGGCGAAAATGTCGGCAAACATCGGCAATGCAAAAAAATACAAAAATATTCATTTTTTTTCAATTTTCTAAACATCTAAAGCAACAAGAACATCAAATAAACACATTGCTACATGAATATGGAAATAAAACTGATATATAAGATGTATAAGAGGTATAGTGATACATCACACATAAAAAATGAATCGTGTGTCGGATCTTGAGTCCCCGACTCATGAATCACCAAAAAAATACAGTCAATGTTTTATGTAATATGTATCTCATATGCAATGAAATCAACCAAATAAAGTAAACTATGGATTCCTTCTACCCCTTTTACGGGCAAAGGTAATCGCTCTAGTAATGGCTCTGCCTCCAAGGCTAGAAAAACCAGGTGCTCGTGGGGGTCATCGTGGACTTCCTCGTCCTCTAGAAGTGCCTGGAAACTGATGTGCTCTAGAAGAACTAGAAGAATGATGAGGAACTAGACCCTCATCAAGTCCTCTACCACCGCTACTGCTACCACTTCCCATATATCTGGCTCCCTCTGACTGAGACTGTGGCTGTGAAAGTGGTGGCTGTGTGGCTGGTCGCTCTGCAACTGGTGGTTGTGTGGCTGGTGGCTCCGGTGGTGGCACAATCTCAGATGCGTCTAACCACTCATCGTCCCATGTCTCAGTCTCCATGTCCTGTGTATCATCCTCTAACCAATCAGGCGCTACCTACATAATAGGTTCCTCAATCTCCGCTCTCCATGCAGCAGTGGTGTCAATGTGATCCAATGAAATAGCCTCCACCTCAGGTTTTTTCTCAAGTTGCTTCACCCACAACCTGAGATTGTAGGAGACGTACACTGGATCATTCAGGAGTTGGGTATCCAACCTGTATGATTACCATAAATTTATCCAATTAAAATTTAGAATACATAAATTAAAATTACCCATGTGACATAAATTACAAGTTATAATGAATTTAGAATTTAATTTCAAATTCTCAAACCTGTTGCGCTTCTTGGTGTGTATCTTTGCAAATACACTCCAGTTGTGCTCACAATCAGAAGAACTGCATGTTTGGCTTAGGATCTGAACAGCAAGCTTTTGGAGATGGGGTACTCGTCTGCCATAGGTTTCCCACCAAGTATCTACAATGAATTGGAGAAACATAAGAGAAGACATTGAAAATTTGAAATATAAAACAAAGAAAGTAATGAAATTAAATTTTGAAACAAGGTGAAACTTACTTGGCATTATGTTCTTCCTGTCATTAATAGCCATATCAAAGCCAAATGTTCCCATGGCCCTCCTATAGACTTCCAACTCTTTGGAAATATCTGAACGGTCAGCTGCACTTGGCACCATCCTCTGGACACACTCCAAGAACCCATCCATTACCTCTGCATCAAAGTTGAAGCCACATGAGTAAGAGAATGCAGGGTTGAGGAATAGGCCTGCAGCATGAATGGCACGATGAAGTGTTTTGTTCCATCGCTAATCAATCACCTCCCATATCAATTGTTGTTTCGCTTGCCCCTCTTCCCCCTTGTCCTCATAGTAGGCATTAATGGCCTCTTTGGCCCTATCCATGGCCTCATACAAGTAGCCCATTGCGGGCTTGTCTCCATCAACCAAGCATAGAACCCTTACCGAAGGTTCACATATAGTACACACCTCCTTCACCCCATCCCAGAAGCTCTCTTGGTATGACACTAGCTTGAATATGTCATGTCCCTCCGGTTTAGTGCTAATTGATAAAGCACGCCACTCAGCTGAAAGGAACATAGTCTGCAAGTCTCACATAGAAGTAAGGAGAGACTGAAGAGAGATGAAACAAGTGGCAAACCGAGTGATGGCAGGACAGACCAACTCCCTATCATGAGTGAACTTCCTCATCAGGCTAAAGCACAGAAGCATGATTGTATATAAATTTGGTGATGCTTCTTGCTGAATGAATGACATCCTTGATAAACTGGATCTTCTCCATATCCTCTAAGATCAAGTCAATACAATGTGCTGCACAAGGTGTCCAAAACAAAGTTGGATGCTTGTCCATAAGCATCCTACCGGCTGCCACATAATTCGCAGCATTGTCCGTTACTACTTGGACAACATGCTGCGGACCTATCTCTTGGATGAACTCATCAAAAAACTGACATAGTAATGCTGCATCTTTGACCTGTGCAGATGCATCCACAAATTTTATAAACATTATGCCTCGAAGACAATGAACCAAGAAGTTGAGAAGGGTCCTACCCTTCTTATCACTCCAACCATCTGACATCACGGTGCATCATATGGCCTCCCATGAACGTCAAAGCTCCTCCAACCTAGAAGTGCAATCAACATTTTCATCATCAAGGATGGGCCCTCTCAACTCCTCATAAGTGGGGGGCTTATACCCCGGCCCAACAATAGCAGCAGCTTCGAACATCTGCACGTAGAATGGGTTCCTCGCAAAGTGGAATGGAATATCACTCCAGAAAAGACATCGACCCACAAGTTTATCTGCTTCTTTTTTCTCTTTTATCTTGTACATTGACTTTATACCTGGTTGTCCACCAGGACCAGATCTCGACAAAAAGTGAGAAATAGAGTGTGTCGTTGAAGGCATGACAGAAGATGAGGATAAGGTCTCACTCCCCACTCCCCCTAAAGTGTGTCCGGCTGTCCCGGATCCTAATGTTGCNCTGCTCTCATGCCAAGTTCCTGCCTCAAAGCTTCCCTCTCATCTTTCCTCTTGCCAATACCTTCAATTGCAAGTTTGGCCCTATGAACTATTTCAGGAGTGCAGT
>LPNX010555952.1:541704-569846 GCA_001517045.1 Pseudotsuga menziesii | reverse complement strand
AGTGTAGGTGTTCTTGGCTCTGTTATGAGCTCACCAGCTTAGCAAATTGCCTTCATCAGCTCCTTAATGGCCTGATAAACCCAACTTGGTTGGCTTGGCTGTTTGTTTTTGTGTATCATGGCTATGTGTAAGCCTGCTAGTTCCCTTATTCCTTGGAGAATCATGCCCAGCTCGGGGGTGGCAGCGTTGCTGAGAGATTAAGGAGCACGCTGGCCTATGGTTGGGTGGAACGTTGCAGCGATGTAGCTGGTTGCGGAGCAAAGCGTTCATAAGATAAGTGATCTTGTGCATTTTTCCTCTGCAATTCCATATTCACTGTTAATTAAAAGGAATGAACATGTTGAAGAATGCTTGTTTAAATGCATGTTGTTTCCGCTGTGCAAAATGAATTAATTAGGCTGTGTATGTTAACTGAATGCTTGTAGGAATGCAATTGTTTCCGTTGTGTATGATGATTAAAACTCACTATGCATGACAAACATTCCTGTGTGCATGTTTTAGACAAATGTTCAAATTTGTATGGTTAAGCATTCTGTTCTAGGCAATTTTTAAGCCTGTACATGTTCATGGGCGTTTAGCCCGGCCTGAATAAGCTCTTAGTCGCGTCCTCTCTGCCGGCCGGAGGCATGGGGACGTGACAATCCGTTTTTCACATGCCTCTGTAGTTTCAAAGATAATTGCTAATACTATTAAAAAAAATTGACAGTTTTGTCAACAAGCTTTCGCGATTTGAAAGTAATCAAAGTTATTATTGCAATGTGAAACCAGCGAAGTTCATGATAAGAAGACTTAACAGAAAAGACAAAGAAGTATATCATGAGATGTAGACTATTCTAATTATTTAATTTACATAAATTTGAAATTGAATATATAGTTTCATGTTATTAGGTAGTTAACTTAAAGTTACAAAAGGAATTATGCTATAATGCCATATAAACCAAAGACCGTTTGCCTTTCAATGCTATAATGCCATATAAACCAAAGACGATTTTCCTTCGAACAAATTATATTTGATCTTTATTGATAAATCATTCTGAGATTCTCACATCACCTCATAATATGAACGATTCCTTTTATTTTTACATGCTTCAAAGATAATAGCTAGTGTTGTAAACTGTTTTGATAGTATCCATTCTCTTAACAAGATTTTGCAACTTTGAAGGTAATCACAGTTATCACTATAATGTGAAATGTTATACCAAAATCCTGTCACCATCATGTGATAAGACATTTGATATACCTACTTGCCCTAAATCCCAGCTTCTAGAGTGGAAACTAAATGGTTTTTCATCAATATGTCATACAAATTCCCAACACCACGCATGCTCCTTTATCTAGGAGCGGTACCCCTGCTCACACCGCCTTTCATCGGTTGTCCACAAGCGGTGCCACCACCCATTGCCCTTAGTCCATAGGCGGTTATTACTAGAACCGCTCTGTCATAGAAGGAGAAGCATGGTACCCTGGGTAAAAAGGAAAAAAGAAAAGTTTCTCGAGGCTTCTAGATGATAAGCCTCGTGTACTACCTTATCCCTACTGTTGTGGGTTGGTTGAGCTCGAGATCCCTCATACTAGGATCTTATAGGCCACCTCACCCACTAATTTCTCAACCATCTCTATCCATTAAAGCCTTATAAATATGAGCTCAAAGCCATGGTTGAGGAGAGAAAATTTGAAGGTATTATTATGTTGTTTGATTGATTCTTGGCCCAATATCATTTGGAGAGAGCATAGAGAGCTAGAGTCGGAGATTTTGGGGATGAAGAGCTGGTTTCATGGATATGCATGTCAACACTAAGGCTTGGTTGTAGACTTCTTCATATTTCTAATGCAAGTTGATTTTTGTCCCACATATGATGTTGTTGTTGTGATTTCGCATATATATGTTGTTAGATTCTTTAGCCACTAGCATAGATTAGTAGATCATATTCTAGTTGCTTTGATTCGTTTTGTGTTGAGCTTTTTTGCAGGTACACAGGTGAACTGTCAAAGCCTTGTATTCCAGATATCTACAGCGTCTAGGGAGAGTCTTCAACCTCTGTCCTCTATTTGTTCTGGATCTGAACCATTCAGACCAGTGGAACACCTTGCTATCCGCAGGAGGTGAAATATTCCAGCCAACAAATCTGGCGACTCCGCTGGGGAATAGAGTATTCAGTTGTTCTGATCTTCCTCAGTCTGCAACTCTTGTCCGAATCCAAGCTCCATTTTCTTCAACTCTTTACAGTCAAATCTACTTTCTGATTTTGTATTATTTGGGTTTGAAATTTCCAGATCTGTTCAGATCTAAGTCATTTCAGTCTTTTATGCTTTGTTACCACATTCAATTCAACAATATTTGCCTTGATCTAGCCTTTTTCTAACTGGATCCTTCGTTCTCCTTTATGTTTTGGATTTACATAGGGAATCGCACATGTTCTGTTGGAAAGGAGCGGTAACACTGCCTGAGTCTAGTTAGCCAGATGTGGTGCCACCGCCTGAGCCTAGTTAGCCAGATGCGGTGCCACCGCCTGAATCTAGTGAGCAAGGAGCGGTTCTGCCTCAAAATCACCTGTCAGTAGCTTCATATGCGTGGTGCTAGGTAGGCCCTGTTCCAGACTTTATATTTTTATTTTTGTGAGTTTTTTGGCTTACTTTTTGATGAAAATGAAGTGTACTTTTGAAAAAAAAAATGCTCCCTCACGGCCAGGAGGGGCCATGAATTGTATATTTTGTAGTCGCTTTGATTGTTGTATTCCCTCTGCATTCAAAGAGAGTTTATGTTTCTTGCATTAGATTTTGCATTATTTTCTTTGCTTGAAATCTCTTGCTCTTTTCTGTAGATATTATTCATTGGAATTGGAAATATACATTTCATTTTCTTGAGTAGACTTTGGTTTGTTTTGGACTTAGAATGCATGAGTGATCCATGTTGTTTTGAATCTTTCTTTTCTTGGGTGTTTCTTGTTTCCTTTTGCATACTGATTTTTTCAGTGCTTGGTAGGAAAGATTGGTTCTTCATTTTCTTATCTATTTCAAAGAGAAGTTTTATTTTTCTCTCTCTTTTGCTTTATTCGCAAGATTGTTGAACGATTTTCTTCTTGTTTTGTGCATGATTGTTTGAAATTCTAGATCTTACTTTCATCAAGAAGAAATGATTGTTTTCAGCTTTGCGTGCATTAGAGTTAGATTTGTTTGGAAACGTTAGTGAAATGATCTTTCCATTGAGTTTTTATGCGTCTTTTTAAAGCATGAAAATATAGGAAACATTTTGATTTATGTTATAAGTTCTCCATATATCTTTCTTATTTGCTTTGAAGATTGTTTGGGGTGTATTGATATTTCACTTTTCATTTGAAAAGATAGAATTGCATTTGCATTTGGGTGTGCATTTTGGGAAGAAAAGTAAATCTCTCTCCCTCTCTTAGGTAGAATTTCATTGAAGAGGAAAACTTGCATTGCCATATAGATCAGTGTGCATCCTCTTTAAATTCAAGTTTTCACTCCATGGTTCCACCTAAACGCACACGATTAAATTAACGGTAGTACTAGGTTAAAACTTTTAGCAATTTGAGTGATAAGTTAGAGACATGTTTGGGCATTGTTAAACGTAGGAGCTGTCGTTATTTGTCAGCATTACATCCCGGGACTCAGGAGCATTGTTAAACGTAGGAGCTGAGTTCAGTGGGAGATTTGGAGTGTTGATTTGTGCATTGAAATAGAATGGAAAGTAGTTCAAGAATTAATATCGAGAGATTTAATGGCAAGAATTTTGAGCTATGGAAGTTCAAAATGGAGGGTTTTCTTGTAGATCAGGAATAGTGGATTGTTGTGGATCTAGGTACAAAACCCATTGGGACGTCACAAGAATATTGGGATAAATTATAAAGAAGGGAAAGGAGTAAATTATAATAGACTTATCAGACTCTGTGTTATTGAAAAAATCTGGTGAAGATAGTGTGGTAAAGCTTTAGGGGAAACTAGGAAGTTTGTATCAATCAAAATCCCTTATGAACAAGTTGTTTATGCAAAAGAAACTGTTTAATCACATAATGGATGAAAATGACAAAGTGGCATAGCATATGAATGTCTACAATACTCTAGTAATTCAGATAACCTCTATTGGCACTAAAATAGTTGAAGAAGATAAATGTATTACATTATTGTGTTCTTTTCCAGATTCTTGGGACAACTTGATTGTTGCAATAGGTAGTGCTAGTTAAGAAACCTTAAATTTTGATGAAATAGTATCATCCCTCCCATCATAAGAGATGAGGAGAAAAACCATGGATAATCATAGCATGGGTTCCTTGTCTGTGAGAGGTTTCCCCAAAGAGACAAACAAAATAAAGGATCTAGGGGGGGATCTAAATCTATGGGTATATCTAAATCCCCGGGAAAAGGAACAAGGTAGTGTTGAAAATGCGGTATAGATGGGAACTATAAAAATAATTGTAGACAGAGGAATGTTGAGAAAGAAAAGAGATCTAAGGATACGCCTTCCACAAAATAAAATACCTCCTCACAACAAGGAGGGGATATGTACCTAGCTTCCATGGGTAATCATTCAGAACATGATATATGGTTGATTGACTCAGGTGTGTCATGTCATGTGACCCCTCATAGGGAGTGGTCATGTGAATACAAAAAATACAATGGAGGATATGTGTAATTGGGATACAATTCACCAGGAAATATTGTTGGACGTGGTAGAGTCAAGATGAAACTAAAGGATGGAAGGATTAGAACTCTACCTGGAAAGATACACATACCAAATCTAGAAACAAAAATGATGTATATCGGAAATATGGATGTTGCAGGTGTAAAGAATTTGTGTGGAGATGGTGGTTTCAAAATGGTTCGAGGATCGATGGTATTGATTAGGGGAGATCTATATAGAGCTCTTTACAAACTATTGGGAAGCACCATCATCGATGAATGTAACAACTCTGTTGTTCCTAAGGAAGGAGGTAAATATGACAAAACATTGAATGCATCAAGAGGAAAGGCGATGATATGGCATCAAGGATTGGGGCACATCGGAGAAAAGGGACTTCAAGCATTACAAGGTAAAGGTATGGTTGAATGTATGATTGATTGTACTCTGGATTTTGATTTCTTTGAACATTGCATATTTGGAAAATAGAATTGAGTAAGATTTGCATATGGTGCTACAAGAGCAAAGGGAATTTTACTGTTAATATGTAGTGATGTGTTTGGACCTATGCTTGTTCAATCATTAGGTAGATCTATTTATTATGTTTCATTTATATATGATTTCTCAAGGAACACATGGATTTATTTCCTTCAAAAGAAATCTGAATTATTTGCTAAGTTTAAAGAATTTAAGGCTCTTGTAGAGAATTAGTCAGAAATGAAAATGAAGGTTTTCATGACATATAATGATGGAGAGTTCTGCAGGAATGAATTCAAGGGCTTCTGTAAGAAGTGTGGTATAGAAAGGCAGAATACTACTTCATACACACCTCAAAAGAATGGAGTTTCTGAAAGGATGAATAAGATGATGATGGAAAATGTAAGAAGCATGCTAAGCAGTGTTGGGATAGGAAAATAATTTTGGGAAGAGGCGGCGGAGACAACATGTTACTTGGTAAATTGACACCCCACATCAACATTGGTTGAAAAAACTCCACAAGAGGTATGTACTTGTAAGAAACCCTCTATTAAGCATCTGAATTTTCGGTTGTAGTGCTTATGTAAATGTTCCAAAGGAGAAAAGAAAAAAGTTGGATAATAAATGTATGCATTTTTATTGGTTATAAAGCTGGTATGAAAGGTTATAAGCTTTGGAATCATGTAATTAAGAAGATTGTTTACAGTCGATATGTTTTGTTTAGATAGGCCAAAGAAATCCCTAGAAAGGAAGTGACTCCAATGGAAAAGGAACCAGAAGAACATAGAGTTGGAGTTAGAAGGTGAATAATCTAACTCAACATAAGAAGAAGAACCTCATACCCCAGTTTTGAGGAGATAATCTCAAGAAAGAAGGAAACCAGAAAGGTATTCCACTCCTGATTTTTGCTCTCATTTTTCTTTTTTCTATTACTAATGATGATCCTATATATGTGAAGGAAGTTATTGATTCAGAGGATAGTGATCTCTAGAAGAAGGCCATGGTTGAAGAAATGGATGCCTTGGAAAAAAATGAAGCTTTGGATCTAGTTGAGTTAGCAACTAGAAGAAAATTTGCTGGCAACAAATGGTTGTTTGAAAATAAGTTAAATGTAGAAGTTAAAGTGGAGAAGTACAAAGCCTACTTGGTAGAAAAGAGATATTATCAGGTAGAGGGGATTAATTTTGGTGAAATATTATTTTCTCTAGTTGAAAAATTAACTTCTATTAGATTTATTATTTCTATTTTTGTTTCTTTTGATCTTGAAGTAGAGAGGATGGATGTTAAGACAATGTTCTTACATGGGGATCTAGAATAAGAAATCTACATGAAGAAAGCAAAAGGGTTCATAGGAAAGGGAAATAAAGAGATGGTATGTAAACTAAAGAAGTCCCTTTATGGTATAAAGAAATCTCCAAGTATGTGGTACCAAAAATTTCACACATGCATACTTGGATTGGGGTTTGTGAGAAGCAAAGTTGATCACTGTGTATACTCCAAAACATTGGTGATTACTTCATTAACATAGTACTATATGTTGATGACATGTTGATTGGAAAAAATAAATATGTTATAAATGAGGTGAAGTCTCAGTTGTCCTCTAAATTTGACATGAAAGATCTTGGTGCTGCAAACTTCATACCGGGAATGGATATAAGAAGAGATTGTGAAAACAGGAAGATATGGTTAAATCAAAGAAAATATGTTGAGACAATACTACAAAGATTTAACATGCAAGAATATAAGTCGGTCAAGGTCCCTATTATTGTAGGTGTAAAGTTATTTGTAGAGATGTTTCTCAAGACACAAGAAGGGAAAGAAGATATGTTACGAGTTCCATATGCTAGTGCAGTTGGAATTTTGATGTATGCAATGGTATGTACCAGTCCATACATTCCTCATGCAGTAGGATTTTTGAGCAGATATGTCAAATATAGGGAAAGAGATTTGGACAATTGTAAAGAGGGTCTTCATATACTTGCATGGCACCATAGATTATGTAATATACATCTACCAAGGAAGACCTAGACTAGACAGAGCAATGTGTATACATGGATTTGGTGATGCAGACTAGGATGGAGATATAGATAGAAAAATATCTACAAGTGGGTAGGTATTTAACCTATTTGTAGGAGTTATTAGTTGGATGAGAAAGAGACAGGTTGTAGTTTCACTCTCAACTATAGAAGCTAAATACATGGCAGCCACACATGCCAGCAAAGAAGTAGTATGGTTGCAGAGATTGTGTTCAAGTGTTGGGTTTGTAAAGAAAGTTTTAAGGTTAGATTGTGATATCCAAAGTGAAATATTCCTGGAAAATAAACCTTCTTATCATGCTAAGATAAAGCATATTGTTGTGGAATATAAATTTGTGAGAGATATGGTTGAAGACAAGAAGGCATTGCTATAAAAGGTTGACACCTTGAAGAATGTTGCAGATTCATTAAAAAATTCTGTCAGTACAGAGAATTTCTCTTATTACAAAGAATCTCTAGGTAATGATTCCCTGAAACTGTGACTTTATGAGTACATGACTGATTGCTATGCAAAGAAAACAATAAGTGGGAGAATGTTGGGTATATCTTATATTCTTTGCATGTGTGTGTGGGGAGGAGTTGCACCTGCCATTGACGCACCGGGTGATCCCTGTCGACACCTTCATGGAAGCTTTTATTAGGCCATTTCCAATGCAAGCGTAGTGAGCCCAAATTTTTGGGTTGTTTTTGGCTATTTTGGGGAATTTTCTAAAAATATGTAATTTAATTTTGGTTACAGGATTGGGGTCTATTTCCTAACCGAAGTTAATTGATTAGGGTATTGGATGTTGCATAATACCTATATTGTATTATGAGTTATTCGTAATGATAATGAGAAAATAGGAGGTGTGACTCTAAGGTTTTCTAGTTTTCCCGATTAAGGGTTTCTATATCTGTGTTTTATGTGTGAATTGTGTGTTGTAATATCTGTTTTATTAAAGAATTTGTATGATTTGCTTCTATGCACATGTTTAAAACTTACACAAAGACATAGTCAAGGTCTTAGAGACTATCAGACACTCGAGAAGAGGTATAGTCAATATTGTTGGGGAGTAGGCAAAACCCTTGGATATGTTATATAACCACATAGTAGGCTAGTGGGATGTTGTGGTACAAATATGAAATCATTGTAAAGTGATCAATCCTTGGAGAACATCATAGAGAATGGAAAGCTCACAGAGAACTTCTCTAGTTGGTACAATATTTTGATAAGTCAATGTTGAAAATTGACATAGGTAAGTTTTTCATGTTATAAATAAAATTACACATGTTTGATGTGGTGTAAAAGTTTGACATAATGGATTGTAAATCCATAGTTTCTAGTTTATGGAAACTACATTCTCGATCAGATCTAGAAGATGATACCATGGATGAGTAGTTAGTTGGTCTCTTAAGGTACTTAGCATACTTGTAATATTTTATGCTCATTACTAAGCATATGTTAGAGTACCTTTGAGGTATATTGGAATAAATTATTTATTGATTTTTGATACATAGTATACCTATTATATAACTTGGGATTAGCTATGTGTATTGTGGTTAGTACTATAGAAGCTAAGTGTATTGTAGCTATTACTACAGAAGCAAGGTATTTGTCAGAGAGTGCTATATAAGAAAAGTGTATTGCGGATAGTAAAACCTATCGAGGAGTAGTGTAGCTTGGGAAGTTACCTATTGGGGTGAAAGACTTGAGCCTACATTTATTAGGTAATAGATTCAAGTTTTTTAAAAACCTTTTGTTTCATGTTGAAGTAGATTAAGATGAAGTATCACTTCATCAAAGGCATGGTCATGTAAGGTGAAACTTCAATACATAGCTATTGATAAGTAGATTGCAGATGTGATTATAAATTTGTTGTCAATGATGAAGCTCAGATACTTTCTATATAATATTGGTATGGAAGAGAATGCTTGGTATGGAAAAGGATGTCTAGAATAATAGAGAATGGCTCCCTCACTAAGAGGGAGTTTTGAGTGTACAACATCATGAGTCATTCTCCGGTCTTGTTGTTTGCATCAAGTTAGGACTTATGATTTGTATCAAGTCTTATCTATATCCTCATATGATTGAGGTGGTGATGCTCGTATTGTAACGTTTTTTCATTTGTATCAAGACTGGAGACTTGTGGTTTGTATCAAGTTTGGACTTGTGTTGTATCAAGTCATTTTGATTCTCATAGATGATATCCTATGAGATGGATATCCACTTATGAAGATGGGCTTCTAAGTTATATCAAGCTATGGTCCTCATGTGGTCATCCAGAGAATGGATACCCGTTGAGGTGGAACTCAAGTCATAGAGGCAATTTTTATGTGATATATTACTAACCATGGTAATTTGAGATGGATAAATCTATTCAGTCTACTCTAGAGACTGATCACCTCTAGAGTGAATTACTTTAGTACATGACTATATGGTCTGAGAGTAATATAATATGATCATAACATGTGATCATTCTTATGAGTATATTAGGATGTGATGAATTAATGTTAACACATAGACCATGCAGTAAGATAAAGAGATAAGCAATAATGAGATAATAAGAAAAGAGATTTCAATTCCCCATGCAGAAGACTGGATGAAATCAAGATATAAAACTATAATTATAAAGCTTTAGTTAAAAATGAATGCCTCAATCAGTACTTTAGTTGAAGCATCCATTGGAATATTAATGTATACATTCAATTAAGTAAATAATAAACTTATAGTAGTCCATACAAAGTTAATAATCGTAAATAAATAAATAAAATTACATGGATGACACTTAAGTTAATCACCATAACACTTAAGTTATCGTGTTAACTAAGTGATCAATATTCAGTTAGAAATTGAGTTCACTCCAAATTAGTTAACTATCAATCAATGTCCATGATTGAAGGTATGGCACATTAGTTTTGCATGAAGAAGATTGCAATGCATGGATTGATTATTCCAAGAAGTAAATTTGAAATTGTAATGCATGGGTGCATAAATGGGATGCAACCATTCACCCTTGTTTGTGTTGGGATTATTTAATAATCTTCCCTTGTCCACCTTATTCAGTTTGTTAGTTTCCTAGTTTAGGATGATGTTATCCCTTTCCTAGTGATATGAAGGTGTTAATTGGGGCCCACTAGAAACTTGATGAACACTTATGCATGTGTTTAGGAAATATGGATACCAATCCATAGATTTTAGGATCCCACTCAGTGTTTTGGGAGTCCCACCCTTCGTTCACCCTCACCTGAATGGAATCAAGCTCTGATGACCACTTTTAGTTAGAGAAGTAACTTAATGCACCACTTATGCATGGGATTTTCATGATTTAAGGATAAAGGAACCCTGCATACTCACCTACCAACTCAGTTAAGTGATTGTTAACTGATTCAGTTGTCCATAGTTGCACTAGTGATGCATGCAATGGTGGTATTTCCTAAGTTAGTGATGTCTACAGTTAGGGATTCAAATCACTCCTGGACATTCCAATTTCCTTCTTTGTATGGTTCATACATAGATTAATGAATATAATTACCATTTTTTTTCCAATTGGTGTTTCTTCCATGATTAATTTCACAGTGTATTTTTACCAATTTTTACACTACAATTCATCTTTCTTCCTAATTCTTTCATTGTAAAGTATTATTTAGCCTGATGATCTCCTATGGTTCATAATTTCACATGGTATTAGAGATATAAAGAGATAGTTTATCTTTGATTTGATTTTTTTATGCAGGTTGTGAGAATTTTTTAGTAAAAATTGTGTTGTTGCTTCAACTACAAAATGGAGAATTCAACCCCCTTAACACCAAGAATCCTCACACCTTTAAATTAAATGGATTGGAGGGTAGATATGTAGATAGTATTTCACAACAAGAGTTGTATAGGGTCACAATGGGAAAGGAGGTCAAACCCAGTCAACTGTTGATAAATCAAAGTACCTGAACAAGCTTAATGAAGCTTTTGGTTTTATATGTATTGACATGTCCAGAGAATTGATCTTCCATATTGATGGCTTGAAAAACCTAAAGGAGGTATGGATGAAGATCGAATCTCTATTTGGAAATCGGCTATGAGATGAGAGGCCACATTTTTGGGAATGAATTAATTGCTCTTAAACCCAGTAGTTTCAAAACCATTCACCAGTTCTTCACCAAATTCAAATATTTGTTCATGTAGTGCAAACAATGTGGAAATGAAACGAAGGATGAGAAAGTGGTGATATACATTCTAAGTATTATTGGTCCTGTATTTTCAGTAGTTATGTCCACCTTCCACTCTAGCATACTCACAACCCCAAACTGATGAGTTCCTTCTCTAGATGCATTCATTGAATCCCTAGTCCAAAAACAAGACAAACTAATCCAAATGGGATCCCTAAAATCCTCCAAGAATCAGGCTCTTTTGGATGGGGAATCAAAGAATGTGAATTCTAAAGGGAAGTATAAGGGAAAGGACAAGAAAAATTCTAAATACAAATCAAATGAGAAGCATAATCCATCAGATGGAGCCTCAAGTTCCAAGAAGGATAAGAAAAACAGGTTTGAAAATACAAAATGTACCTATTGTAAACACACTAGAGAGTTCCTATATAAATAATACTATAGATAAAATTTCCAAAATTCTTGAACATAACCACATTTCCCTCCTAGAAGGAGCAAGGAAGACTGGTTCTGGAAGGAAGACAAATCATCATGAGAGATGCCATGAACTGAAAGATGGATTTTCACAATATCAATATTTCCTCAAAGATTAAAGAGTCATTTTATTCTTTAGATCTCATTGATGGTCCAAGCATTCAAATGGGAGATAATTCTTAGACCCCAGATGTAGGGAAGGGAACAATATAATTCGAACATGGAGTGTTCAACAATGTCTTGTATGTACCTTCCTTAGCAACAAACTTGTCATTTGTTAATCAGATGACACACACTGGTTCACCAAAGAAAGTTGTTTTTGAACCTGAAACAGTTGAGATCTCAGATATATTTTATGGGAAGCTAATAACTAAAGGTGCTTCAAACCATGCCTCCAAGGCATATGAGTTCTCACACTTTTTTCAATACTCGCATAAAATTTCCCTCTTGACCCATGCCAATGAGACAAGCAAAGTATCGCATGAGAGATTCAAATGATGTGAACTTAAAATACTTGCAGTAGTTGCACAATGAAAAAAATGGTTGAAGGATTTCCCCTCATAATTTTCTCTCAAGGAATCTGCAAAGGTTGCTTAGTAGGGAAGCAGCCAAAGAAAAACTATGATGTTAGGAAGGAAAGAAGAGCTACCTACACACTTGATTTGATACACACTAATGTCTCTAGACCAATGCTTATAGATTCTATGAATGGATATAGATACTTTATGACTTTCATAGATGACTATTCTAGGTTCTATTGGATTTATTTTCTTAAGAAGAATTCTGAGGTATTTGAGACTTTCAAAGTTTTCAAGGCCTTAGCTTAGAACACTGTTGTGAAGAATATCAAAGAACTCAGATCTAAAAATGGAGGGGATTACATCAAAAGAGAGTTTTAGTAGCTATGTGCTTCTCAGGGAATCCAAATGCAACATTATGTCCCATACACACCACAACCAAATGCTGTAGCTGAGAGGAAGAACCAATCATTGAATGATATGGAGACCTATCTGCTTGAAGAAAGGGATCTTCCACGATATCTCTGGGTAGAAGAAATGAACTGTACTTTTTCTATCTAGAATAGGGTACCTCATAAGTTAGTTGTTGGGGTCACTCCATTCAAAAAACTTATGGGACATGAGCCATAATCCCACATCTAAGGGTTTTTGGATCCAAGGCATGGGCCATAATCCCATCTGACAAAAGAAAATATATTTATCCTAAGAGTAGCGAATGCATTATGCTGGGATATGCAGAAGATACAAATGCTTACAAGATGATGGATATTGCAACCAGGAGATGCTTCATTGATGAAAGTGTCCAATTCAATGAATATCCATTGGAAGATCTGCAACCAGTTAAGGAGGAAGGTAGATCTGATATGCCTAAACTATTTTCACATGATGAAGATCAGAATGATGTTTCTTCTGATGATTCAGATTCAAAATTTAAAGATGAGGAACAAGTTGAATCATATCTTGATGTTGATTATGAAGGTCAATCATATTTAGATCCAGATCCAGCTCCTGCTCGCAATCCTAGGACAAAATGGCCTAAAAAACTCATTGAAGTTGTTGGGAACATTGTTGAGGATCAATCTGACCAAAGAAGAACCAGATCTCAGTACCAATATGAGAACCTTGCACTATGTCATAAAAATCCACTTCTTCCATAGAGGTGCTACATGATGGTGGGGTATGATCCACAATTCTACAAAGACGATTTCCATTATCCAAGATGGTAGGCTACCGGGGATGAGGAATATGAGTCACTGTAGCAAATAAATACATGGGATCTTTGTTGAGTTTTATCAATTTTCTTAGATGATATCTTAAAATAAATTATCACTAGAATATCATTGAAAGAACAGCATGCACATAAAACATAAGAACACAAGAACAAAAAGATTTTCCTCAGGGAAACCACAAGGGAGAAAACCCCACAAAACTTCCTCAATATAGATCTCGACCAGAGCAGTGTACAACCCAGAAAACTACTTCTAACTTCTTTTTAGCGCACTAGTTCTTCTCTCTCTTGCAAAACTGCTTGAGTGAGTGAGTACAAATGAAGGGGAGTGCCTCCCTATTTATATTCTTCTTTTGACTTGAACTCTAACTTGGTGGGGCCGAATTCACTAACTAACTGGGCCAACTTGTCCAACTAGACATCACAAATAACATTTATTATATTGACACTTGGGTACTATTGACCTGACTTACATTCGGAGGTTTACATTGAATCCTTCAATGGATCTAACAAGACCAAACTCATCTCCAATAGGAGGAATACAATACATCTAGAATATATTTTGAAGTTTCATTATTTTAACATTCCCTCTTAACTAGGAAGGTATTCAACTATAGTAGCAACTACTACTATTACAACTGTACCATTGACTAGTGAGACTCTATATGTGAGAGGAAGTTTTGATACATCATCATACATCTTCATCATCGATCTCATCTGGATCATCTTCTACTCTCATCTTTCTTCAATCATCTTCTTGTCATCTTCTAGACCATCTCTTGCAGTATCAACATATGAATGTTGAATCATCTTCTGGATCATCATTATCTATTGCTTCATCTTCTGTACCATATTCTATAGTATCGGTATGTGAATACCGAAACATCTTCTGAATCATCTACTTGCCAACATCAGTGTGTAAACACTGAACCATCATTTGTAACATCATCATCTGAACCATCGTCATCTACATCTTCAGTATGTAAATACTGAATCACCATCATCTGCATCTTCAGTATGTAAATATTGAAACATACATCTCAATCAATAAACAGTATAGCAGTAGTGTAACAACCATCTTTTCCTCTAACTATCTTGGAGCAACATCACGGTGAGTTATCTGGTAGATCCACCTGATCATTTTGTCTAACTTACTAACTCTTTCGAGCCAACAAGCCTAGTTAGATAGATGGACCTTCCTAGGGACCAATAATCCTTTTCTTGGCTTACAAACCCACTTGGGTTAAATTGATCTATCCAGACATACTAACCCCCCTAGGATCAACAGGTATCGTATGACTAACCCTTTCGGGCCAAACAACCCTAGCCAGACTTACCCTACTCTAGACTGATCTACTCACCACTGCATCCTTCTTCCATATACAGTCACTCCCTCTTTCGAGAGAGGTCCTTTTGGAATACACCAAGCTTCTCTCGAAATTATTCAAACTTTACACGAGCTAGAAGCTTAGTCAATACATCTGGCACTTGTTCCTCTGTAGGACCATAATTGAGCTTTAAAGCTCCTTTCTAAACCATGTCTCGAATGAAGTGATATATCACTTCAATATGTTTTGACTTATCATGAAATATTGTATTTTCTGTCATCTTGATACAACTATGATTATCACAAAGGATACCATTAACATCTATCTCTTCATCAAATTAACCTGCCAACATCTTTTGAATCCATACTGCTTCACTATAAGATGAACAAGCAACAATGTATTTTGCTTTCGCTATGCTAAGTGCAATACTAGTCTTATTTCTACTATACCATGAGACCATGCCTTATCCAAAACTAAAACAAGATCCTGAGGTTCCCTTTCTGTCTTTAGCACTTCCTACCCAATCTGAGTCTATGAACCCATGTAGTCTGATCTCACCATCTGATGTATATTTGAGCCCATAATCTAAAGTTCTCTTTAGATACCTCATCACATGTTTTTCTCCTATCAGGTGAATATGTTTGGGGTTCACCATGTACTGAGTTAGTGTGTTTATAGCAAAACATATATATGGTCTTGTACTGGTTAATTACATCAGTGAACCAATAATTTATCTGTTCAAGGTGGCTTCTACAATTTCTGAAGTATCGTCATTCAATAACTTCAAGTTTTTTGTCATCGGAGTAGTCATGTCCTTGCAATATAACACTCCAAACCTCTTTATAATTTCCACTGTATATTTTCCTTGGTTCTGAAAAATCTCATCTGGATATTTCCAAACTTCAAGACCTAGAAAGTAGTGCATCATTCTAAGGTATTTCATCTCAAATTTTGCAGCAATCTTCTTCTTGCATTCGTTGATGGGATTATCCTCTCCTGTCAAGAATAAGTCATCGACAAATAATAGTAATATAATAATCCCATCATCCTCAATCTTATAATAGAGATTAGAATCTTCCTTACTCTTGGTAAAGCCTAAACTTATCAAGAATCTATCAATTCTTCTGTACCATGCTTTGGGTGCTTGTTTTATCCCATACAATGCTTTCTTAAGTTTACAAACATAAGCTTCTTGATCATCGGTGTCGAAACCTTGCCATTGTTCTATATACACTTCGTCTTCTATCAAGCCATTTAGAAAATCAGTCTTTATATCCATTTGATGTAACTTCCACTTCTTTTTGGATTCCAAGGCAAGGAAAGTTCTAATTGAAGTGCACCTAGCTAGTGGAACAAAGGTCTATTCATATTCAATTCCTTACTATTGGGAGAACCCTCTAGCTATGAATCTTGCCTTGTACTTTTCTATACTACCATCTATGGAAATTTTTTTTTTAAGATCCACTTTGAGGATACCACTAACTTGTCTTTTGTTCTTGGTATTATTTCCCACACATCATTCTTTATTATGTATTGGTATTCCTCAACCATTGTATCAACCCATTCCTTATGCTTTGTTGCTTCTTCAAAACATGTTGGTTCTTTATCAACTAGATCGCTCATCAAATCCATATAACTGGGATATGACTTTGGCTTCTTCCTTTCTCTAATGGTTCCTTCTGGGGCACCATTCCTTTTTTCTTCTTCAATTACATCATGAGCCCAGGAAGGATTTCTCTTTTGATAAATCATTTCACTGGGTAATTCTTCTAGTAACTGAGGTTCAGTCATGTCATGACCCTCAAGTATCTGGATATGTTCTTTATTCCTAACTGGTTTAGGACTTTCTGCAGTTTTGGGAGTTTCATGTTCCTCTTCATCTTCCTTATCTTTCTTTGACTTTCTGAAAGTTATATCTTCATCAAATGTTACATCTTTGCTAATTTCAATATGATGGTATCATGGGATATAGATTTGATAGGATTTTGACTGTTCACTATATCCTACAAACAATCCCTTGTTTTCTGAAGGATCTAGCTTTGTTCTTTTCTCCTTGAGAATATGAATGTACACGGGACAACCAAATATTTTTATGTGACTTACCTCGGGATTTTCTCCGGAAAACATTTCTTCGAGTGTTTTGTTCCCAAGAGCACCGTGGGAGATTCTATTCTATACATATATTGATGTTCTGTCTTCTTCTTCCCACAGGTACATTGGTATATCTTGATCATGTATCATAGCCTTTATAGCTTCCATGATAAATCTATTATTTCTTTCTACCACACCATTTTGTTGAGGATTATAGGGAATGGTGAGCTCCCTCTTAATCCCTGCTTCCTTGCAGAAAACACTAAATTCATTTGATGTGATCTATCCTTCGTTATCTGACCTCAAAATATTTATTTTTCTTTCAAATATATTTTCTACTAAGGCCTTAATTTCTTTAAACCTTTCAAACACTTCATCCTTGTTTTTCAAAAAATATATCTAATTCTTATGAGAGTAGTTATCAATAAAAGAAGCATAGTAAACATCCCCGCTTAATGAAGTTGTTTGCATTGGCCCGCATATGTATGAATGGATAATATCTAAGATCCCTTTTTCTTTGCTATCACTTTTTGGATAGGGATTCTTAGTATTCTTTCCTTGTCCACATCCTCTGCATACTCCTTCATGTTCTATCTGAATTTCTGGCAGACCAGTCACAACTTTGCTTACTATTCGTAGAGCTTTGTAATGTATATGAGAAAGCCTTCTATGCCAAAGCTCACATGGATTTATTGTACTGGTTTCTAGTGTTGAATCTGCATGTCCCTTCAGTTTGTAGAGTCCTCCTTCTTCAACTCCAATTTCCACTACATCATCTATGGTCTTTCCTTTTGACCACATGAGGACTTTTCCATCTATGAAGGAAACTCTGAATCCTCTTTTGTCTAAATTTGAAATAGACAGAAGGTTCTTATTTAGTCCAAGGACATATAGGACATCTTTCATCTTCATGGACTTTCCAGAGTCCAACTTATAGGATGCTTCTCCCATTCCTTTGATGGGATATTGGGAATCATCTCCAAGCATTACTTTGTGTGGTGAATCCTTTTGTACAAGGCATGATAGTGAGTCTTGTAACTTGTCATATGCTTGGATGCACCACTGTCTACTTACTAGGTGTCATTTCCTGGTGAGACTGATCATGTTAGGGAAGAGATCAGTACATATTCTTCACTAGATTCTTCATCCTTATTTGCTTCCTCTTCAACTTCTTGATCACTATCTTCAATAGCATGGGCTTGGAATATTTTCATCTTTTTAACTCTTTCTGCTTTCATGGGATAGTTGATGGCAATCTGTCCCAACTTGTGACAAGTGAAGCACTCATAATTTGAGAATTCTTTCTTGGGCCTTTTGAACCCTTGAGTCTTATGAGGATGATCATGACTCTTCCTTTTGTGCTTGCCTTTGGCATGAGATGTCAAGGCTTGATCTTCATGGTCATTTAGCTTCACTTCTCTAGCTGAAATTATTTCTTCTTCTTGGACACATTATTCCCATAGCTTCCAGAAGTTTGTCAGTTTTCTTATTGAACAGATTCCTCGGATAAAAGATTCCCAATCTCTTGGAAGACCATTTAAGGTGGTCATCACAATTTCTTCTTCCTCTACTGTATCACCAATGGCTTCTAGTTGATCCCTAATTTTAGCAACTCTTGAAAAGTAAGATTGCATGGTCTCTGATTTTTTTAGTCCTTACACTTTTGAGGTGATTCCTCACGGTCATTTTTCTGTTGATGTTTCTTCCCTCCAATAGACTAGAAAGAGAGTTCAAACATTTCTTTTGGAATTTCCCTTGATGATAATTGAGGAATCAAGTTATCTTTGGTGGAGTCATCTAAGATCCTTATGGCTATGATCATGTCCTTATTATACTTGGACTTAGCCTCCTCCTCTTCTAGTTCTTTCACTTCCTCCTTTACAAACTTGTCTAGATCATTCTCTTGTGGGATGAGCATGATCCTATACTTCCATGCTCTGAAGTTTTCAGCACCTTCAAGATTTTCATCTAGCTTGGTGTTCTCAGTCATCTTCAATAGAATGAGAACTTCAAATGGGACAAGGAGGAAGAGTACTTACTTGAAGAAAATAGTTCCTGGCTTACCTCCTTCTAGTTGACCTAGGGATTGATGTGGAAACCCTAATTTCTCAACTGGAAACCCTAATAGGGTTGAGAGGTGGAGACTATGTGCCTCCCTGAGGTGAGGTAGACTGTAACTTGCTTTTTCTGAGATTGATGATGGAGTCTCAGAAAAACTAAACCCTAGTTTGTCCAGGTAGTAGTAACTGGTCAAAAACTGAAACTTCTTGAATTTTGGATCTATCTACACAAAAATATGCGCTCTTCAAGGGAGATTTGAGGAAGACCTCTTTCCTAGCTGATATGTCGATGGATTTGTTTAGAATGAAAAACCCTAGATGTGCAGTGCTTCCTTTCAGGGTGGCTCTGATACCATGTTGAGTTTTATCAAATTGATTAGATGATATCTTAAAACAATATATCACTAAAATATCGTTGAAAGAACAACATGCATAGAAAACACAAGAACACAAGAACACAAAGATTTTCTCAAGGAAGCCACAATGGAGAAAACCCCGCAAAAATTCCTCAGTATAGATCTCAACCAGAGCAATGTAAAACCCAGACAACTGCTTCTAACTTCTTTTTGGTGCACTAGTTCTTCTCTCTCTTGCAAAAATTCTTAAGTGAGTGAGTACAAATGAAGGGAAATGCCTCCCTATTTATACTCTTCTGTTGACTTGACCTCTAACTTGGTGGGGCCAAATTCACTCACTGATTGGGCCAACTTGTCCAAGTGGACATCACAAATAACATTTATTATATTGACACTTGGGTACTAATGACCTGATTTACACTCAGAGGTTTACATTGCATCCTTCAATGACTCTAACAAGACAAAACTCATCTCCAGTAGGAGGAATAAAATACCTCTAGAATATCTTTCAAAGTTACATTATTTTATCAATCTTGTCTCTCTTCCTCCAAGGACAAATATGAGTATAGTGAAAATGGAGCTACAAAACACAACTTGCATCTAATAGATCTAAAACCAAGTACAAGTCTCAGTTGGTTGCAAATGGGTACTCTCAAGTTCATGGTTTGGACTAAAATGAGACATTTCCTCTTGTTACAAGAATGCATTCTATTAGGATGGTTTTGGGAATTATAGATTCATAACAGTGGGAGGTACATCACATGGATGTTAAGAGTGCATTCCTACATCATGACTTAGAAGAAGAGATCTACATGAAACAAATTGAGGGGTAAACTGATGATCCTTCCTTTGTATGCAGGTTGAGGAAATCATTATATGGGATCAATAAATCCCCCAGAGAATTATATGCCAAAATGGACTCTTTCTTGCTATCACAGAGACTCGAAAGGTGCAAGTCTGACTACAATGTCTATATGCAGTAGAATTGAGGTTTCTTACTATTAATTGTATTATATGTGGATGAATTGCTCATCATCAGTGGTTCATCTACTAGATTAAGAAACATCAAGTTATAATTGAGAAAAGCTTTCTCCATGACAAATATAGGTCTACTGAGATAGTTTATTGGCCTTGAAGTAAATAAAAAATATTCAAGGATCATGATTTCACAGTCCATATACGTAGTTGAATTTCTCAAAAGATTCCACATGACTTATTGACAAGCAACAATGTTTTCTTTCCTAGCTGGCATCAGATTAGAAGAAGGTGGTTCTACTCCCTTGGTTGATCTTCCTACACCATTTGCACACGATGAAGATCAAAATGATGTTTCCTTTGATGATTCAAATTCATAATTTGAATATGAGGAACCAGTTGAATCAGATATTGATGTTGAGTATGAAAATCAAGCATATTTAGATCCAGATCCATCTCTTGCTCCCAATCCTAGGCCTAAATGGCCTAAAAATCTCATTGAAGCTACTGGGAACATTGTTGGGGATCCATATGACCAAAGAAGAACTAGATAGCAGTACCAATATGAGAACCTTGCACTATGTCATACAGATCAACTTATCCCAGTGAGGCACTACATGATGGTGGGGTATGATCCACAGTTCTACAAAGAGGCTTTCCATGATGCAAGATAGAAGGCTACCATGGATGATGAATATAAGTCACTACATAGCAGTAAGACATGGGATCTTTACTTTCTTCCTCCGGAGAGAAAACTGATTCTGTTGCAAATGGATCTACAAAACAAAACTTGGATCTGATGGATCTATAGCCAAGTACAAGGATCGGTTAGTTGCAACAAGGTACTCTCAAGTTCATGGTTTGGAGTACAATGAGACATTCGCTCATGTTGCAAGAATGTATTCTATTAGGATGGTTTTGGAAATTGTAGCTTTGGAACAGTGGGAGGTACATTACATGGATGTTAAGAGTGCCTTCCTACATCGTGACTTGGAAGAAGAGATCTACATGAAATAACCTGAGGAGTACATTGATGATCCTTCCTTGGTATGCAGGTTGAGGAAATAATTATATGGGCTCAAGCAAGCCCCCATGGCATGATATGCCAAAATGTACTCTTTCTTGCTATCACAAAGATTCAAAAGGTTCAAGTCTAAGTGTAATGTCTACATGCAACATAATATAGGTTTCTTACTATTGATTGTATTGTATGTGGATGACTTGCTCATGGTCAGTGGTTCATCTACTAGATTGAGTAACATCAAGTTAGAATTCAGAAAATATTTCTCCATGACAGATCTAGGTCTACTGAGATATTTTATTGGCCTTGAAGTAAATAAAAAAGATTCGGGGATCATGATTTCACAATCCATATACGTAGATGACTTGATAAAAATATTCCACGTGACTTATTGAAAATCAACAATGTTTTCTTTCCTATTTGGAATCAAATTGGAAGAAGGTGGTTCTACTCCCTTGGTTGATCTTCCTACACCATTTACACATGATGAATATCATAATGATGTTTCTTCTAACTATTTAGATTCATAATTTGAATATGAGGAACAAGTTGAATTAGACCTTGATGTTGAGTATGAATATCAAGCATATTTAGATCCATATCCAGCTCTTGCTCCCAATTCTAGGCCTAAATATCCTTAGAAACGCATTGAAGCCATTGGGAATATTGTTGGGGATCCATCTGACCAAAGAAGAACTAGTTATCAGTACCAAGATGAGAACCTTGCACTATGCCATATAGATCCACTTATCCTAGAGAGGTTCTACATGATGGTGGGGTCTGATCCATAGTTCTTTAAAGAGGATTTCCATGATCCATGATGGCAGGCTTCCATGGATCTACAATATGAGTCACTGCAGAACAATAAGACATGGGATCTTTTCTCTCTTCCTTAAGGGAGAAAGTTGAGTCCAGTGCAAATGGATCTACAAAACAAAACTTGTATCTAATGGATCTACAACCAAGTACAAGGCTCAGTTAGTTGCAATAGGGTACTCTCAAGTTCATGGTTTGGAATACAATGAAACATTTGCTCCTATTGCAAAAATGTATTCTATTATGTTGGTTTTGGACATTGTAGCTTCAGAACAGTGGGAGGTACATCAAATGGATGTTAGGAGTGCCTTCCTACATCATGAATTGGAAGAAGAGATCTACATGAAGAAACCTAAGGGGTACACTGATGATCCTTCCTTGGTATGCAGGATGAGTAAATCATTAAATGGTCTTAATGTTGGAGACATTTACCATCATACACACTCTTTTGGTCAAATTGGCCTAGTTAAACCACTATCCTAAGTTTAATTGACATCAATGGAGTATTAATTTCCATCATCCAGTCACAGCCACGCCTACCTACAGTTAAGGAGGCTAACTTAGCCTTCTCCTACAGTCAAGGAGGCTAACTAGAGCACTCTGGGGGTGATCTGTGTGACATTAATGCACCTAATTGCTAATTTGTGGTTACAATAAGTTCAACAAGTCAGTTACAGTCAGTTAAGGTGCCTCCAGTCATTAAATATATTATTTAATGATTATTTATTATTATTTAATGATCTGGAGTCAACAAGGCACCTCCACCAACTTCTGATGGTCATTTCAGCTTCAGTTAACCTCATTGGGGTTCATTGGAGTCATGGAGCACAGGCACTTGATGGTTGGCTTGCTATGACATGTGTCTGATCTCCTTCAGTTGAGATTTAGTCATTTATTGCACTCCGACTTCAGTTAGGGTTTGGTGAGTCAATTAGGGTTTTGGTCAAGTGGTTAACTGAGTGAGATTGAATGGTTGAGAGTCAGTTAAGCTAGACTCACTCATTGAATTCGAATTGTCTCCTTAGGTATTCAAATTATTCATGGAGTTAAGCCATTTCTCAGCATTGGTATTGTAACCCTTTATTGTTTATTAAATATACAGAGAGGAAACCAATTCTGGTTCTGATTATTACCAATTCATGATTATTTGTTAATTACTCTTTGATTATTTTGATTCCAAGTTCCTAGATCATGTGCAAGAATTAATATGGTATCAAAGCATGCGGCGAGACAAAGATCAATCTCTCAAAAACAAGATTTTTGACAGATTTCTCCATGAAATTTGAGCAATAGCTCAAAAATCCAACACTGCAACAGAAGCCAAGGCTTACTACTTAATACCCCAAGTAAAGAACTTGTTGATCAAGCTTGCTTGATTGACTATGCTAGGTGTGATGAAAGCCTAGAATGTGCAGGCTGTCTGACCTTATTTTTCCCTTTCTGTTTTGATTTTTAGGTTTCTACAGGTGAAGCATTCGCTACAGCATATCCAGATGGCCTCCTCAGTACCTCTCTTGAATCCATACAATTTACACACATGGAAAAATAAAATGGAGCTTCAATTGCACTCCAAAGGACTCCATAGAGTCACCATGGACACTGAAGTTGAGCCTGGATCCGCCATAGAAAAATCAAGATTCTTGAACAAGAAGGATGAAGCCTTCGGTTTCTTGTGCCTCTCTATTTCAGAAGACCTTCTCTTCCATCTTACGGATCTGAAGACACCGAAAGAAATATGGGACAAATTGGAATCTCTATATGGAAAGCATGATGACTTGAGAGTTTACCAACTCAAAAATGAACTCATGTCTCTCCAACCTTCCAATTTCGAGACTCTAAATGATTTCTTTACAAAGTTCAAGTATATTGTTTTCCTCTTGAAGCAATGCAAAGTGGTGAAGGAGGATTATCAGCTCATCCTAGCCATCCTCTCCAAACTCAGGGCTGATTATTCAGTTTGTGTTTCTACATTCCGTGCGGGGAAGCTCACAACCCCCGGATGGAAGATGCCTACACTCAATGCCTTCATTGAGTCCCTAACTAATGAACATGACAAGCTTGTCCAGATGGGGATCATCCAATCTTCCCATGATCAAGCCCTCCATGTCTCGGGGCCCAAAGATGTGAAGGGTAAAGGAAAGCAGCAGAAAAATCAGAAAACTAAATTTGATGCTCCCAAGCCTAGAGTTGAAAATCAGCAGCATGATGAATCTTCCGGCTCAAGGAAGAACAAAGGAAAAGGGCACAATGGGAAATAAAAAGTCAAGTGTTCTTACTGCAGGAAGGGTTTTCATCCTGAACATGCCTGCATGAAGAAAAATCTTGATGAAGCAACCTCTCTCCTTGAGAGGAATCACATCAATATTCCAGAGAGCTTTCGGAGGAGAGATCACCAAGATCAGGAACCATAGCATGAGAAAGGTCATGCCCTCATGGAAAGCACTTCGAATTCCAAATCACTGCTGATTGACAGTGGAGCTTGAAATCACATGATGGCTGAAAAAGACTCCTTTTCATCCTTGGAGACCGGCAAATCCATCCCCATCCACATGGGAGATGACTCCACCATCATTTCCGAAGGACAAGGTACTGTAGATCTAGAAAATGTTTTTTTTCTAAAGTTTTGTATGTACCGTCTCTAGAAGCAAATCTCCTTAGTGTCTATCAGATGACACATACAGGAATGCCTAAGAGAGTCTCTTTCAGCCCAAATGATGTTGCAATAACAGAAATTGCATCCGGGAAACTCATTGCAAAAGGCCTTGCAAATCATCATGCAAGAGCCTATGAGTTCTCTCACTTTGTTGCGGATGCAAAGCCCATCGCTCTGCTAACTCATGGAAATGAGGTTAGTAGGCTATGGCATGAGAGGTTTGGCCATCTAAATTTCATATATTTGCAGCAATTATAGAAAAACTCCATGGTTGAAGGCCTCCTGGTCATCAAGGCAACCATGGGAGTCTGCAAGGGCTGTGTGATTGGAAAACACCTTGAGCACAAGTTCGATCGGGGGAAGGCAAACCGAGCTACAAGCATATTGGGGCTGATACATTCTGATATCAGTGGTCCAATTCCTGTCACATCCATGAATGGATCAAGGTACCTCCTTATCTTTATTGATGATTTTTCAAGGTATACATGGGTTTTCTTTCTCAAAAAGAAATCAGAAGTATGTGAAAAATTTTCTGAATTGAAGGCCTTGATCGAAAATGCCTCTGGGCTTAAGATCAAGATATTGAGATCTGATAATGGAGGGGAGTATGTCAGTAATGAGTTGCTGTACATTTTCTACCAAATTGGTATTAATTTCCAACATTCAATTCCCTACACTCCCCAGCAAAACGGAGTAGCGGAAAGGAAGAACCGGTCTCTCAAAGAGATGACCACCTATATGTTGGAGTCAAAGAAGCTTGCTGCAAATTTGTGGGCTGAAGCCATGCATGCTGCAGCATACATTCAGAACAGGGTGCCACATTCATCAGTGAAAGGAAAGACTCCTTTCGAATCATACTTCGGGCACAAGCCAGATGTGTCGAACCTATGGGTGTTTGGGTCAACTACATGGGCCTGGATTCCACTTGATAAAAGAAGGGCTTTGCAACCGCAGAGCATAGAATGCCTGTTTATTGGGTATATTGATGAATCTAAAGGATTCAAGCTGCTGTATATCAAGACCAAACAGATCATCATCGAGAGAAGTGTCAAGTTCGATGAGCCTCTTTAGGAGGTGGAACTAGTGAAGGAGAAAACATCTGAATTTCCTTCCTATTCCACTGAATATTTGGATGATGAAATTGGGGGTGATGACCCTGATTTGGATCCTATGATTTCTGATACTAGTGTGAAAAAATCATCGGATACTGAATCAGAACCTGAAGTGCATAATCATCTTCCTACATGGGCCCAAAAGACACTCTCCTCCGCAGGAGACAACATTGGAAATCTGGATGATCCACAGAGAACCCAGTCTGATTTCCAAAGAGTAGGTATTGCGCTCTCTTGTTCTGATAATTTGCTATCCAAAAATTGATATTTGATTATTAGTTCAGATCCAAAATCCTACTACCATGCTCGGAATGATCCGATATGGCAAGTTTCCATGGATGAAGAGATGAATTCTCTTCAGAAAAACTCTACTTGGGAGCTAGTTTCTCTTCCTCCGGGAAGGAAATTGGTTCAATGCAAGTGGGTGTTTTGGAAAACGGTTGCTGCTGATGGAAGCACATGAAAACATAAGGCAAGGCTGGTAGAAAAATGTTTCTCTCAGGTCCAAGGAGTGGACTACCATGAGACCTTTGCACCGGTTGCAAAAATGGACTCCATCTGCCTGTTTTGGCTATTTCTGCATCCAAGCACTGGGAGGTGCATCACATGGATGTTAATTCAGCCTTTTTGCATGGAGATCTTCATGAGGAGATATACATGAAGCAGCCTGAGGGCTACATCACTGATCCATCTTTGGTTTGCAAGCTAAAGAAGTCACTATACGGGTTAAAACAGGCCCTAAGAGAGTGGTATTCCAAGATGGATGCCTTCCTTCTCTCGCAAAACTTTCAGAGATGTAGATCAGATCCAAATGTGTATTTAAATAAGAATGATGGTCATCTAATTATAATTGTTTTATATGTTGATGACTTATTGATCACAGGTAGCACAATTGCCTCCATTTCAGCCATCAAAACTGCTCTCCACAATGCCTTTGAAATGAGTGATTTGGGGATTCTAAAACAATTTTTGGGGCTCGAAATCGAGCAAAAATATGATGGGATTATGGTCACTTAGTACAAATACATTTCATACCTGTTAGTCAAGTTTAACATGGCTGAATGTAGGCCTGCACCATTCCCTTTCCTTTCAGGGATCAGCCTTGAAGAAGGAAAAAGCACACCTCCCATGGACTGCACTATCTATCGACAGCTGATTGGTAGCTTGTTGTAATTGGAACATTCTAGGCCTGATATTTGTTATGCCATGAATCCTATATCAAGATACATGTAGAAGCCTCATGATATTCATTGGAATGTAGCCAAGAGGATCCTCCAGTACATTCAGGGAACCAGGACCTACGACATTCACTATGCTGCAGACTCCGAGCTAGAGCTGGTTGGATACACAGATTCCGACTGGGTAGGTGATTCTATTGATCAGAAGTCAACTTCCAGATATGTATTCATGTTTGGTGGTGGCCCTATTTTCTGGTCAAGCAAAAAGCAGGCTGCCATAGCAATATCTTCAGCAGAGGCCGAGTATCGAGGAGCGGTGAATGCTTGCATCCAAGCAGTTTGGTTGCAAGGCATTCTTTCAGAGTTTGATCTTGGTAGTACTTTTTCCACTGTCCTCTTTTGTGACAACCAGAGTGCTATTAAGATATCCACGGATCCAGTTACCAGGCAGAGGACCAAGCATGTAGATATTCACATGCACTACATCAGGGAGCTAGTGCATGACAGGACCATCATTCTGCAATACTGCCTGACTGATGAGCATATTGTAGACATCTTCACCAAGAGCTTTTTAGAAAAGAAGTTCGCTTACCTCCGTTCACTATTGGGGGTGAGTTCATCAGGGTGATCTAGACTACTTTTAGTGTTCAGCTTGAGGGGGGGGTTTTCCCACTGGGTTTTCCCTCTTTTCCTCACTTAGTTTGTTTTGAGCATTGTTTCAGTTTCAGCATTATACAGGGTGACCTATGGCCTTAGTTTCCAGGACCCTAGCATTTTTATGCATATATGTTTTCTAACTCTTCCTGAGTATAGCTTAAGGGGGGGTGTTGGAGAAATTTACCATCATACACACTCTCTTGGTCAAATTGTAAACCACTATCCTAAGTTTAATTGACATCAGTGGAGCATTAATTGCCATCATCCAGTCACACCCACGCCTACCTATAGTCAAGGAGGCTAACTTAGCCTTCTCCTACAGTCAAGGAGGCTAACTGGAGCACTCCGGGGGTGATCTGTGTGACATTAATGCACCTAATTGCTAG
>LPNX010555952.1:526012-541535 GCA_001517045.1 Pseudotsuga menziesii | reverse complement strand
TATTGTAACCCTTTATTGTTTATTAAATATACAGAGAGGAAACCAATTCTGGTTCCGATTATTACCAATTCATGAGTATTTGTTAATTATTCTTTGATGATTTTGATTCCAGGTTCCTAGATCATGTGCAAGAATTAATACTCAAGCAAGCCGCCCATGGAATGGTATGCCAAAATGGACTCTTTCTTACTTTCACAAAGATTGAAACTGTGCAAGTATAAATGTAATGTCTATATGTAGAAGAAAGGAGGTTGCTTACTATTGATTGTATTGTATGTGGATGACTTGCTCATCATCAGTGGTTCATCTACTAGATTGAGGAACATCAAGTTATATTTGAGCAAATATTTCTCCATGATAGATATAGGTGTACTGAGACAGTTTATTGGATTTGAAGTAAATAAAATAGCTTCAAGGATCGTGATTTCATAGTCCATATACGTAGCTGACTTGCTCAAAACATTCCATGTGATTGATTATAAAGCAACAACATTTTCTTTCCTATCTGGCATCAGATTGGAAGAAGGTGGTTCTACTCCCTTAGTTGACATCACACTCTATAGACATCTGATTGGTATCTTACTATACTTCACACATTCGAGACCATATCTATCTTATGATGTTAGCATTGTTGCAAAGTATATTCAAGAGCCACATGAGATGCATCGGAATGAAGCAAAGAGAAACTTGCACTATGTGAAAATCACTAGAGAGTTTGAGATTCACTATTCTTCTAGTTCCTGATTAGATCTAGTTGGTTTTACTGACCCAGATTGGGATGGAGACAGTACTGACATAAAATCTACATTGGAATTTATGTTCATGTTGGAATCATGACCAATCTATTGGTCAATCAAGGAGTAAGAACCTCTTGCACTCTCTTCAACTAAAGTAGAGTACAGGGGGGCTGTGAATGCTTCCAATTAGGTGATTTGGTTACATGGAATTATGGCATATGTTGGGATTCACACTTATCTTTCATTAGGCCTTTTCTATGATAATCAAAGTGTAATTAATATTTTTAGTGCTCCAATACAGAAACAATGAACCAAACACAGAGAGGTTCACATGCACTATATCATGGAACCAATGCAAAATAGGACCATCACACTGCATTAATGCCCTACATAAGAGAAAATCGCATACATTTTCACAAATTGTTTCACTTAGAAGAGTTTTTTCTATCTCATATCTCTTCTTAGTGTGAATTCTAATTGAGTTCCTTAGCTATACAATTTTAGGGGGGGGGGGGGGGGTTCCCATGAGTTTTCCCCCATTTCCTTAGTTTCGTGAGCAATTATTTTTCCATTATTATTGTATGGGTGACCTTTGGTATCATTTTCCAGCTCCCAAGTTGTCCAAGTTTGGATTAAAGGGGGATAATCCTCCCTTGTCCACCTTATTCATTTCGTTAGTTTCCTAGTTTAGGATGATGTTGTCACTTTCCTAGTGATATGAAGATGTTATATAGGGACCATAAGCAACTTGATGCACCCTCATGCATGATTTTAGGCACATTTTAGGACCTATGGAGACCAATCCCTATATTTTAGGAGACCACTCAATGTTCTAGGAGTCACACCTTCAGGTCACCCTCACCTGAGTGGATTCAATCTCCGATGGCCACTTTCAGATATCCAAGTATCCTAATGCGCCATGGGATTTGCATTATTTAAGGATAAAGGATCCCATTCTCACCTACCAACTCAGGTAACTAATTGCTAACTAAGTCAGCTATTTGGAGTTGCACTAGTGATGTCTATAGTGGTCCCATTTCCTGAGTTATTCATGTCTATAGTCAGGGATTCAAATTACTCCCGGTATATTTAAATTTAATCCATTGTATTATTTATTGTTCATACACAAGTTAATGAATATTGTTACCATTTTGTTTCTTCCAATTGACATTTCTTCCATGATTAATTTCACAATGCATTTTTACCAATTTTTACCTTATAATTCATATTTTTTCCTAATTCTTTCATTGTAAGGTATTATTCATCCTGATGATCTCCCATGGTTCATAATTTCACAGTTTGCATGGAAGTGTATTTTTCTTGTTATTAATATTCTATGCACATGGCAAGTTCATTACAGTGATTACAATTGATTATTATTCTTATTGCTCTCTGTTCTCTCTTATTGGGCAATCTGCTATTGTGATGTAAACTGTTCTCTACAAATATATATATTATACTCATAAATAATTGTTGGGTTTTTCATCCTTTGTATTAAGAGGGTTTTCCTATGGTATATATTTGTTGATGTTTGAGAAAAATCAAAGATGCTTGAACTTTAAAACTTTTATCAAACAATTTCAGCACTTATGAATTTCATAAATCATCCACATATGAATCTTTATATTGACCACATATGAATCTTTATATCAGCCACATATGAATCTCATAAATAAATCAACCACATAAATAAACTCCATAAGTCAATCAACCATGAGAGACAAAATATACCCTAGAAAAACCCTCCAAACATGGAGGATGAAAAACCCAACAATTATTTAAGTATGATAGATAGATTTCAGAGAATGATTTACAACACATAAGAAGATTGCCTGATAAGAGATAATATCACCTCAGCCGTAGAATAGAGATATCCAATGCAACACTACAAAAACAATTGTATGCAACTGTATTGAACTTTCCATATGCCTAGCATATTAATAACAAGCCAAAAACCCTATCATGTAGAAGGTAGCGCATAGGAGGATCAATAAACACACTGAGAGCACCACATAATGCATTCACAAGGAGGATATAACTATAACTCCCTCCATGCAAACATTAGCGCCCTTACTTTCCTCAATTAGCTTTAACTGAAAGTTCAATGCCTTGAACTGAAATTGAACTGACTTGAACTGAGTGTTAACTGACTTGAACTAAATGTTAACTTACTTGAACTTAATGTTAACTGACTTGAACTGAATGTTAACTCAATTTGAACTAAACTCAAGATTTAATTGACTGTTGATCACTTAGTTAACATGATAACTTAAGTATCATCAATGCTTCACTCTTAGTTCTATCCATGTAGAATTTCTATTATTAAATTTTGCATGGATATCTTTAGTTAAATGATGCATGATGATTGATGAACATCAAGCTCTTCTTTACTTAACTGATTACATTATTAGTAGTTCAACCGATGCTTTGACTGAGGCATCGATTGAGGCATTCATAATTTACTGAAGCTTTATAAATTGAGTTCACTCAAACATTTGGATGGGAAATTAAAATTCTCTTTCTCTATGCTTTATCTCATTATTATTAAATAATTAATGCATGGTCCATATGTGTATTATTTATCCATATTACCATATCATACTTAGAATAATTATTCCATACATACCAATGATCATATATATCACCCCGGACCATATATTCATATGCTAAAGTAATTCACTGTAGGGGTAGATAAGTGCTAAAAGAGACTTCTATCCCTTAGTGACCATGACTAGAAATATATCACATAATATAACCATATAACTTGATACAACACAAGTCCATCTCCATAATTGGAGATCCATTCTCACAGGTTACCGCCTATGAGAATCATTGACTTGATACAACACAAGTCCACAATCTTGATACAAAACAAGACCAGTCTTGATACAACACAAGACTCCAATATTGATACAACACAAGATTCTAATATTGATACAAAACACGATCACAGTACATGTATCCCACCTCAATACATGAGGACATATATAGGACTTGATACAACACAATGTCCTGACTTGATACCACACAAGTCCCTAACTTGATACAACACAAGTCTTAAAGAATGACTCATGATGTTGTACAAACAAAAATATTGTCTCATGTGGATGAATGTTTTATGAGGATAATTTGATTTAGTCTTTCAAGTATTTAGAAATTTATTGTTGAAAGTTTCAAAGTTCAAATATATTCATTATTTCTCAAAAACATTAACAACTTCTTCTCAAATTCATGGTAAAACCAAAAATTCTCTCAATCCTATGAGAAAAAATCAACATGGGCACGAAAATGGAAAGAGGGTGATGACTATAGTCTCCCATGTTAGGTAGGCTGTGTTTTCATACAGCTACAAAATGTGTATAGAAATGGCTAATGCACCAATATCCAACAGGTTCGACCCTATGATGAATTTGCGTGGAAAAATGTTCAAATGCAACATAACTAAGGGGAGGATTAAACCTATATGCAAGTTTCCAAATGTAATTGCTTGGATTAATTAAGATGCAAATAATTATCCCTATGAAACCATGAATCCAGTTCAAGATATTGTATCCAATAAACAACAATATCGACATCATATCGATAAAATTTGAAAAAAACGTTTTGATAAGGGTCACTTTAGTAGCGGTATTTTCAACTTCGTTATCTTAAACAATATTCATCAACAAGGTATAATTTACCAATGAAGACTCAAGAGTGTTGAGGCATGAGGACCTGTAATCAATAGATCAAATTCACAAGAAAGATTGAATCTAGAAACAATAATGGACCATATAGTAACATACTCATCATCATAGGAGTCGAAGAATATAGTAGAAGAATCAAACTCATTAGGAAATACAACTTGCAACTCAATGGAAGAGTCCTAAGGATCGAAAAGTCCATCGTCTGAGGAACCACAAATAGTAATATCAGACTTAAAATAAAAATCAATACTGGATTTGATTGCAACTGGGTCGAATCCAAGGAGATGATCTTTAGAAGGACATAGGTATCGAAAGGAATGATAGAATCAATCATATCCTTTGTGAGAGATTCAGTTGAGGGAATTATGCCATCCTAGAGAGAAAATGTGTAATAAAATTCATTTGGACCCATATGGTGGAGATATTCCTCGAATTCCCCCATTGGATGAATCACTTGGTCAACTCTCAGAACCATGCCCTAATAAGGTGGGAATGCATGTAGAGAATTCTACTTAGTGTAGATGGAAATGGGGGGTATGAGGCCACATAATTCACCCATGGTAGAATGTTGTCTACTGGAACACTAGGAACATAAAATGGGATACTAAGTATAAATTCAAGACATGAGAAGCATAAAAAAAATGTAAGTGGATCAATAGTGACAATGCTTCCAATGTGAGGAAAATGCATCACATGAAAGAGTGTAGGAACATTGTGAAGTCCAATGGACCCTTTGTAAGCATAAAATTGAGTAAAATAATTTTTCCACCCAATGTAAAAGGAAAATGAGGAGAAACCCCAGAGGATCGCTAGGTCTTCTATCAAAATCTAGCGGCTAATTCACAACCAGCAAAAGGTTGAGACAACCCACACCTCTCGAAGAATATATAAATAAAAAACTAACATAGGTTCCATCTATAATGAAACAATGAACATTATGATCTTAACTTGAAACTTTTTTTGGAAAGGTGTAGACGAAGGATGAAAACTCCCAACTAGACTATTCCAATCAAAGGAAATGATCCTAAATTTTCGTGGGGGTTCATTCGAAGTGAATGAAGTGCCCCCTTGTCCAAATTTTTTGGAATGGCAGTGAATAAAACTTGAGAAATAGCTACATCACTCTTCAAGGAAGAATGGGATTTAATGAATAATGCATTAGTTTGGCTACTTGAATGGTTTCACTCTCTAAGCGAAGAGTGGTATGAAGATTGCCTCGATTTGACCATTTTATCAACCAAAGGTTGAACAGGTTGTTGGGAAACTATATATATCTTAGGATAAAAATACTCTTTATATGTGTAACATATTCTTCATACCTCTAGAATAGTAGGGAAGCTGTGAGTAAGGTGATATCCCTTGCAAATATTACAAGGGAACTTAGGCTCGTGTCCTGTTCATTTAGGTTTCTCAATAGTATCAGTATTATCAACATGACTAGAATTATCTAAAAGATTTCCCCTAGCATTAATCAAGTCGTTTGTTGCTTAGAAGAAAATTATTTTAGAGGTAGGGACCACGCTCTTTGTACTTCTAGAAGTGCATAAAACATATGAGTAAGATGATCTCATTGACAAAGATGACAAGTGAACTTAAGCTTATATTTTTTAGCTTATCAACTATGCAACATTCCTAGCATGACTTGAGGTGGCTGGTTCTTTTTCCCCAGTATGAATTACAGCGTTTTTTTTCTTTCCCCTAGCAAGACTTGCAATTACTTGTATCTAGTATGACTTGCAATGGCTATTGTTTTATCATTAATGTTACTCATAGTGGACAATGATGTGTCTTCAACATGACTAGCAATGGTCTATGATGTATTTATAGTTTAACTTGTAGTAACTGAATGTTTAACCCAACATGACTTGTAGTGGTTGGTTGTTGGTCTCTAGTGTGACTAACAGTGACTAGTGACCCATCTTTAGTATGACTAGCAGTGACTGGTGATTTTTCCCTACAATGACATGCATTGGTTGAGGAATTTGGGAATAAAATCCAAATTGGAAAATGGAATTGAGTTATACAACCTATTGCAAGTGTCTTTGGGAAAGGTTGAGATGACCACGATGCCAAAACACTCAATTGACATAGTTTAAAAAAAATTACCCTCTATTACAGAAATTGCATTGCATGTTACTAAGTAATCCCTAGTTACGAAAATGGTCAAAATAGACAATAGATGGTACATGGTCTCACGATAGAGTTGTTTCCCTTGTGTTACTTCGATGTATTGATTCCAACAGGACCCTGTGATTTGTCCTTGCAAGCCTTGGTTGTTGAGTTATGGTGAGGTTCAACTTACTTCTAAAAGTTATTCAGAAAAAACTTGACGAATTTCAACCGGGGGTATAAAATCGAAACCAACTAAGGAAGTTAAGTGTCCTAACCTCTTGCAAGTGTGTTGGATAAAGTTTGAGATAAGCAGGATTCGCAAACCCTCGATTGGCATAGTCTTAAAAAATTTACCCTCTAATGCAAATATTGCATTGCATGTTATTAACCAAAACCCTAGTTACGAAAATAATCAAAATAACTAATGGTTAGTCGATGGAATCATGTTAGAATTGTGTCAATAGAAGTAATCTAATGTCACTATTCCAAAGGAACTTAGGGTTTCTCCATATGATCCTTGATTATCAAGTTATAGATAGTTTTAACTTGGTTCCCATTGCCATTCAGGGACACTTAGTGAATTTCAATTAGGGAAATAAGAATCAAACCTAGAGACAAAATTGAGATTCGTAACCTCCTGCAATATTGTTAGGATGATTCAAAGATGACCACAATATCCGAACATTTGGTTGGAATGGTTTTCATAAATTTACCCTCTAATGTAGAAATTTGTTTATATGTTACTATGCAAAACCCTAGTTGTTAAAATCGTCAGAATAAAGATCAATTAGTCCATGGAGTCACTGTCGAAAGTTGTCCGTAGATATAATTTGATGTCACAAGTACAAAGGAAGTAATACTTTTTCCATTCGAGTATTTTTTTTAGGATATGGTGACCTTTAACTTGCTTCCTAAAACTAGTCAAGGACACTTGGGGAATTTGAACATGGGATATAAAATCCAATCTAAGAAGTGGAATTGAGAGCCATAACCTCCTGAAAGTTTATATGGAAAAGGCCAACATGATGACAATATCCACATGATATTTTGGTAGATTTTTCCAAAATTAACAATCTGGTTTATAAATTGCATTGCATGTTATTGAGAAAAACTCTAGTTCTAAAAATAACAAATATTTAGTCCATGGACTTGTTGTAGAGGGGTTTCCCTAACAATACTTTGATGTTACGATTCCAATGTAGCTGTTGGGTTGTCCATCCAAATCTCTATTTTCAAGTTATTGTGAGTTTCGTCTTACTTCCTATATCCATTCATGGATACTTGATGAATTTCAGTCTCGCGCACAAAATCTAACTGGAGTAGAAAAAATGAGCTTCATTGGAAACAATTTTCAAAAAATCATCTTGTGATAGAATTTAATACATTGCATGTTACTTAAGGACCATATATTATAGTTCGTTTTCATGAAATTTTTAATGTAATGATAGTAAGGAACCCATGACTTGAATTTGACTATGTAAAATGATTTTGACTTCTTGACTATGATAATGAATATTTAATAATAATAGCTTTATTTAAATTGAACAATTCATGATTGGTTGAACCATTCATTTTCAATGCAGGGTCATTACTGGTATGATGATATGGACATCTAATGTTGCATATATAATTTAGTAATCGTAGTGTAAACTTTGTAAGCTTTATGATTACTAGACACATGATATAATTAATATGTTAAAAACTATATCTATGATAATACTCATGTAGTCATATTTTATGAGGGCATATTGTTAAGCACGTTATATAACAATTAATTTGTTATTACAATGTTTAATTCATATAATACTTCATGAACTTGATTGAGAGATGGAAACCATGGTTGATATGCTCTTAAATATATATATTTAACGACAATATATATATATACCCAAAGTTGTTATATATATATATATATATATATATATATATATACCCAAAGTTGTTATATATATATATAACAACTTTGGGCATTTTTTTTGTTTGAAGAGAAGATTATATGTGATATCCTATTTTTCTTCGCTTTATATATGACAACGATGTCTATTATTTGTACTTGATGTCTTGTTCTATTATGACTTGAAAATCAGATGTGTATATGTGTATGTGTATATGTGTGAGTGTGTGTGCATGCTTGTGGATACACTTTATATGTGTGATTACTATATGTTGATAAGATGATATCTATATTCATGGTAGAAAAAATCGTGAGAATGCATGGATTATAACACTATTTGCAATATAACAAAAATATGCATTATGAAATGAAAATAATGCTAACACTTAATATTGAATATTTATTTTTGTTTCTAGAAAAATGGTGAAGATGAATGCTTGGATGATGATCTAAACTATGTTGAGACTCATGATGATGATGTTGATGTTGGTGGTGGAAACCACTAATACTACTAATGAGATTGTGGGTGTTTATTACTTTTTGATCCATGCTACTGACATAAATTGTTGTTTTTATGATGATCCAAGTTCATATTACATTCTCAATCATATTGATTTATATCCTAGATTGATGTCGACATATAAAATTTTATTACCCTTGATCATTCTGACTTTTCTATATATGCATATCAAAAAATGTATTTACCATTATATTGGTATTTTAATTATATATGTCTTTTACTTATTCTATTAACTTTACTATAATGATCTGTATACTAAGGATATTGATTTGATGATGTCTTCCAATTTCACTTCTTTTGATGAAACACGATGATGATGTTATTGGTATTATCTTGTAAATTTACATATGTTGGAAGTTGTTAATAATATTTTGATGGAGAATGAATAAATGTGATGAAATTACTACTTCGGGTGAATGTTGTTAATTTGTATTAAATTTACTCATAAATGTTATGCAATTAATTTTAATAGTGGTATCTACTGAATTTGTATGTTTAACTATCTTATTTGATAACTATTGTAATCAATGAAATAAATATAATAATATGATATTATAATTATATTGGATGCAAATGTATGTACTAAATAGGAAGTGTAATGCGATGCTAATGAGGAAGAACAACTAAGAGATAAAATGAAATCCTAATCTCTCAGAAATCTAGAAGAAACATTGGACACAAATCTTGGTGATAATTTGGAAACCAATTTTGGTCCTATTGTGGAAGAAAAACTAGAAGTCAAACTAGAAGAAACAAAAGTTTCTAAATGGGAAGCTAATTGTGGCATTCACGATGAAGCACAATAAGAAGCAGCACAAATATCTAAACGTGAAGAAAAATGTGAAACTAATGTGGAAGAAAAATTGGATGCTAAACTCGGAGCTAAAGTGGTTGCAAAACATGGTGCCACTATGGAATCCAAACATGGTGCCAATGTGGACACAAGCAAGGATGCAAAAGTAAGTATTGAAAATGATGTAACACTTGGCGCTAATAAGGATACCAAACATGGTTCTAATGTGGTAGTAAACAAGGTTGCAAAACTAGATGTTAATGAGGATGAAAAACATGGTGCTAAATAGGAACCAAAACAGGACGCAACATGGGAAGAAAAACTTGGCACCAATTTTGAAGCAAACCATGGTGCAAAATGAAAAGAAAAAAAAGGCTATAATGTGGTACGGTAGCACACATGGATGCAATATTGGACACTAATAAGGATGCAAAAAATGTGCTAATGTGGAACCAAACATAGATTCCAAACTATATGCTAACCTAAAGTTATTATTGATGATACCTAGAAGCAATTCTTGGCATAATTGGGAAAAGTGGATGCTAAAAATGAAGCTAAAGTGGATGCTAAACTTGGTGCTATACTGGAAGCCAAATGGGATGTTATTTTGAAAACAAAAAGGGACACTAATCTATATGCTAAATTGGACAATAAATGGATTTTATTTTAGGTGCTTTAAAAATTTTCATTGGTCACCCCACAATGTAACCAACAAGTATATATGTTGTTATGTTCAAAAAAATAGGGACATATGGAGACACTGTGAAAACTATGATTCAAACAAATATTTCATTCTATGTTTATTTTAAGTCTTTAAATATGGATTGAGCAGCATTTGGATGGGGGACCCCCTTCAACCACTGTGTGTGTTCTGTTGTTGGATTTTTGTGTTCATATTGTTGTAAGAAACACTTAATCTTTACACATTTGTTTATATATATGTTTTGGCGTGAGTATGTGATTGTATGCACACAAGTATGGATAATTTTAAATATTTCTATTGGTTTCCGAATTACAAAATAATGTGATATATTTATGATCATGCTTTCACCTATTATACATCGCTTTATACCACAGTAATAGAATTTGGTTTGAATTTTAGCCTTAGGGATTTAGTCTTTACGTAAATCTATTCATCTAATTTTAGTTTCAAAATGTATAGGTAGGGTAAAAAACGGTCATCAGATTGTTGTAAACATGAGTTCCTTTCTTCATGGATAGATCACACTATAGAAACATTGCTTTAGTTTGCTGAAACTTTGGCCATAATATCTAGTTGAGTGATTTTGAAATTTAATAGTGGCGCGAGTAGTGTATTAAATTTTTTTAATCAGTGAAGATCAATGAAATATAGATCAGTTTTCAATTTGAGAAATGCATAAGTTTGAAGTTAGTTTATGAACTCTTAGATGATTGAGTGTTTGCTTTGAGTTGTTTGAAGCATAGAGAAGAAAATTCCTTACACACCTTGTTTGTTATTAGTTAAAAAGTAGCTCTTTTAGAATTAATTCTCATTCTACTTTAAAACATAGTTGTGTGATGATATCAGGCTTGATAGTTTGACCAAGTACTATGTTTTGCTTAAATTTGAAGGCAACAGTAAGTGATAAGGATTAACATCACTTTTATCATAGCTCTTAGATCTAAAAGTTGCTTCCCCATTTTGATTATTATGACTATGTGTGGAATTCTTTAAAAGATTGGATTGACTTGCTGCAAGTATAGGTTATGGTTGTTGATTTAGAATACTGAAATAATCTTAGATCCTTTGCATTAGGAAGATAGGAGCAGAGTTAGTTTAGTTATATGGAATTTGAGATTTGTTATAACTTGAAATAAGATAAAAGTTAATTGTCTTTTAAGAAGTTATTTAAGACTACTTGAACCTGGCATTGTGAGCATAGAACTTCTTCCTTTTAATTTTCAATTACAAAGAATAATTGACTTGAACTTACATATGTTAAAGTTTGGTTTTGGTAAATAAATTCTTTTGTAGTTTAAATAGATTTCTTGTTTTTTGTTGAGTAATGGTCTTGTGGTTTGTGACTCTCTAGAAGTTGGTTAGATTAGATTGGAACTGTATCATGGTTCTTTGAAACTGTAATAAGAATATGTAGCTTTATTACCAAAAGCGTCTTACTTTGCACATAGGGTTTAGCAGCTCTAAGCTAGATAATTTAATTGAAGATAAATTAATTATTTATATATTTTACGAGATACCAATCACCCCTTTCCAAGCTTGCCTCTATTCCAAGGCTCCACTGTGAGGTCATTGAGGCTCAATCTCTTCTATACACATGGTCTATCATGGTAGGATGTTGATTCTCCACCATCGACCATCCCCTCCCATATTCTATCAGCGCTCGCCATCAAATTTACAATTTATTAGGTTTTTTAAATAATTCAATTCAATTATTAATTTTTAATTTTATTTAAGCCAATAAATGCTAAAAGTTTTTAATATTTACAAATAATTAAAAAATAACTATGTTTAATTTACTGTTATAAAGTAGTAATAAAAATTATTTGAATTGATATTTATTATTCAACTAAAAGAAAATATTTATTGAGATCATGAAATTTATCCATCGACATGGTCAACATTGAAAACCTATATCTTTGGCCCTAAAACAAGTCTAGGACCAAGAAAAACACTTTAAAGGTCACCATGCATCTTACTAAAAGTGTTCTTAGCCTCTCTATATGAGAATTAACACTATTATAAGATTTTAATGAGTAATCCTAAGGCTAGATAAATCTCATCTTGGGAAGTACCATATAGTGGTGTTAAACATTTATTTATGGCATCCACATATATAAATAGGATTTAATTATGATTATTCCCACCACAAACATAACAACACCATAAATAATTAATTTGTAAATACATTTAATTTAATTTTTGTTTCATTCAAATAAACACTCAAGATTTTTTAGCCGAGAGGTGCTCTACAGCCCAGAATGGGGGAGATCTTGTAACATTTATTTTTATTAATAAAAAAAAATTGATTATAGGACAAAATAAATGTCCTCCAGAAAAAAAAAACCTAATCTGAGGGAGATGTTGTAATCTTCCTACAAAACAAAACAATAAAAAGTAAAAGTTTAATTATCCTTAAAAAAAATGTGTGTGAGGAAAAAATGCAATATGGGGGAGATGTTGTAATGGCCTTGCACATGGTTTTAAAACCATGTGCAAGGCCTTCTAAACAACCCATGGTTTTATTGTACATGGTTTAGGAGGGACTTGCACATGGTTTTAAAACCATGTGCTTGGCCTCTTCAACAACCCATGGTTTTATTGTACACAGTTTACGAGGGCCTTGAAAATGGTTTTAAGACAATGTACAAGGCCTCCTAAACAACCCATGGTTGTAGGAGGGCCTTGCATATGGTTTTAAAACCATGTATGGGGAAATGTTGTAATGTTAGTTCCTAACAAAATAAAAAATAATAAAAAATACTATATGTCGGCCATAAATAATCTTAAATATTAATAATAAAAATATTACATGTGGACCCTAAATAAAAATATGTGTCTTTTGGTTTGAATCAAATCAATGGCTATATATAGGACACACCAAAGTTGATAATTCATTGAGTGCAATACTTAAGAACATGTTTGCACCTCGAGAGATTCGATCCCTCTCGGCACTTGATAGAGCCTAGGATTTGGATCTATGCCGGTTTATGCAAAGAAGAGTATATTGCAAGCATATAGCTAATGTAGCTTTTTGTAATATAGGTATTACAATTAATGTTTGGAATATTTTTTAATTTAGTAGTAAGATTTATATCATTGTCTTGTGAAAGGGAAACAATCCTTTCCCTTTGACTAATTCCCAAGTTTTTTTTAATCTTCTATTGATGAAATTTGTTGCAGTTGAAGTGTAGAAGCTGGAAAAAAAGAAGATAATAATCAAATAATTTTTTTGACAAAATAGATATGAAATGCAAGCTAAAAATGAAATATGCAAATGTTTATTAATGTCAATGTTAATTTTTGAATGCAAGTTCAATGACAGATAGGAAAACCAATTGTTTTGTTGTGCATGGGAAAAACTTCAAGCAACATTTGCATGTTTTCTTTTTCATGGGACAATGTATAGGATAAATGTTGATTAAAAGAGAAGTGACTGATAATGATAGTATAAAGAGTTACATGTATGAATTGAAAGGAGTCAAGGCTTGTATGTTTGGATTTTGAGTAAGAAAATGTATGGAAATTCCCAGTGTTCCTGTCGATACAAAATGAAATATCTATGAAATTATGGTACATGAAAAACATGAACAGTTTAACGAGATTAGAATTTTGAGAGTATGTTCCTTACCATGGTTCAAGTGTCACTTGTAACAAGTATCCAAGAGCATCTTTTCATTCCAGCCCTTGTACATAAACTTAAATGTGTACCAATGAATCAAGGATAAACAATATACCTTTTGGAAATGGTCATAGGACCAAACAAACATTGACTTGTAACACGATTGACAACATTTAGATTTTTTGTTTTAAAAGAAGCATATTTTTTATTTTTTTATACAAAGAGATTTTTATTTTATTTGTATTCTAAGGCTCTTTTCATTCATCTTTTTACCAACCTATCTTGTCACTGTGGAGTTTCACTTCCCTTTTGATATGGATTCATGATTGTTCATCAAACTCATCCCTTCATAACACATGCCTCTTCATCAACTTTGTTTTGTTACTTCTCTGTTTATTATTTTTAACTTCGTTTAAGTTTATCAGTCACGTCCTTCAACAGTTGTCTTTTTTGCAACGTCATTTCCGTAAAAAAAATATCTACAATGGACCTTTTCACATTCATATTTACAAACCTTTCAGCAACTCCTATGAGTCATCAATATTTTGTGGCTTTAATCTCATTCGTTGATATGTTATGAGTGTGAAACTTTGCAGATATCTTATCTCATGTGCAGATTTACTTCGTGAATTCTTTCCCTATCCTCCATCTCTTGCGGCTTTGATATCATCCGTTGATCTACTATAACTGTGGAACTACACTTTAACTTTGTGAATCTCTTTCCCCAACGTCAATCTCTTGCGTCTTTAATCTCATTCGTTGGTCTGCTATCAATGCGGAACTACACTTTAATTTTGCAAATCTCTTATCTCCCGAGCAGATTCACTTCGTGAATCATTTCCCCATTCTCGATTCATCTTTCTCATATCTGGATCGTCTAATCTCTGTCAAAGGAATGAACGCAACCTTTCCACAATTTAACTTTCCACAATTACTTTTTCGCATTTACCTTTCAACAATTACTTTTCTGCAATTACTTTTCCACAATTACCTTTTCGCAATTATCTTTCTGCATATACATTTCCGCAATTACCTTTCTGCTTGCATTTTCATCTTGCATTTCATATCTATTTTGTCAAAATTGTTTTATTTGATTATTATCTCCTTTTTTGCAGCTTCTACATGTCAACTACAATAAATTTCATCAACATAAGATTAAAAAAAACATGGGAACTAATCAAAGGGAAAGGATTGTTTCCCTTTCACAAGACAATGATATAACTCTTACTGCTAATTTATTCAAAATATTCCAAACATCAATTGTAATACCTATCTTATGAAAAGCTACATTAGCTATATGCTAACTTTTTCAGTAATCTTTATTCTTATTAGTAAATTCATTTTTCTCTTTTGCAATATAATCTTCTTTGCATGAAATATATTTTTGTTAATATTGAACTTAAACTAACTTTCTTATTATCTTAACTTTAGTTTTCGCTTTCAATATTTTTACCCTCTA
>LPNX010555952.1:399020-525461 GCA_001517045.1 Pseudotsuga menziesii | reverse complement strand
TATATATATATATATATATAGTAACAATCCATTCTCATCAATGTTAATAACCATTATCACTTTTATGTAACTGTGTAAGAAGTACTATAAATCCATGTAGGCACGTAGAGACAAAACAATCTAAACAAATGTGAGGAATGGTTGTAAGTTGTTGTAATCTTCATCTTGAGCAATAAGACTTAGATACTATTTATAAGTGGATGTTTCCCTTATAAAAAGTTTTGCCACTTATTTGTCTCTATGTGTATTGATTAATTTATGTTCTATTTAACTTCAACTGTGCACACACACACACATATATAATGTAATCAAATCTTTATTCCTTAAAATAAATGTATTTGTATTGGAACTACAAGTGAAGATCTTTCTCTTGTTTGAGTTAGATTGTATTGGATTTGAGATCATTGTTCCTTCTTGTTTCATTTCTATGACTCATTCTTATGTAGAAAAGGTATTGTTGAGTTGTTCTTATATTTGTTGTTGAGTATTTTTTTGGTTAATATGTATTCTTAGTAACGATAGATGAAATACCGGATCCTTAGTTTAATGAGATGATTAATCTTACTCATTTATTGAAATTAATTCTAATCATAAAGAAGAGATATTTTTAAAATTTGCTATAATGAATAAACAGTTTTTTTTTTAAATATATATCTCAGGACTCTTGGTACTATAATCCTTGCACAACATAAAAAAAAATTGTAAGCTTTGTGCCAACTAAAATTACAAAAGTTTGCATATACCATTCAATAATATTTATATTTAAAAATAGTAACTTTCAATATTGTAGAAATCATCGTACATATATCTATGGATTTTTATAAGTATTTTTTGATTGTATTAAATTCGATGGAAATGAAAATCATTTAAACTTGAAGCTATGTCTTATGTCAGTATTACAAACATAACATCTCACCCATTTAGACTCTAAAAATCTTTTTCAACACAAAACTATCCTTAAAAATATCACTCAATACTTAATCCTTTAGCTTCCTCAGTATCCACGCAAACTAAACTTTAACACTGTCACAAAAATTCTTCTATTTAATAAAAAAAAGCATCACAAACTTTAGAAACATAATCTATTCACATCACATTTCTATTTAAAATAAAAAATAAAAAACAGAAACATAATCTATTCACATCACATTTCTATTTAAAATAAAAAAATAAAAAACAGAAACATAAAAATAAGACATCAAAACCTCATCCATTAACCCAACCTTTTTGGCTTAGTTCTTTCCCACCTTTCTCAATTACTTCTTTTCATTAATAGAAAATTAAATTATAATATCAAACAAACCAAAAGTCAACATCATACCTAAGACATTCCCATTCATGAAATTTTTTTTCCTTTCCTCTTTTATTCCCATCCATGAGATGATAGTCTCACAAATCTCTCTATCTTTGATTTACTTCCAACACCAACTTCTCTATGCTATAGGACCAAATCCCACCATGAAATAACGTTTTTAAGCTAGTACTAAGTTTATAGGGATGATTTGGTAAATAAATAGAAATCCAGGGAACTTGTCGCCCTTTACTACAGTAAAATAAATATAAAGAAAATGGAAGAAAATCATTTATCTATCAATATTTTTTTTACAGAGTAACTACTTAAGAAATTTTGGTAGGTACAACATGCCTATTGTTAAAATTTCCGGTTATAATATCTTGTGATCCGGCAGGGACCGAAGAAGGCGCCATGGAGTTGATCGGTTAAATATACATTCTGAAAATGCTCAGGCTTTAGGCTTTATTCTGTCTGTTCGTATTCTTACCGCGTAACTTCTTCCTCCGCCAAGTCCATCCTTTTTTTAAACTTGCTATGCGTTCTTTCTAATCGGTTTGCCTCTAAATTTGGCGTAGATTTTGGCCTCTAAATTGGAACAATTTGCAGGAAGAAGAAAAGGAACTGGAGAGAAAATGCAGGCTATTGTAGGAAGCAAAATTTTCTCACGTATGGAGGGGCGCAACTGGGTTCAGGGATGGAGAACGTTTTGTAGTGGGTTCATTGATAAGGCCGCTAAATTTGGCAGTGAGTGAGGGACCTTCCATTAAAATTTCCAAGGGCACAGTAAGTATGAATTTGTCCCTTCCAAACCCCCAAAATCCGTGCCCATAAAACAACAAACACCACCCACAAACAATCGCAACAAATGCACATTTTACGTATAGAATCCAGGAAGAAAATAATTCATTCCGAGCGGTTTTGATAGTCGAAAACAGGGAAACTATGATGGTTTCGGAGCAAGAAATTGCAGAACACCTAAAGGAAATTTTGCAGAAAGCAGGTGTAATGACCACTACGACGTAACCTGGAAGAGGAACTTGGAATTGATTTGACGAGCAAGAATTCCTTCATTAGAGAGCAAGTAGACCTTTATTTATTGCAGCAGCAACAGTTACTAGAGAATAATGCAGTCAAGCAAGAAGGCGACGAGGGAATAGAAAATGAGGTTAAAGAGGAAGAGAAGTCTTTTGAACATATTGACGATAAAGAAGCGGACGAAGAAGACAAGGTCGAATGTATTGGCAAGAGGAGCAAGAAAAGTAGTACCGATTTCATCATTTTTTGTTTTCCTCATTGCTTATTTTCCAGTCTGTTAGCACTAAAGTGAACCGACACATGGTGAGATTCTATTTGCGAGGGGGACGAGGAATCTTCTAAGACCATGTCTCCATTGAGAAAGCCTCCAGCGTAATTAGGCATTTTGTCAAATAGTTTCTGTGTAAAGTCTAATAAATAATCCATTGTGAGAATACCAAAAAATCACCTCACTACATGAGAGCACATATTTAATTAGGCATTTTGTCAAGTAGTTTGTGTTCAAAGTCTAATTACTGAGTTTGGTATGCATATCTAACAAATTACCCAATACAACAATATATGATTTAAACTCATTTTCCAACATGTAACTATGGATACCTTTAGCTTCTCGCAAAGCTCCTAAAAATTCATTCAAAATAATTCTAAAGGGAAAATCATACTTAGAGGAAAAATATAGATCTCCGAGGAGAGATAACTGTCAAAATAAATGCTCAAGAAAAAATCACAGAAACCCAAATAAAATTATCACGATAACCCTAGTAAAAAAAAGAATGACCAAGTTGTTACATGCAATTAAACCTTTGAACATTTTGTCAAATTTTGGTCAAACTCTAGGGAAAATGACCAGTTAATGATGACGACGACAATGATGATGATGATTAAAATCCACTAAGACCAATTTTAGTTTATCGGACCTTAAGAAGGATAATACTTGGTTTACTTTAAAATCTTGTTCATGTGCTCAAAAAGCTTGCCAAGAAGCTTTCCAAGCTCACTATAGTTTTGGCAAGTTAGGAGGTTATAAAGGTTTGTATTGTAGAAAGTACTATGAAACTCAAATCTAATGTGTGTGTAAGCAAGGCACTCTAAGAGAAAGTGATTTTCATCATCAACGCTCATAGACTCACACAGGTGAAAAACCATTTCTGTCCATGGAATTTTAGGAATAGACCAACGCCCTATTTCATTATGGAGTTCATGAGAGCTCGTTCTAATCTTGGCTATATTAATTTTCTTCTGTGATATAGTTACTATCGAGAGATACTTCTGATCTTCCAAGTTAGGATTAATGACCTCCTTATAGTATCTTAATTTTCTTTTAACTCCTAATTTTTCCTCATACCAGAATTTATCTTTAAACTTAGAAGTAATAATATTTTTGACATTGTCAATGTTCTGCAAAATGTCATTTTCATTAATGCCCCAATGGTTTATCCAAGCCATGGTATATTTACACCAACATCGATTTAGGTGTAGTTAGTTTTGACTTGAATTTAAAGCAATTTTAGGAAGTCTCACATTTCCCATGTTATTTATCTTGTACATCAAGTACCTAGTCATAGCAATGCTCTCGATGGGGGAAAGACCCACTTCTATGAGGAGAATATGATAAGACGTATTGCTTTTAATTTTGAGGTTATAAGTTATAAACAGCTTTCAGATTTGCTCAATCTTCCTCCAAAATTCTCTAGAAATGTTGCACCCCCATACTTCACAACCATACAAGATAATAGAGATGAGAAGAGTTTCAAAGAGGAACTTCTTTTTATGCCACATGACCAGATTGGCAGATTTATAGTTATTTTCAAAACCAAAATAAGCTTTCCACCCTCTATTAATCATTTTCTCAATGCTATAGTTCCAATTGAGCTTGTGATGAATATTAATTCCTAGATACTTGCAAGAAGTCACTTCCTCTAGATTTATATTATCACAAATCAAATTAGCATAGGTGTCTTTCTTAGATTTTATAATCATGTTTTGTTTTTTTTTTCGTGTTAACAGTCATACCCATGTTAGATAAAAAATGTTCAACAATTCTTAATTGTTTATCGAGATCAAAATGACACATTGTCATAAAAACAATCATTCATCAGCATAAAGAAGGAGGAAGATAACTATCCCAACTAAAATTGTACCACCACGACATGCTTCTTCTAAACACTTTTCTAGCTTATCAATATTCTTACAAAGAAATCTAAAAAATTAAAAAAGTAAGAAATATAAAGAATAGAAAAAGTGTGATGTTCCAAAACAAACGACCAATTAATATTCTTACAAATAAATATGAGAAAGAGGAAGTGTGAGTTATATTTATAAAAAAAATTGGCGAGAAGCCTTGGAGAGAATGAAAAAACCAAAATATCATAAAAATATTCACTATAAAAATTAATTCTTATCCTAGTTCATATTTGTACATATAAAACAAATTATTTAAAAACCATTTTAGTTTTTCTAGTACCTCAAATATACATTTCTATATTAAAAATCAATTCATATATTACTTTTAACAAACCAATCCATTTCTACATTTATATTATTTTAAAAATTCATTTCATTTTTAATTATAAATCATTATATAAACTATTAGAACATATCAAATATGTTATTTTGTTTCTATTTATATATTGTTTATATAAAATATTAAAACAAATCAAAGTTGATGATCCTGATGGTTAATATCCACAAATTTTTATTCAACATTAAAAATCCTATTTATGATCATCAACATGTTTACCACTAAAACTAGGCTTACTTATATATCAAAAATATTTCTAATTTATATTAATGTTAGTGTTATTTCATCGTAATTTTTATAACTAAATTAAATCACTAGTTTACATTAGTAATTTTTAGTAGTGTCACTTAAAATTGCTCAAATATGATAATATTTAACTAAAAAAAATTGGCATGATTAACGTTTTTGGTAGTGTAGTCACTAATTACTCATTTTTCTGCTAATGAAACAATAAGAAGACTAGTTGTAGTTAACACTTGATGTTGATGGAATACTTATTTCCTCATCCTAGAGAAGTATGCGATGAATGGGTTTTAATGCAGTTACTTCACCTACACCTTTGAAAATATGGTTTTAGATGGTGTTGCATCGTAATTCCCCATCCTACCTCTTTCAAGTAGATGCACAACCTGTATTTTGAAGAATTTGTTGACAAGAAACAACTTACTAGTATAGATTGACACTCAAGTTGTCCAATCTATCTAGACGAAAGCATTGTCAAGATGAGGTATCTCCACATTCCCATTGAATATGTAGATATGCATAAGGACTCTTTATTAGAAAGCATACGCTATCCATGTCTTTCCAACAAAAATTCAATCTTAATTAAAAAAATTAATTTTGAATAAAAAACCAATTATTTGCATACAGTAAATATTCATTGTATAACTATCGTGTAGCAAAAACATTTTCTTTGCAGACGAGAAATATGAACTATATGCACTATCGTGTAGTTGATTCCTAGAGAGGAAATAGGTGAATGAATATTACCTTAAGTGTCTCAATTGGAAATGAAAAACTAAACCCAATTCAAATGATTGAAAACTATTCACATAACAACTTATGTTGCAGGTAACTCCCTTTTCAAGTTTGGATGGAGTGTGCTTGGACTTTAATTACTTTTATAAACAGACATGCAATTTTGACAATGCTATCCTAGTGGTCGTTGCCTGAGTTTTTTGGTTGCTTAGTTTTGGGATCTTGTTAGAATTTTTACGAGTTATCAAATTCTGAGAAATTTCCCAAAATTTATTTAGTATTGTGTTGATGATGATGCAAAATACATGAACTTGCTAAAACTTTAATAGAGTTTCGAGAGGGTAAAAAATGATGGCTTTGTTAAAAAAAAAATGAATGTAACCAATATGATGAGACAAACAAAATGACACCAACTTCATGACATCTAAATGCAGAGAGCAAAATACAACAAATATCTAATACCTGACTCAACCACACTATGATGATGCACATGATTTAACTTGGCGGATCTGTCGAAGGGATAATACAAAATACAAAATAGTGAAATATGATATGGACATGATAAGCACATCGAATTGGATGTGACAGTATAGATGAAATGATCTTGCAAAAAAGTTCAGTAGGTTTGCCAATGGAGTCATGTTTAGACACTAGCACATGTCTCCAAATCCATTAATGATGTTACAATTTACTAAAGTTTAACACTACATATGGATTCAAAGGCCCATTATGGGTCTCTGAATCCATTTGCAATGTTAAAAATTCGTAAATTGTACAAATTCATTGTCAAAATTGTAATTTTATGTTAGGGTTAACCTTGACTTGAGATCGAGTCAAAGGTGGTTAGGTATAGCACATGGTTTGGGAACATGGTTTGTTGTAGCCCATGGTATTGTATGTGATTAAGCCTTTATAAGGCTTGAGGAGGCTCCATTGTAATTGTACTGGATATGTGTACTGTATTGTACTGGATATGTGTACTGTATTGTACTGGATGTGGGCATTGTATTGTACTGGAAGAGAGAGTGTGAGAGCGTGAAGAGGAAGTACAGCAGTTTTGCTGCAGGGTGTATCCCTTCATCTTTTTAGACTACAATAAAAGGACTGGCAAATTTCTTTGTGGACGTAGCCCATCGTTTGGGTGAACCACATTATATCTGTGTCTCTTTGTACTGTTTTAATTTGTTTTGCATCTTGTTTATTGATTTAACTGTATATTTGTTATTGCGCTGCGGTCCTGTTTTCTAACAATTGGTATCAGAGCCAAAAGGTCTATTTGGTTTGTAAACTCGTAGGAAAGAAGGGTTCCTGGTTCGAGTGGGAGCAATGGCGAAAGAAGGAAAGTTTAGGGTTGAGAAATTTAACGGCCAAAACTATCAGTTATGGAAGATGCAAATGGAGGACTATCTGTACCAGAAAGATCTATACTTGCCATTGGGCAGAAAAGCAAAACAGCCAGCGGCTATGAAGGATGAAGAATGGGAGGTTCTTGACAAAAAGGCACTAGGAACAATATGGCTATGCCTAGATTCGTCGGTGGCCTTCAATATTTCGAAAGAAATAACAATAGAGGGTGTGATGAGCGCACTGAGTAAGCTCTACGAAAAACCCTCGGCTTCTAACAAGGTATTTTTAATGAAGCGTTTATTTAATATGAAGATGTCGGAAACTGGATCTATTGTTGACCATTTAAATGAGTTTAATACACTTACCAGTCAGTTAAGTTCTGTAAAAGTGAACTTTGATGATGAGGTTAGGGCTCTTCTAATCTTGTGCTCATTGCCAGAAAGCTGGAATAGCTTGGTCATGGCTGTAAGTAACTCTGTCCCTAGTTCAAACACTCTTAAGTTTGATGATGTTGTTAGTGTTATTTATAGCGAGGAAATGCGAAGGAAAAGCACAGGTGAGACATCAGGTAATGCGTTGACCATGGAGAGTAGAGGGAGACAAAATGAGAGAGGAAGGAGCCAAGGAAATCGCGGCAAGTCTAAAAAGGGAAGATCCAAGTCCAGATTTGGAAAAATAGAATGCTGGAACTGCGGTAAGAAAGGACATCTAAAGAAAGACTGTAGAGCACCAAAGAAGAAAGGTGAGAGGCAGCAAGAGACTACCCAGGAAGCTAATGTAGCAGGTGATGTGTTACAAGATGCTTTGATTCTTGCATTAGATAATACTAGTGATTATTGGGTAGTAGATTCAGGGGCTTCATGTCATGCTACACCCCATAGGAAATTCTTTTATGATTATGTTCAAGGTGATTTTGGGCATGTGTTATTGGGGGATGATGAACCATGTAAAATTGTTGGAAAGGGTAAGGTACGGATCAAACTAAATAATGGAAATGACTGGTTGCTAAAGGATGTAAGGCACATCCCTTCTATGAAAAGAAATCTGATCTCAACATGGCAGTTGGGAGATGGCGGCTATTTGTCTATGTTTGGAGAAACATGGTGGAAGGTTACTAAAGGATCAATGGTAATTGCAAAAGGAGATAGGATAGGTACGTTATATTTATGTCCTCATAACACTGATTATTCTATTTATGTAGCTTCCACAGAAACAGTTGCAGCGTTGTGGCATCATAGGCTTGGCCACATGAGTGAGAAGGGGATGCAGATTCTCCACTCAAGGAAATTGCTTCCAGATCTGAAGCAGGTAAGTTTGGAATTTTGTGAGAACTGTGTTTATGGAAAACAGAAGAGAGTTAGATTTCTCAGGGTTGGGAAACAAAAGAAGAGTGAAAAGTTAGAGCTTGTCCATACAGATGTATGGGGACCAACTCAGGTACAATCTCTTGGTGGCTCTCGTTATTATGTTACTTTTATTTATGATGCAACTAGAAAAACTTGGGTTTATTGCATTAGACAGAAATCTGATGTGTTTGATACTTTTAAGAAGTGGAAATCTTTGGCTAAGAATGATATAGGAAAAAGGTTGAAATGTCTCATATCTGATAGTGGAGGCGAGTACTGCAACAAGGAGTTTGACAGTTACTGTTCACACAATGGGATTCACAGAGAGAAGACAGTCCCTGGAACACCCCAAGAAAATGGCGTGTCAGAAAGGGTGAACAGAATGATCATGGAGCGTGCAAGGTGTATGAGATTGCATGCAGGGTTTCCCTTACAATTTTGGGCTGATGTTGTAAACACTGCTGTTTATTTAATAACCAGAGGGCCTTCAAGCGTTTTGGATGGTGGAATTCCAGAGGAGACATGGACAGGTAAACAGGTAAAATACTCATTTCTGAGAACTTTTGGTTGTGAAGCATTTGTCCATATTGATAAAGATGATAGAAAAAAGCTTGAGGCTAAATCCAAGAAATGTACCTTTATTGGATACGAGGTTGATGATTTTGGTTATCGCTTATGGGATCTTAAAAATTGCAAAATCATTAGGAGTAGAGATGTAGTATTCAATGAAAAGGTCATGTACAAAAATCAGTTGCAGGGAAAGAAAGAAGAAAAGGAAAACACAGAGTACACAGTGCTTGATGAAATCAAAGAAAATGAAGTTCCAAAAGCACCAGAAAATCAAGAGCAGCAGTAGGTACTTGAAACTCCTGCAACTGTAAGAAGGTCTACTAGGTTAAGTAGACCCCCTGAACGATTCTCTCCTTCACTGTATTATTTATTGATGACTAATTCTGGTGAGCCAAAATGTTTTGAAGAAGCAATACAGGTAGAAACTAGAAAGAAGTGGGAGCAAGGCATGGATGAGGAGATGGACTCATTGGTAAGAAACTAGACTTGGGATCTGGTTAAGTTGCTTGCAGGAAAAAGGGTATTGTAGAATAAATGGGTTTACAGGTTGAAGGAAGAAGATGGAGGAAAAAAGCGGTACAAGGCTAGACTTGTTGTAAAGGGGTTTGCACAAAAGAAAGGTATAGACTTTGATGAAATATTTTCTCCTGTTGTTAAAATGACTTCAATTAGAACTATTTTAAGTCTAGTGGCGGTAGAAGATTTGCATCTTTAACAATTAGATGTAAAAACGGCCTTTCTCCATGGTGATTTGGAGGAAGAGATTTATATGGAGCAGCCACAAGGGTATGAGGTCAAAGGGAAGGAGAATTTGGTTTGTAGGTTGAAGAAGAGCTTGTATGGCCTGAAGCAAGCTCCAAGGCAGTGGTATTTAAAATTTGATAAGTTTATGACAGAACAAGGTTATGATAGATGTCATTCTGACCACTGTGTTTATTTCAAGAGGCTAGATAACGGAAGATATATTATCTTGTTATTGTATGTGGATGACATGCTTGTTGTAGGGTCTAACATGCAGGATATAAATGTGCTCAAAAGAAAACTAGCTAAATCATTTGCGATGAAGGATTTGGGCGCTGCAAAGCAAATCCTTGGTATGAGAATAACAAGAGACAGGAAAAATCGCAAATTGACATTGTCTCAAGGTGAGTACATAGAAAAGGTGTTGCAAAGGTTTAGAATGCAGAATGCAAAACCAGTCAGCACACCTTTGGCAAGCCATTTCAAAATAAGCAAGCATATGTGTCCAAAGACACAGGAAGAGATAGATTACATGTCCAAGATTCCCTATTCATCAGTAGTTGGGAGCTTGATGTATGCCATGGTGTGTACAAGACCAAATATTGCACATGCAGTGGGAGTTGTGAGCAGGTATAGGAATAATCCAGGTAAAGAGCATTGGAAAGCAGTACAGTGGATTCTCAGGTATTTGAGAGGTACCACTTCTCATGCATTATGTTGTGGAGGTTCAGACACTGTTCTACAGGGATATGTTGATGCAGATATGGCTGGTGATAAAGACAACAGGAGGAGCACCACAGGGTATGTGTTCACTGTAGGTGGAACAGGAGTAAGTTGGATTTCAAAACTACAACAGGTTGTTGCACTTTCAACAATGGAAGCAGAGTATGTTGCTGCTACAGAGGCTAGTAAGGAGATGATTTGGTTGCAGAGGTTCATGGAAGAATTGGGTAAGAAACAGGAGAATAGTAGGCTATACAGCGACAGCCAGAGTGCCATTCATCTTGCAAAGAACTCAGTCTTTCATTCAAGGACTAAACATATAGAACTCAAGTACCACTTCATAAGATCTGTTCTAGATGAAGAACTGTTAAAACTGGAAAAGATTCACACTAGCCAGAATCCTGCAGACATGTTAACAAAGGGAGTAACCAGAGAGAAACTGAGTTCCTACTCGGTTTCTATTGGCCTTAAAGCATGAAGGTGAAAAGAAGAAATTTTCCAAGTCCAAGGTCCAGCAAGTGCAACAGCGGTAGAGTTGATGTGATTAGTCACCATGAAGGCACATGAAAAAAAAATGTAATGGAGCGGTTTGCATGTAAATGGGCATATGGATGTAAGGCCTGGTAAGGCATGCATACCCCTGGTAACTCACCGGTAAAGTCGGGAGATAGACCTAGGTGATAGGGGGGTGTATGTAAGATTCCTCGGTAAATACTTTAGGGGAGTTGGTGATTACTCCAAGTCAATTTTAAAGGGGGGATTGTTAGGGTTAACCTTGACTTGAGATCGAGTCAAAGGTGGTTAGGTCTAGCACATGGTTTGTTGTAGCCCATGGTATTGTATGTGATTAAGCCTTTATAAGGCTTGAGGAGGCTCCATTGTAATTGTACTGGATATGTGTACTGTATTGTACTGGATATGTGTATTGTATTGTACTGGATGTGGGCATTGTATTGTACTAGAAGAGAGACTGTGAGAGCGTCAAGAGGAAGTGCAACGGTTTTGCTGCAGGGTGTATCCCTTCATCTTTCTAGACTGCAATAAAAGGACTGGCAAATTTATTTGTGGACGTAGCCCATCATTTGGGTGAACCACATTATATCCGTGTCTCTCTGTACTGTTTTAATTTGTTTTGCATCTTGTTTATTGATTTAACTGTATATCTGTTATTGCTCTGCGGTCATGTTTTCTAACATTTTCTATTGGCAGAGCGACACAACTAAAAATGACCAATTGTTATGTGGTCAATTTTAGTTTAGTTATGTGATACTTGTGATATCTTAGCTTGAGATGATTTTTTATAAATGTGTGTACCACAAAATGTATTGAAAAATAATTATGATACATTGGGATGGATGTAAAGTTTATAAGCAAGTTGCTTTTGCTCCAAGAACAAAAGATTTCGTATAAGGTCGTTAATGTAAGCAATGAAAATATTCTTCATGCATTAATGTTGAGTTATGACACATGAGGGGGTCTACAATTTACTAAATTATAACACTATAGATGGATTCAGAGACCCCATAGAAAGGGATCCCTAAATCCCTCTACAGTGTTATGTAGAGGGATTTAGGGACCCCTTTCTATGGGGTCTTTGCATCCATCTGCAATGTTAGAATTTAGCTAGGGGGTCTCTGAATCCATTTGCAATGTTAAATTAGTAAATTGTACAAATTTATTTTCAAAATTGTAATTTTCTATTGTCAAAGTGACACAACTAAAAATGACCAAATAAATGACCAATTGTTATGTGGTCATTTTTAGTTTAGTTCATATCACGTGACCAAATTAGTCATTTATCTTCATCATTTTTAGTTCATTTCTTATCCCATGACCAAATTAGTCATTTATCTTCGTCATTTTTAGATAGCTCACTTAAAATTTCTCAAATTTCATCATTTATCCTTTGAAAAAACCGTGGTGATCATATTTTTTGGTCGTCTGGTCACTTATCTTTTATTTTGTACCACTGTAGGTGTATATATGGCACTATGTATCAAAGTATTAGGAACTTGGGATCCTTGGATGATTTTTAACAATATGTACATGAAAATATGTAAAATAAACATCTAGTAATGCAACACTAGGTCTTGACTTATTGACCAATATCCTAGCACATGAGTTCATATTGTTTGTAATAAAATTGTCAAACTCAGGCGAATATATTGTATGTGTTGTGGGGGTATGAGGGGTTTAGGGTGGGAGGTAGTAGGTTTCTAAGAATTGGGGTATAAAAAGGAGTGGGGGAAGGTTTAGGTACAAAGAGAGGGTATCAACAAAAGGAGTTTAGGTCAATATCTACATAAATTAACAATATTGTTTAATATCCCATGATCATATGTGCTATGTGATAGGTTCATTGAGTGAAGCCCCTGTGGAATGTAATCATATGAATATTGGTTCAAATGGTCCACCAAAATGACCTATCAATAGAATCCATTATCATTATTTGGATATCAATGTAATAAGAAGGCTTTCAACATTAGCTATGAGTCTCAAGGCTCTGCACATGGTTCATGGAGGAACCCAACTCTAAGAATTTCATAAGATTAAATCACAAAGAGAAGTTATAAATCATCCAATTTAAGTAGAGATTCTATAAATTATCCTCATATAACATTTCATCTTCTTGAATTGTTCTAAGAGAAACTCAAAATGATCCCAAGAATAAAAATTTGACAACTTCTCCTCAATCTCAGTGAAGAGTCTATCATTACAAGTATCTTTTGGCATTTTCCAATGAAATAAATGATTTCTTATCCCTCTTCAAATTGCTTAAGAATAGTTGGGAAAATGAAGAATCATGTGATTGTTCACTTAATATGGAATCCATACTACATATATAAAATAAATATAATGGAGATATAGAATCCTTAATCCATTGGAGATTCATTTTGAATGGACTTAAGGGCTTTGGATCCACACTAACATTATAGGGTATGAGAGGATAATAATAATAATACCCCCTTAGGATACCCATTAATGATAGCAGAAACAATTACTCAAATAGTACAAAAAATAAGAAATATGTTTAATATCTTTTCTACCTAGGCCTCCCCAACCTAGTTGTTTTTCTTGATAGTGTTTAACACATATTGGGATATGTCAATTAGCCCCACCTCTCCCCCCTCGTGAATAAATTAGTCTGATAAGGGGGGGTATTCCCATTCTCTAACAATGAGCTATACCAGTAAGGGTTTCCTCACCCATGCATAATACTCTATTTAATTCAACCTTGGCTCATTGACCAAATTATGTAAGATTTATGTATTTTCACCATGTGTTTTTTAGCTTTGTCACATCAACAACTTTCCACTGCCTGTATAGAGGGGGATGTATATATGCTTTGAGAGAGAAGAGGAGTGCAAGAAGGTTGTGTACAATAAAGTGAGTCCTAGTACAAATGGGCGATGATGAAGACCTTGTAATATTGTATTTAAGCATGCATAATCTTTCCATATTACAAAACACCTTTGACACCATGTGGGGAAGTCCATAGAACAACATGTGAGGCAAGGAATGAGGATCATTAATCTAGAGATTTACTTAATTGATCGTTTCGATGACATTATGGATTATTTATGATTTGTTCTCTCTCCAGTTGGACAACCTTCATGTGCTAGTCATGATTTTCTTGATCCAAGGATTTTCTCTAAGTCTTTTCATACTCGAAGTCTTCTTAGAGATAAAAGTGTGTTTATGTTTATGATTGACTAATTCATTGTTTATAACTATATTTATTATTGGTTACTTAAAACTTAAAAATTATATTTATTGTCATTTTTTTACTGTACATGCTATAGAGTGAATGTTTTTAATAAATTATTCAGTGATTATTATTTCTTAACTTGTAATCAATCATTTTCTTTGTCTTAAAATTTTTTTTTAGAAAATTATACAACTTTCTATAATGAATTTTTAATGATTTGGAAAGGGTCAAATTCCATTTTCCCTACATCTCATAAAAAAATTATATTGGTTGTTATTTAACATATGATTATGAAACTTTAAAATGACAATAAAAACTAGTTTTTCCCTTTATCTATAAAGAAAAACTAAAAAAATCCAACAAAAACTTGTTTTTCCCTCCATCTAAAAAGAAAAATTGCATTTGTTACATTTGATGAACTTTTTGGATTTCATTTTATAAATTAAGGGCTTCTTGTGGAGCTACACAATAGAATATATACGCAAAATAAGAGACGAGATGCAATTCTACGTGGATTATGATGACCTACATAGCCGAGTAAGGAGGTACTTGAGTGATACCTTGTTTCATTTTCTTTCTTTTTCTTTTCTTCAACAATGGTTTTTATGTGCACTCATTTATCTTTCTGCAACGAGTATTATGGTAAAAGGACATTGCACTAGTATACTTTGATTATGCCCCTCTTTTCAAGCACATAATTGTTATATAACATTTCCAAAATCCTTAAACTAGTTATGATTTATACATGTTTAATTTATTACTATAAATTTAACAATATTTAGTTTAACTTTGAGATAATTCAAATACAATGAAAATACTTCAACCCTATGTAAGACTTTTGAATCTAGAGAACTTATGAGATGGATATATTTATATCATATTCAACCAGTGAGAAGCTTTTAAGTAGTTGATTTTGCTTCATTGCATGGGGATCCTTATCTAGATCTATTAGTCAAACATCTCTTCAAGATGGATTCTAATCTCTTTTTTATTGTGCAAAGGTACCTGGAAAAAGTGATTGGAATGGAGTTTAATGGGAAATACAAGGATCAATTACTTCTTCATATGCTTAATAAATAACATAATCTACATATGTTAGGTTAATTATTCAATCTCTAGGATCATCTTCATTCATCTGCTTCAAAAGAACCAATGGTTGTTGGATCAAGGTAGCCTGGTGGTATGGATGAATTATCTAGCGTTGGATGGTGGGTCACTACTTATAGCCCACGGTGCTCCTGATTCTTAGTGAACTAGATCAATAACTGGGAAACTGGAGTATTCCCATTGGTTTAACCTGTTTGGTTAATAAGAAGTTATTTTCAATCTATTTAACCATGGAGATACAAATGGACGTGTTCCAATCTTATCAATAAGATATAGTCTAAATTCACTCAAACTACCCACAAGAGGCTGTTGGAGACCTTGGTATCCATATGTGTGAAGATGAAGACCATATGGGGGTTGGTGTAGTGGGAAAAGCTTCAGGTGTTAGATGTTGATGGTTTCTCTAAATTAGAAGAGCTTCTAAGTATGGAAACACTGGTATCTTTGGATGAGTTTCATGCATCTAGATGTGTGAAGTTGAAGAGAATACAGGGGTTGGTGCGGTGAGAAAAGCTTCATGTGCTTGTTGAAGACTAACGCTTCAATTGATCAAAGAATAGTTTAGTTTGTAACTAAACGATTATGCTACAGTTATAGTCAATTTTAGTTATACAAACTATTATCAAGTATATTGTAATTAAATAAATAAGTGTTAGCCTCATTGTAATTGTCACACCCTCCAAGTAATAAAATTTATTGTTTAGTTTTTCTGTTTTATTTCAATTTTTGTGCCCATGGTTTATTAACATGGCATTAGAGCCTGGACAACCCTGAATCTCTCACGAGACTAGAGGGAGGAAGAGCTTCTTATAATCATGGTCTCTAGATTTTTATAGGAGAGAAAAGTGTGTTGTTGTGTATTATGTGGAAGAATAAGGAGTCACTTATCCACATCCGTGGAGAAAATCAATTGTTCATTGTATTAGCTGTCATTGGAGAGGGGTTCACGTTTTTGTATTAGTTTCCATTGGAGAGGGGCGCACATTTTTGCAGGAATGAGATGTGAGCTGCAAAATTGAAAAAAAAAGAAAAAGAACTCACCAGTCAATAGAGGACTTCCATATCAGTTATTGTTTATGTTGGCAGACTTGTTAAATCCATGTAGATATACAAGAACACAACACACTGTTTACAATGGTTTATATGGTGAATTTTTTTTTTACTGAAGTTTCCTTTTTTCTTCATTATTTTTTATAAGGAGAAATAGATATGCGAGGCCGTGGTAGTTGTGGATATCCATTGACTTGTGAGATTTGGTTATACAATTATATTTTAAATATTTTTGTTAATGTATTTGAACAAATTTTGTGTGTGAAAAATAGACAATATTCGGTTTTGCTACATGAATGAGTCAAGTTAGTGTAACTCAATATGGATTGTTTTACAAGTAATTCGATAGTTTTTTACTAGGAAAGGATCCCTCACTATTTCTTGAGGTTATGAGACATGTGGATTACCCAATAATAGCCTTTGGGAGATCTATGATTCAAGAGTTCAGGGAGGTGGAATCCATAAACTTTTGAATGCTACCTTTACAAGGGTGATGATACAACATGATGGAGTACCTATAAGACTCAAAATATATAGAGACAAAAATATGGTTCATAAGAAGTTTTTACTTTAAATATGTTATCGTCAATCAAGTTTTTATTTTAAAATTTTATTTGTAGCATTAAGAGGGTGTGTGGAAGATTAATGCTTCAATTGATCAAAGAATCGTTTAGTTTGTAACCAAACGGTTATGCTACAGTTATAATTAATTTTAGTTACGCAAATTGTTATCCACTATATTATAATGAAATAAATAAGTGTTAGCCTCATTGTAATTGTCGCGCCCTCCAATTAATAAAATATCTTTTTTAGTTTACGTTTTATTTCAATCTTGGTGCCCATGGTTTATTAACAGTGCTCATTGTTCGGGTTTGATCTAAATTAGAAGAGTTTCCATCTATGAAAAAAGATTGATATCATTGTAGGAGTTACATGCATCTTGTTCCTCTTTGGGTTTTTCAGGAAACCTCTTAGTCGAGTAACTGAACCTACCTAGGCATATCAGGTTCTTAAAAGAGTAAAATAACTACAATAACTAAGTGTTGGATTATCCAGCAATACTGACAAGGGAGGATGAATCAGTATTTCCTTCTTTTTCTTTTATTAAGACAATTATTATAAGACACACAAATAATCAAACAAGTTAGGGCACATAATTTTATCGTGGAAACCTCAAGGAGAAAACCACAAAATCAAACTCATTAATAAGATGAATTTTTCAAAATTGTTTATCTGTTGCTATAGAAAATATGCATCAACACCACATAATTTTTTCCTTCTACTACAGACAAGGATGCTACAACACCCCAGGTTTTTTCCCTGCTACCACATACAAGGATGCACCAACACCTTATTCTCCATCCGCTACTGGAAGGAGGCTACAACCCCCTGTAGGCTTGTTGCCTTCCATAGCACCACCCAGCCTCCCTAATTTGATTTTTAGAATTCTAGATATTCTTATGTCTTCAACTCTATTACTTGTTTTTCTTACTTGGTCTTTGTCTTACATGCTGCTACATTGATCTGGAATGCAGAGAAGAATTAATCCAATATTAGACTTTTGTGTGTGTGTGTGTATATATATATATATATATATATAACATTGTCTCTTGATTATTGAAAAATGTATCCTTTATAAGAATCATGCCTCTTTGTTAATCATGTCCTTCCAAGGAGTAGATTAGGTCTTTTATTGATAGTTAACTTCAACATTTAGTTTATGTAGTCACACCCTTTCTTATTAATTAAATTTGTCTTTATCTCCTCTTAAATCTATGTTTACATCTTGTGAAATTATCAACATGATTTGGAACAAAAAATCCTTTCGCGATTGTTTTTTCGCAACACATTTCCGCAATTGTGGGTTGCAGATTTCTAGTGTGAATTTTGACTTTTCTTGAAAATTATTCCGCAATTACCTTTCCACAATTATCTTTCCACATTTATCTTTACGCATTTACCTTTCCGCAATTACCTTTTTGTAATGACCTTTTTACAATTACCTTTCCGGAATTACCATTCTGCAATTCATCTCCGCAAAACTTCTTCCGCAAATTATGGATTGAGGATTACAGATTCCTTCCGCATTGCAGATGTACCTTACAAATTTTTCAAAATGGGATTCCACAAATCTGGTGAACCATTGATTGCTTTGTGGAATCCTCCTTTTACATTGATCAATTATCAAACATGAAAATTCACTTTGGCGCTCTAGAATTCTATCTTCTATGCATATTTACTTTGTGGATCCTTTCCCTTTCGTCAATATATTTTATCTTAGATTGTAGTTCTTTGATTGTCTGATCGAACTTGCATTTTTTAATCTCTCCAAAATATTAACAAGCTCGTATCTTCTTGTGTCGGATTCAATCCTGACCATCGATATCTAAATTTCCTCATCCTCAACCGTTCATCCCTGTAAGACTTAAAGCACTATTTAGTGTTTGTATCTTCATCGCTCCTTACAGTGATCGGTGGTTGATCAATGACCTTATACCACGGTTATTTTAGAAACTGAATTGATTGATAAAACAATCAATTAGCCCTCCTCATCGATTTGTATATGAAAATTTCCTCATGAACTTTTGTGCTGAGCATAGGGTGGATTCTTATTTTCATCAAACTTGGAAGGTGAAGTATCTAGAGCATGGAGGACAACATGTTGATTTTATCTATGCCAAATTTATCCTACATGCCATGTCATCTTGTCCGAGGTTATTTCTTTTTCATTGTTGAACTTCTTTGACATCAATGACAACCATAATCAACATTCTCCCCCTTTGGCATTGATGGCAACAATTTCTCAGCTTTCTGATTTTCTCCCCCTTCAACATTAATTGCAAAGGCTTCCTTTGAAAGCTCCCCCTATTAACATGTATCCCCCTGACATGCTGCCTTTTCTCCTTTTTATTCTTTGCAAAGGATTACTCCCAACTTATGTCTAAGATGCTCAAATGTTTCTTTGGGTAGTGGCTTAGTGAATATATCAGCAATTTGTTCTTTAGTTTTAATATATTCCAATTTGACCACTTTTTGAGACACTTGATCTCCTAGGAAGTGATATTTTATTGTTATGTGCTTTGTTTTGGAGTGCATGACAGGATATTTTGATATGTTTATGGCACTTGTATTATCACAATTCATCACTATTGGATGCTCATACTTCACAAGTAAGTCTTCCAATGTCTGCTTCATCAAAATGACTTGAGTACAACATGATATAGCATCAATATATTGATCCTATATTGTAGATAGTGATATGGAGGATTTTTTCTTGCTTAACCATTATACCAAACAATTTCCCAAAAAGAATGCTGCTCCACTAGTACTCTTTCGGTCATCGACACTTCCTGCCCAATCTGCATCAGTTAATGCTCTTAAAGTGAAGTCTCTTCATTTTGGGTACCATAAACTATAATCCACAACGCCTTTTAGATATATAATAATTATTTTTACTGCAACCACATGTGTTTATTTGGGAGCTGATTGAAATATATCAACCAATCCTACATCTTGCATCACATCTGGTCTTGTAGTTGTCACATATAGCAGACCACCTATCATAGATCTATACATGGTATGATCCACTTCCAAGGACTCATCATTCTTTCTTAACTTACAACCAGTGATCATAGGAGTACTAACATGCTTAGAGTATTCCATATTAAACTTCTTAATCATGTACTTGATGTACTTGGTTTGAGAAATGAATATTCCTTTGTCTGATTGATAAAATTATAATCCCAAGAAGAATGTTAATTCACCCAACATTGACATTTCAAATTCCTTCTTAATTTCAGAAGTAAAGTTTACACTTAGTATTTGTATATTGCTTCCAAATATGATACCATCCACATAAACAACAACAATGATCATATTATTATATTTGATCTTTATGTAGAGATTACTATTAGTGGCTCCTCTTTTATATCCTTGTTGCTTCAAGTAGTTATCTAGCCTTGAAAACCATGCTCCTCGCGCTTGCTTGAGACCATAGAGTTCCTTTTTTAGTTTGTAGACATAGTCTCTATTTTATGACAAGAGGTAACCTTCAGGTTGTTCAATATAGACTTCCTCTTCTAGTTTTCCATTCAAAAACACAAACTTGACATCCATTTGATATACTTTGAATTTTTTATAACATGAAAATGCCAAAAAAAATCTGATTGCTTCAAGTCTTTCTACAGGTGCAAAGGTTTCTTCAAAATCAATACCCTCCACTTGAGCATATCCTTTACACACTAATCTTGCTTTGTTTCTTATCACTTTTCCATTCTCATTGAACTTGTTTTTGAAGACCCACTTGGTTCCTACAATATTTTTGTTTGTGGGTCTTGTAACTAGTTCCCAAGTTTGATTCTTCTCAATTTGATCCAACTATTCATTCATGGCTTTGATCCAATCATCATCTTTGGTGGATTTTGCAAAGTTCTTAGGTTCCATCATTGAAAATAAGGCTCGTTCATTAAATAGTAGTTTTCTTCTTGTACTAACTCCAGCATATTTGTCACCTATGATTTGTGTCTCAGGATGATCCTTTTGTATTCTTGTAGATGGAGATTTTGTATAAGGTCTTGGAGAGTCTTCATCTTCACTTTCTTGTGAATTGTCTTTCTCTACTTTTTCTTCTTCATCATAAACTCCTTCATTCTTTTGCAAGTCTTCATCTTGATTTTAGCTTTTTATTTTTCTTGGTTTTATGTCATCCAATCTTACATATGCACTTTATATCATTTTGTGTATTTTGATTGTAACATTTATATTCTTTCTTGGTGGATGAATATCCTAAAAATATTCCTTCATCGATTCTAGAAGCAAACTTACCAAGATCATCTTAATTTATTTTTACATAGCATTTGCTACCAAACACTCTGAATTATTTGACTGAGGCAGGTATTCCATACCATAGTTGGTAAGGGGTTTTGTCATTATTAATTATGAGTTGTCCTCTGTTTAGTATATAAACAATTGTATATAATGCTTCCCTCCAATACACATCAGGAATTTTTGCTTCATTTAACATAGTTCTGTCAGCTTCTTAGACTATTCTGTTTTTTCTTTCCATGACACAATTTTGCTGAGGAGTCTTTGGGGATAAAAACTGTCTTTTAATTCCATGGGTTTCATAAAATTCGTTTAATTCCTTTGAAGTGAATTCAGCATTGATATTGTTATTGATATCACATGTACCTTTGCCAATTATATTGGAAGACATATTATCTCCAAAACTGACTTTTCCCTTATTATCTTTTCTTAGGCTTATGAATTTGCTTGTGTCTCTTGTCATATGCTTTGAACACCCACTTTCAATATGCCATAGATTCTTCTTTTTTGTCACACATAGAGCAATCATGGATTTATCCTCTTCTTTCTGTTTCTTCCAGTCCTTTCTCTGTCTTTTGTCTTGAAACTCTTTTGCAACAGTCTTCTCCGTGGGAGTCATTAGATTACATTCTCTTGCTATATGTCCATGGTGATTGTGGTTGTTACACTCTATAACATATCTTTGAAGGGGTGCAAAAATGTTATGGTTTCTTACTTTTGGTTTGTTACTAAATGCATTATTTTTGTAGTCACGAAACTTTCCATATGCTCTGCAATTTAGGGATTTATGACCAAAATTATTACAAGAGTAGAAATGACCAAAAAATATCTGTTGATATCTACTTGTCATTGGTCTTCTAGGAACCACATTAGTTCTATCTTTCTCATGAGAGGATAGAGAAGATTACATGATTTCTTTATTTTGAATTAGACTCTTCAGTGCAGCAGCATAGATTCTTTTATCTCTACCTTGGTTTGTGAGGGAGGAACATTCTAGCTTCTTTTATTTGTCACATCCTAATATAGATTTATATCTTGATGGTATTTGGCTACACAAGATGTCATCTAGAGTCTTTGAACTGTTTTCAAATTTGGATTTAATAGATTCTTCATCAAACTTGTTTCTAAGGTGCATAAGATCTTCTTCAATCCTTTCATATTCTTGTATTCTATTTTTGAGCTACAAATCTAGGTCCTCTTCAATATTCTTGGCCTCTTGAAGCTATGTCTTCAAGTCACTAATGATTTGGTTTGATGGTTTGTTTTTCTTCCTGCATTTTCAAGTTCTTCAAGAGCACTAATGAGTTCATATTTTAGGTCTAATTCTCCTTCCTCATATGATTCACCATCTTGAGCTTGATTTTCTATTCCCATGAATAGAATTTATATTTCCTCATCTCCACTTGCGTTTTCACTACTTCACTATCTTCCATGGTGTAAAGAATCTTCTTCTTGTTTCTGGTCTTTCCCTTTTGGAACTTCTTTGAGGCTTCTCTCTCATCACTATCATCTTGTTTAGGATAGGGACATTTTGCAGCAAAGTGTATGATTCTTCCACAATTGAAACACTCTAGAGGTAGATTTCCTTTTTACTTGTTAGTATCTCTCTCAAGTTTCATGATGAACAGGGCATCTTTATCATATGAATTCTCTGAGTGATTCTTAGATGGGGTTTCAAACTTCTTTGGTTCTTTTAACACCTTAAATGTTGCTTCTTTCTTGAAGGTTCATTTTCTCCTATTCTCATCTCATATGTAGTGAAACGCCCATGTAGTTCATCTACTGTCATGAGGTCAAGATCATCACGTTCTTCTAGAGTAGATATTTTTGAGTCATACTTCATGGGCAGGGTTCTTAGTACTTTTTCAACAACTTCTCTCTCCTTTATTACTCCTTCAAGGCTTCTAATATCATTGAAAATTTCATTTACTCTTAAAAGATATTATGCAATATTTTCTTCCTCTTTAATTTTTAGACTTTCAAATTGTCCTTTGTATGTCTGAAGTTTGGATTGTTTGACATTGGATACTCCTTCATAGATAGTTTTTAATTTTTCCCATGCATGTTTGGTTGTCTTGCATTGCATGAATTTCACAAACACTAAATTTGTTAACCCACTCAAGATTGCATTCAGGGATCTTGCATTGGCCTCATATTGGTCTATTTCATCTATGTCTATAGGTAGGTTGTTTGGTGTTTCCAAACTCTTTTTCAATAGACCTCCATACTTTGTATCTAAGAGACATTACATGACACTTCACTCTTATTCTCCAATATGCATAAATATCTCCTGTAAATAATGGAGGTTTTTTGGTGGCTAACCCTTCTTGTTGATCCATAGTGATTTTTAATGGGATCTTCCTTCGAGTGATTAAACTGTAGTGAAGGATCCTAGCTCTAATACCAATTTTTGGATTATCCAACAATACTGAGAGGGGGGTCAATCAGTATTGTCTTCTTTTTCTTTTATTAAAACAATTATATAAGACATACAAATAATCAAACAAGTTAGGACACATAATTTTATCGTGGAAATCTCAAGGAGAAAACCACAAACTCAAACTCATTAATAACATGAATTTTACAAAATTGTTTATCTGTTGCTACAGAAAGGATGCATCAACACCCCAGAATTTTTTCCTACTACTATAGACAGGGATGCCAAAACACCCCAGGTTTTTTTCATGCTACCACAGACAAGGATGCACCAACACCCTGCTCTCCAGCAACTACTGGAAGGAGGCTACAACCCCTTGCAGGTTTGTTGCCTTCCCTAACACCACCCCGCCTTCCTAATTTGATTTTTAAACTTCCAAATCTTCTTATGTATTCAACTCTATTACTCATTTTTCTTACTTGGTCTCTGTCTTATTTCTTGCTGCATTAATTTGGACTACATAGATGACTTCATCCAAGATTAGACTTTTGTGTGTGTGTGTGTGTGTGTATAACATTGTGTCTTGATTATCGAAAAGTGTATCGTTTATGAGAATCACATCCCTTTCTTAATCGTGTCCTTCCAAGGAGTAAATCAGGTCTTTTTATCAATAATTAACTTCATCATTTAGTTTATGCAGTCACACCCTTTATTATTAATTAAATATGTCTTTATCTCCTCTTAAATCTCTATTTATATCTTGCAAAATTATCAGCGTGATTTCAAACAGAAAATCCTTCCATAATTGATTTTCTACAACACATCTCTGCAATTGTGGGTTACAGATTGCGGGTGTGCAATTTTAATTTTCTCGAAAAATTCTTCTGCAATTACCATTCCACATTTACCTCTTCACAATAACCTTTCTGCAGTGACCTTTAAGCAATTAACTTTCTACAATTGCGGATTGTGGATTGTGGGTCTGCTTTTCAATTTTTTTCGAAAATTGCTTTTGCAATTCATCTTCCACAAAACTTCTTCCGTAATTTGTGGATTGCGGATTACGTCTTCCTTCCGCATTGAGTATGGTGGTTTGCGGATGTACCTTCCAACTTCTTTGAAATGGGCTTCCGCAAATCTCTTTCCATAAGTTCGGTGAACTGTCGATCGCTTGTGGAATCCTCGTTTTACGTTGATCAATTATCAAACATGAAAATTCACTTTCGAACTCTAGAATGCTATCTTCCATGCATATTTACTTTGTGGATGCTTTCTATGCTGTCGATCTATCTTCTCTTATATAGTAGTCCTTTGATTGTCTGATCCGACTTGCATTTTTTAATCTCTCTGGAATTTTAACAAGCTCATATCTTCTTGTGTTGGATTCAATCCCGATCATCAATCTCTACCTTGCCTCTTCCTCAATCGTTCATCCATGTAATACTTAAAGTACTATTTAGTGTTTGTATCTCCATTGATCCTTAGAGTAATTGGTGGTCGATCAATGACCCTGTACCATAGTTATTTCAGAAACTCAATTGATTGATCAACGAATTGATCAATCATCCCAATCGATTTGTATCTGAAAAAATGTCCTCATGAACTTATGTGCTGACCCTAGGGTGGATTCTTACTTTCATCGAAATTGGAAGGTGAAGTATATAGAGCATGGAAGACAACATGTTGATTTTATCTATGCCAACTTCATCCTACATGCCATGTCATCTTTTCCTAGGTTATTTTTTGTCATTACTGAACTTCTTTGACATCAATGACAACCATACTCAACACTAAGGATAAAGTTCAACCCAGTAGATTCGTCAGCCTTTCAGATCTTGGGTGAGAATCGTTGCAACAATAAACTTGAGTTACTACGCAGTAAGAAATTTTCATGTTTTTTACTTTTGGGGTTGTGACATAATGCCTTTGGGAAACTCCACCTTTTACTTTGACTGAAATACTTGCGACAAAAATTCCTACGACGAGATTTTATTGTGACAGGGCTTTACTATGAAGAAGGTTTATTGCGACAGACTTCACTATGTTAGGACTCAATTTACACCTTTTTTGGTCCACACAACTTTTATGGAATTTTAACTCAACACACTTTTACCTTGAAAGTCACCCACTTGAATTCGACAGGCTTTTACCGTGACAGGATTTATCCGCGACCAACTCCCACTTCGACAGGACCACTTTAAGTGGAACTTTATACAGGATATTTCTTGGTATATTGAATTATAATATGAAAACATTTTTTACCAACCCGTAACTTGGGATAAGCCTCAACACAACTATATTGCAACAAGCTCACAATATCATATAACCAAAGTATTAAGTAAGACTTGTGTCGAGCACTCTACGGTTAAAACTTTAACTTTTTACACAGTGAAATATTTGTGGATTCAATGTATCTTTCACAAGACAGTAAATGTAAACAACATTCACTCAAGTAATTCTAGAGAGATGTGCAGCATAAATAAGACATGCATTTAACCATAAACTATGGAATTATATTGTTGCGACATAACAAAGAACTACAACCACAATTACAAACTTGAAATTTTACAAGGATGATTCACCTTTTACATAGCTTGGGCTCTCAACACATTCCAAAACACAAAATCTTGAGCTTATAGAACTCTTCTCAGAGTTTTTCCTTCTTCTTCTCCACTACTTCAAACTTGCTCTCTTTTTCTTCTCTTCTCGCACTCTCTCTCTGTCTTTCATTTTTCTTCTTATTTATATACAAAGACTAAAATTTTCTTCTCTTGGAAGTTACGAACCAAAATTAAAGACTATAATTAATTTCTACCTAAAAGCATAACTTCCGAAACAAAATTCGGCTTCTTAAATATGGCGATGCGTGAACTTCTCAACCTGACAGACTGACTGACTGACAACAATGTACTTCTACATACTTTGACTGAGTTGACTGAGATTTGATGTAGATCTACGATTAATTAATATTTCCAACACTTCCCCTTAATTATGAGCAGATGGGGACCATTATACAAAATTTTAAAAATTGTTTCAAAGATGAAACTTGCTATGTACATGATAGAATTCATTAAACAAAACTTGTTATTCCTAAATAACTTCACAAATATTGGAACTTATCCCTTGCCAATGGTTTTGTAAAAATGTCTCCCAGCTGATCTTCAGACCTACAAAATTCTAAACAATTTTCTTTGTTGTTCACCAATTCTCTTATGAAATGATACCTTGTGTTGATGTGCTTGGTTCTATTGTGGAGCACATGATTCTTTGACAATGCAATGGATGAACTGTTGTTGCAGAAAATGGTTGTTGGTTCTTGTTGGTTCTTCGACAGGTCTTTTAAAAAATTTCGCATCCAAACAACTTGACATGTAGCGCTTGTAGCTGCATCATACTCTACTTTTGTTGAAGAAAGAGTTACAATGGGTTGTTTCTTCGAAGGACATGGCACAACATCTGTACCAAAAATAAATGTGTAACCAGATGTGCTTTTCCTATCATATGTGTTTCCTCTATTATCATTGTTAGTGTATCCAATGAGTTTGAATACATAAGCCAAGATCATTTGTGTCACTTACATATCTCATAGTTATTTTTAATAGGATGTTCTTACTCATAGTAAAATCATTCTAATCAATTTTAAATTAAGAGTTCATTTTAATAAGATATGCTCAAAGTAAAATCGTTCTAATTGATTTTAAATTAAGATTTCATTTTAATAGGTTGTTCTTACTCATGGGATATAGCCTCCAAAATAGTGATGCCATGACTCAATATTAAAAGAAAATATGCACACATAAAAACAATGCCAAGTATAATCTTTTTTCCAAATGAAAAGATGATATGCCACTAAATGAAATGCAAAAAATAATTCCTTTCATTTCAAATGAAAGTGTGATATTTCCCAAATGAAATCCTCGACTAATTCCATTCCAAGCAAACTAGTGCAAGTGCTCCTTTCAATGCAAATGAACATGCAATAATGCAAATGTTTTTTTATTTTCAAAATAAATGAATGAAAATGAAAAAGAGAACCACTAAACTCTCATCCCTCACATAAATAATAAAGGGATAATCCAAGCAAGACACCAAGACTTAATGATTCATGCAATAAACGTAAAACAAAAAGAACAAAATGGCAAGAACAAATCCTCTAAAAAATTGGTAAAAAAGGGGTCTTCATCCACAAAAGAAGCAGCCAATAGAAAACATAAGGACCCTAAAAGACTCAACAACACTCACAACCCACCCAACAATCCCTAAAATCAAGATATCAACCAAAATTTAAGGTGTACGCGACTATTCAGAGAACAATAGCGTATGTACGCGGCCTACAAATGGATAGCTCATGTATACTATGCGGTTATCTACATTGTGACCCACGTATACAAAGAAAAGGGGGTAAAAAATAAATTTTAGGGATAAAACACTCCAAGGAATTGTCAACAATTGACTATAATACCAAATGCAACACAAAAACACAAAGAAACAAAGAGAAATCCAAGCAAAAATGCACCCAAAAAACCCGAACAAAAATGTGACTTCCTAGCAGAGTTGCCAATTCTGTTATGGAGAAAATATTCATGTGGCTTGGGGTGGACCACAACAGACAGGATGACACTAGAAATCACATCCATTCTCAAATATGCTAGATAAATTAAAGAAGATAACAACTAAGGGAAAGAGTTTGTACCTCAACCGGATGTTCGATAAAGACCACCGTTGAGCTCACTATCGAATGCTTGTCCCTACAATTTTCCCTCAACAACAAGTATATATCCAAACATAAAATATATAAATGTTAACATTAAATATATTAAATGTTAGCATTCAATATACTAAATGTTAGCATTCAAACTAGCATAATCCATTTAAACATGTATAAAGCAACTATACCCAAGGATAGAAATATAAACAATTGCAAATGAAATTTGGATGAGAAATGGATATTTCTATTAATGTAAAAACAAAGATACAATGTGACAACCTCTGTTGGCAACTCATCGAAACCGAGAAACCAAGTTCTTCCACCTGGGCCTCTACGACTTCAATCCTCCATAATAAGGAAATCTCACAAAGACAATGGAGAGCTTGGGATATGAACATAAAGAGTTCTATCAATAAGGACAAAGGGATGCAAACTCAAGTATATGAAAAATGGGGCAAAAATTCACTATAATTTTCCTACTCTCCAAGTTTCCTCCTCCTCTAATGCTTCACAATGGCTCAATATACATCCTTCAAATGGGAAATGGAGGGTAGAATTAGAGCATTTCCAGGCATATGGAAGGCCAAGGATCAAGCTATTCATTACTTGATGAGGAAAACTCTAAATATTTTTTGCTTTTGAGCATAAAACTCGATGTATGCGGGTTGTAATGGTTCAATCTACGTATACACGATCTGTATAACTAAGTTGACTTGCGTATATATTTAATAATGTATTTTCCATGGTTGTACTGAAGCATCGAGGCTATAATGAATATGTGGGGTGTAGTGATTTTGCATAGGGACAAGGGAAAGCCATCAAGGCATGACACATAAGGTGTGGAAAATCACACTATAACATATGGACTTGACTTTGAATTTCCTCCCAACCAACTGGCTCTCTTTCCAACGTATGATTTTTCTCCTAGAGGCCAGCCCCGAGCTAGACATGAATCCACTAGAATGAATCTCCTATGAAATAACTTATTAAAAAAATTTCAACATAGCCACTAAGTTTATCCCACCACTACGACTCAATCTTTAAAGTAGATCTTCAATAAGAATTTTAACACTTATGAATAAAAACTCATACTCACAAACAAGGCTCGACATAAAAAATATGGGTATTACAATATACTTTTAATATGAGGAGAAGGGAATTGCACCCTTTACTTTTAGTGTAGGGTTGATACCATACACAACGTTAATCTATAATGCAAACACATTAAAAAGGGTTGCACTCTTATTAATCTATCAAACTATTGTAAAACATACAAGAATGAGGGAGAAAGTTGTGCTTTCAAGCACCCTTCATCACTTGTAGAGTAAATACCAATTCCATGCGCACAATTAGAAGATGAATAACTACACTTTCAATGAGAACATATATTTTTTTAGCAGAAGAATACTTCTCTTCCCCATATGTTTCGGTCTTAGCTAATTCAAACGTTATCCATAGGGTCAATTTCTTATGCAGAGATCACCTTCCTCTACCATTCAAAACTCATTAAAGTAGAGGAGAGTTACCATTGTAACTATCAAAAGAAAGGGATCGGTCCTCTTCATGTCCTCTTAATGAGGTGACATTCTTTCTATGAAAAGATAATCAAATACATACACCATGCAAAAATATACACAGTTAGAAAAACCGGGTTCAATCCTTTTAATGAGACCTTGCCCTTTCTATACAAACGCAAACATATATGTATAAGCCAGAATTTGAATTCTCCATTATAACTACTTACAAGTACAATATATAGACTAGAAAATAATTTACTTGAAGGGGACAATACCTATAAGGAAATTGTGGAAGCCACTCCCCCCCTCGTGAACAATAATTTCATTTATAAAAAGTAAAATAAGAATGTCTCCATCTTTTAACAACCATTCATATATATAAAAGATGCAGGAAAGCACAACATTTACCTCATTAAGAGGTAAATTAAACATGTATCATACAATCCTCCTCCCATGCCTCATCCAGAAGCCAAATAATTCCCAATACTAGAGTCTCTGTTCACCACTCAACATTTTTTTTCGATGAGAAATTAAAACCTCCACGGTTTATCCTTTAGTAATGGATATAATTTCGAACAATACGCCCCTTTTAAAGTCTATCATACACCGAACTATGTTTTCTCTCAATTGTAAGGTTCCTTTCCCTTTACCGCTTGATTCTCTTCTCGAGTTTCCCCTCTACCCAAGACGTAAACCCCAACGATTTTCCTATATAATAGTCATTTGCATGCGAGACTTTTTAAAAGGATAACAATTGTCATTAAGTGGATATAAAAGAATTTAAGAGCATCAAGTGAGTTTTTAAAAGGATTTAAGAGCATCAAGTGGATATAAAAGAATTTAGAGCATCAAGTGGATACAAAAGGTTCATTTTTTTAGTGCCTAAAGTACTAAGATGATGATTCTGGTCATCAACTTATGGTTTTTAGTCATTCTCCTTCATTTTAGTGGCTTTATGTTTTATGTTTTAATTTATTCAATCAACCCAAACTTCATAAGAATATGTTTATTAAAACAATTCATAAATTAGAAAAATAAATAACATTACTTATTGTGTTTTTACTGAAATGTTATATAAAATAACAAACAAATATTTTGATGAAAAATTATAACCCATTAACTCAAAATAAAACCAATTTCTTTAATAATAACTAAAAGTAAAAATCTTAGTATTACAATTACCTTGTAGATTTTTGTATTAAATCAACTGACGTATGACATGACGTATTTGGTAAACAATATTAATTTACTTACATAGAACAACCTGTACAATATTTGGTAACGAGCGTTTTCCAAAGAAATAATATTTTTTGAAGTTGGTGCCTCTAATACAAAATCCGTGGAAACTTTAATTTTGTGTGTGATAGCTATAAGGATTCGTTTAGATCCCACTGTCCTCTTTAATAATAAGATAAACGATGAACGCAAATGGATGGTGGTCACTGGCCCCCTCACGCCTGGAATTTCAGGTTCACTTTGCTGTCTCGTGACAATTTTATAGCAGTGAATGAAATTTGTTAATGTTTCTGTAGATTTTTTATTTATTTTTGGTTGGGATAGGTGAGGCTTTATAGGGGAGTGGATTATTTTAAAAACACAACTGCCACATTTAAACTACTCCTTACATTTCATTTAATTACCATCTAAAAAGTGAATTTAGATGTTAGATATGTAAATATTAAAAATCATCGTAGTTGAGTATAAATTTATACGGTAAATGGAAAGAAGATAAGTGTTTGATATGGGGTGGTTGATATTAATTTTGGTGATTGTTAATAGTGTTTTCTTTATTTGATTTAATTTGGTTTATTCTAGGTATCATCTGTCTAATGAAGAGAAATATACTTGGTTTATTTTTTAATATATATTACTTCAAATGAATTAAAGAAAAATACTTGATCTGTTTCTTCATTTAGTTGTCGCCTGCAATGTCTGATCGTTTTGGTTTTGCTGAGATGGGTTGTGTGGTTGATTGCGATCGAAAAGTGGGAGTTTAGAGATCAAGCTCTATAGCGCATTTTTGTATGGGCTGGGCTTTTAGCAAAGAATCCCGGAAGCTACAGGTCTCGAAGTGATCGAACTGGCAAATGGATTTCTTGAAAGTACCAGATTCTGATCAGCAAGATCGCTTTGCGGCAGCTGCTGCAATATGTATAACTGTGCTTTTATCAACATGGATGCTCCTCATGAAAATCAACAGAAATAAAGGCAAAAATGCCCAGAAGTTGCCTCCGGGACCGCCATCATGGCCGATCATAGGACATCTCCATTTGTTGGGAAAGCTTCCTCACAGGAATCTTGCCCTTCTCTCTCAGACATATGGACCCCTCATGTCTCTGCGTTTGGGTTCTGCTGCCACTGTAATAGTTTCTTCTGCAGAAATGGCCCAACAATTTCTCAAAACCCATGACCATGTTTTCTCCAGCAGACCCGCAGCGCGTTGTGCAAAAAGCTTGTTTTATGATTCTGTAGATATGATTTTTTCTCCCTATGGACAATACTGGAAGCATGTGCGCAAAATATGCGTTTCAGAGTTATTGAGTACCAAAAGTCTCGAATCCTTCCGCTTCCAAAGAGAAGAAGAAGTCTCTGTTATGATCCGCTCTCTTCTCGAACAGTGCGACAGAGTTTCGAATCCCGTTGTGGATTTGAGCAAAACTGTGTCAGCTGTAGCTGTCGATATAATCTGCAGGATGGTATTTGGTAGAAAGTATTCAAACGAGGAGGCATATGACGATAGAGGATTCGGGGAAATGATTAAGGAATTTGGCTTTTTGCTTGGCGCTTTCGATATTGGGGACTTCATACCCTACTTGGGATGGATAGATCTCCAAGGTCTACATCGCCGGCATAAGGCGATTCACAAGAAAGCAGATGCATTCTACGAGAAGCTCATAGAGGAACATCTTGCCCAGAAAGACACGCGGGAAACAAAGGATTTCGTGGATGTTTTACTTGCATTCTCTGAAAATAATAATGCTTCAGAGGTCAATCTCAGAAGAGACAACATAAAAGCCATTCTTACAGTAAGTTAAATCATCTGCTTTATTTCGTTTCAGGTAGGTTCATGCATGTGCGAAGTGTGTTATCCTTAAAGTTGAACCTTTAGTGCTAGGTTCAAGCTTAGAGAAATTTTAAATTGATTTAATGGATAACTGGAAAATGAATTTATGAAATTTGGTGGTAGGTAAGGCTTATTACAGAAATCAAGTTAGATTCGAAAACAAATACTGAGCAGCAGTATATATATTACAATCAAGATTAATAAGACAAAACTATGAGTATGACTTTATGAAAGACATGAACCAGGTTCCGCATATAGTACTTAAGGATAACTTTACATTAATCATCCAGCAATGGATTAATAAGAGCATACACCAACAAAATCACAACACATAAAATTCAATTATTAAAACAGAAAGCCTGCTCATATGAACATAATCAAAGCAGCTAATTCATATTAACAAAAATAGAGTGCATACATGCGGTGCCACGCCAGTATCAGAATATTCAAACCCTTCCTCAGCCCTCTCGGCTGGTACCTCCTCTTTCAAAATATTACAATCATGCCTCATATAGATGTTGAAGTTGAAATCCTCCCTCGGAGGTCGAATTTCTAAAGGTAGCAGAAATTACATTAAATTTTGGTACTGTCTGCCATGAAAAATGGAGCAGACTGCTGAAAACTAAGGCTGCAATTATGATTTCGTATCTCTTAAATCATGATAGCTGTGTAAAATCCTGGAGAGGTTTTTGTATATTAGTTTGTTATGAACAAAAACCTCTCTTAGTTCCCTGAGATTTGTTTCTATTTGGCCGAGATTTGCATTCTAAAAACATGTGTCAAAACAAGAAAAATTTGAGATCTAAAAAATAGGCTTCAATGATAGATTCGATTCTCCCAATATCTAACACCTATAGGAAAAATGAAAGAGGTTATTATAGATAAAGATGTTATTAAAATAAACCTCTTTTAGTTTGTCAAAATTCCCCTCCAACTGTTCATAATCAACTCTGCAATAATATAACTCAGACTGGATTTTGCCCAGTCAGAAAAATAAGCTGAAATGACGAGAGTGGATCTTCCAATCCTTGACACCTATGTAAAATTTGAGATAGGTTTTTGTAGTTTGATATCTTAGGAATAAAAACCTCCTTCGGTTTCCCCAAATTCATCTTTCATTGATGGCTATATGTTCTGAAACAAGATGACAAAACAAGACATTTCTAGAAAAATATGTCATCACATATTCTCCAAATGATATGTTTTGAATAAATTACTCTTTTGATGAAGACATGTATACTTTCGTATTTGATTGAAACGTTGATGGTGTCATGCAGGATATGCTTCATGCTGGTTCAGACGCGCCCTATGCAGCCTTGGAATGGGCAATGTCTGAGTTATTGAGAAGGCCTCTAGTCATGAAAAAAGCCCAAGAAGAATTGAAGACAGTGGTGGGACTGAATCGTAAGGTACGAGAAGCTGACTTGCCGCATCTCGTTTACCTAGAAGCAGTGGTGAAGGAAACCTTGAGGCTTTATCCTCCGGCGCCCCTGATGGCTCCTCACGAATCTATGGAATCGTGTACTGTTTCGAATTATGAAATCCCCGCTAAAACTCGTGTTATTGTCAATGCTTGGGCGATTGGAAGGGACCCGAATTCATGGGAGGACGCAGAAGAATTCAAGCCGGAGAGATTCATGCAGGGTCTTGCAAGCAGTTGTGTGGATGTGAGAGGCCAAGATTTCCAGCTACTTCCGTTTGGATCCGGCAGAAGAGGATGCCCCGGAATGCAGCTGGGGATGGTGATTGTTGAGCTTGTGTTGGCGCAACTCTTGCATTGCTTTGATTGGAGTCTTCCCAATGGAATCGAAGGCACAGATTTGGACATGAATGAGAATTTTGGGTTGGCAATACCCAGAGCAGTTCCTCTGCTTGCGGTTCCATCTCCTCGGCTCCCAGCTGAGGCCTTAGGTTCAACAAATTGAATGATAAAGTCTTAGTTTATCTGCCTGCTCAGAAGGGTTAGTTGTTAGGAGAAGACAAGTGTTTACTAGGTACGTGTTCCGAAATCTTGGAATTCTAGTTACAGTGAATAACTTGGTTGTGACTGTAAGTGGTGGTTTGTTTAATTGGAAGTGTAAGTAGTGGTTAGTTTAAGTGTGAACCCCTTCGTGTTTCTCAAATATGGTGAACAACATTCTATATTGTATATTAAAAATGTGCCACTCATCTTTGTTTTATATATCCTTTTGGGAAAAGGAATAGTTTATTTGAACTGTTGGTATGTATTTGTACATCAAACATATGGAAAGAAAAAGAAGTGAAAAGTAATGTAAAGCTATTAAGAATATGTTATATATTAATATTATAAAAAAAATATTTTATGCAAATAATGGTATATTGTAAAATAAGGAAACACAATTGCTATATTAAAAAGATAGAGAATACTAAAAATATTATAACATAGAGAGACATGTGTTATTGTTTTTCATAAGACATTTATTACAAGAATTTCAAGATAGCATTTGTTCTGTCATTGTCTTGTGAAAGGGCAATAACTCTTTTTTTTTTACAAATTTTCAAGTTTTGTTTGAATATTTTTTTGTAGAAAAATGTTGCATTTGATATGTATATAGTTTTGCATAGTCCATTGGACAAGCTTTAAAAAGAAAAACGTCATGATAATCAAATAAAACGATTTTGACAAAATATATTTGAAATGCAAGTTGAAACTGATAATGCATAATAAATATGCAAATGTTCATTGATGTCAATGTTATTTTTTTTGTAATGTGCTATGCAAAAATACACTTACATAAGTAATGCAAAAAATAAAAAAACATTACCTTCACCAGAAATTCGTTTGGCAATTACTAAGAAGAGACAATGCATGGTACAAAGAAACAACTTAAACAATAGAGTGAATGAACCTTGTCCTATCGACACTATAAGCCACTGTAGTGCACCAATGACTATGAACATCGTAAGCAACCCTTGAAACCTTCAAATAATATTGCTAGATAAATCTGTGTAATGTGCAAAACCCACAATGCCCCTCACCACAAAATTGTATATCAGAAACCTTGAATCCAAGTGCCTTTGGCTAATAATTACTGTTCAAAACAGCCATGAAACCCCAACCATACAAGAACAACTAGAGAAGCGCAGGGATTTAATAATTGATATAGATGAAAGCCTACCATATAGTTCAAGTTCTACCATCATATAGACTATGGACAATGAATAGGTTTAAGATATAGTGGTCTTTGATGCTGCAATAAAACATAGTTAATTAGTTGCTTATCCAAGTAAAAGTACAAGTGAATCTATTTGTTCATTTATGAAAATATGTAGAGAACATGAAATAAAACACAATATGGTAAAATTTATATGAAAGATTTGTAAGTATAAAAGAACAAGGAGTAATGGGTGAGAATGTAAATGATGAAACAACAAAAACATGAACAATTTAATGAAATTAACAAATTTAAATAAGTTCCTTACCATGGTTCACATGTCATACTTAATAGAGTACGACTTCCAACTTGTAACAAGTTTCCAAGAGAATCCTTTCAGAGAATCCTTTCATTCCACCCCTTGGACATAAACTTAAATGTGTAACACTGAATCTATGATGAACTTTCTATATTTTGGAAATGCCCATAAGACCAAACAAACATTGCTTTGAAGCATGATTAAGAACATCTAAACTTATTTTAAAGCAATTAGAAGTTCATTTTTTTTTACAATTGGATATTGGTTTTGTTTTGTATTCTAAGATAATATGTTTAAAAAGGATTTTAAGTAGATTAATTAAAAAATTGTTTTACAAGAGTAGTACTGGAACCAGAAAAGTACAGTACAAAAGTGTAGATCTGACAAAGTAAAATATAGTTTTCATCTCTTTCAACTTTGTGACTTTCAAATTCAAATTTGATAAATAACTTGGTGAATTGAGACCTTCCTTATATTCAGAAACTAAGCTTTCACAATAGTCTATGCCTCTTAGGAAAATTAACAAATGAAGCAAAAGCAACCCTTAAATGAGGGTCTTTGCATACCTGAGAGAGAGAGATTGGAAACGATCCAAGGTAGGTTTACACGGTCAAAGAAATAGGTACAACAACCAAGATACAAGATGAACATTTTAACCAAGACAATAAAGGGGAGAAAAAAGTTTGCAACATTTTTATTTAAATAAGGGCAAGCTCAAAACATAATAAAAATACAATTTCCAGGCAGAACGGGCATTACAAAATGCAGTAGTAATGACCTTAAGTTAATAGAAGAGATCAAGGTAATGCCAGGAGGAAACTTTATACATTTTTTTTGCAACCTCTATACTTGTTGGAACAGATATTAATCATATAGTTGGATGAATCTCTTCAATTGTTGTTGCAATGTTTGTTGGGTCTTTATTGGATTTCTTTGGAGTAGATGTCTTATTCTGAAGACAACTTCTCATTGAAACAATTGCACCTTCGAAATATTAAGTCACTCGCTAAAGACTTAAGTCATCCAATATTGCATTTGCGGGTCATCCATACTGCTAAGAAAGTTTAAAGACTTGATCTCCATTGTTTCATCTAGTTGTTTCATCATTTTTGTAACCTCAAAAAAGAATGCATGGTTTAAGAAGTTTGTTAAAACCAGGTATATTATAACTTAGATCAACAGTGACAAGCCTTGACCATTAGCGAGCTAGTTAGTATTAACAATAATATCCACAAAATAAATGCATTGCCTGTAGGAAAAATGGAAAATGACAGCAAGGTTCATATAAAATCTCAAGAAAAAACTTGTAGGAACTTTGGAGCATTACACAGTAGACGGTAGGCCCTGAAGCAGGATGGACCGTGAAGCAACAAACAGGAAAACCACACTAAGGTTACCAAAATAAGGCCGCATCAAAGTGTAGGCAATACGACACTAGCCAAAACATGTAATACATGTATATAGAAGCCATTTTATGGGTTGTCAATCATGAAGCCTGTAAGATGGAAAATCACACATGCTATAAATGCAGACGTACATAGGATGGACCATAAAGAAAAAAATGGGAAAACCACACTCATTTGCCAAATATGGATCCATTAAAACCCAGTTAACAAAACACCTATCAAAGCATGCTAGACACCTTTCCAACTGCTCGAACACGTGCAGGACCGACCCTCAAGAAGAAAATGAAAGTGATTATGATATTTGCAGATTGGGAAAACCATTTGTGAAGTTTATTCTCGTTGTTTAAGGGTAGATCTTACGAATGGATAAAACACACTAGCATAACCCTTGTTAAAACCCGCTAACAGAACCCCTATCAAACACACGCTAAACATATTTTCAACTTCCTGAACATGCACAACACCGATCCTCAAGCAAGAAACAGAGGTAATAAGCTGGCATCAAAACCCAATTAACAGAACCCCTACCAAAACATGCAATACACATGTCCAACTAACCAAACACGCGCAGGACGAAACCTCAAGTAGAAAATAGAGGTAATAAGCAATAAAGTACAATGTTGGGAACAATTGTTGGAATAAAGTACTTGTTCACAACACATGTTCCCAAAATTTGTGTAATATGCAAACACCACAATGCCCCTCACCACAAAATTGTATACCAGAAACCTTGAACCCAAGTTCCCTTAGCTAATAATTACTGTTCAAAATGGCTATGAAACCCCAACCATAGAATAAAAACTAAGATAACTGCAAGGATTTAATAAATTATATATATGAAAGCCTACCATATAGTTCAAGTTCTACCATCATATAGACTGTGGAAAATGAATGAAATTAATACTTTGAAGGGGACAATCTATATGTTTAAGATACACATGTCGAACTGCCCTAACATGCGTAGGACAGCTTCATCTTCCAGTTTTCCAATTCTTGTAATGTTTCATGAATGTTCATTTACCACTTTCAGATTCTTACACTCCAAGACCCTCAGTATCATTCTTAAATGTAAACTAAATCTAACTTTAATTGTTCAATAAATTACTAGAGAACGCCAGATACCGAAGATAATAAGGGAACAAACAACATAAGAAAATGAAGATATAGGGTTCAACAGTAACAAGTTATTTTCACAATACAATAACAGTCTACACATTACACATTTTAGAATAGGAACAAGAATCAACTTTGAATAGGGATGGACAGGAATAGTAGATCATAGAAGAAGAGGGCGTGATAGGGTTAATACAAAAGGGTAGGGTTACGCAATTAAGGTGGGTGTTAGCACACATGACCACCAAATAAGGGTTAACAGAAGAGAAAGGCTAAGCACCACAAATCAAGGAATGATAAACGCTTATCACATTGCAAAATTAAGGATGTACCAAGAATATGGGGATAGAATCCATTTTATATCTCTCTCAAATGTACAAGTGTTTAATACACTAATTGAAACTTCTATCATTACCATATAAGGAAGGTCAAAAGTACATGTTGCGAACAAGTGTTGTAATATTCATAGTATCAACTGTCACAACCACCAGTTTTTGTTTTTTTTGTTTGATAAAAGCATATAAATGTATTTACATTGATAAAACAAAAAGCAAATTTAATTTCAAGGTTTAGAAATTTCTTCAAATAGGAAAAAAATGTGAGAATAGTACAAGTTTTCCAATGTAAATAAGGTTATGAGCTGAAAAGATAATTCAGTGTGCCGCTTATAATATTTATTAAAGCACATGAGACAAATTTTTTATAACCATGAACCAACATACACATTTCACAATTGCAAAGTCAAAGAAACAGTTGACGATAACAATAGAAACAAGCATGCATTTTCTTATACAAGCATATTAGAGAAGCCATTTATAGCTATAAACCATTAAAAACATTTGATTATTGCAAAGGGAAGTAAAAAAATGAACCTGGAAATACAAATGAGCTATCGACCATTAACCACATTTTATTATTGCAAATAGAAATAAACAATTGAACATGGAAAGAGAACTGGGCATGTTGTTTTTGAGCTATGAACTTTCAAGAATGTTAAATATATCTACAAAAGCATATTCCATAATAAGAAATAAAAGCATATATAGTTAGAAGTTCATCCTTTTCTTTAAACACATTGTGAAAGCAAATGATAGTAAAATAAACAAGTTGTTTCAACATTTTAAAAAACACATTTTGAAGTTGAAGAAACAATAAACATATGTAACAGATAAGTGTATAAAATTACACAACAAGAAAAGTGAAAGTGCAACAAAACAAAGTTGAACTAACAAGTTCATAGTAAGTATATAAAGAGTTCAAATAACTTGTAAAGGGATCTTAGTGGGGTAGATGACATATAAAAAGTTGAAGAGTATAAATTACTAGAAAAAAAGACGCCAAAACAAAGTAGTTAAGTGTCTAGAATACTAAAATGTACAAGTAAAGTACAACTCAATCATATATACATGCCAATTGATGGCAGCGACAACACGAAGTACAAGAGTTGAAGGACAAAAATGTGGGTGTTGTCACACCAAATCTTGTCATATATACCTGACTGTATCTCTTACATGTATATGCATAAAAAATTGAAGAAGTTGCTTCAATATAGAGAGCAACTTTGTGGTTGGGAATATGCAGTTAGTTAGAAGAAAAGATGATGCTTCAAAGTATGTTTCCATCTAGTGCAATGCTTTAATATGATCGTTTCTTTGTTGAAAATAGTATAAAAGTTTGCTAAGGTATTCTAAGTATAGCTCTTTTTTGCAGCAAGAAAAGTGAACAAGTTGAAGCAAGCCTCTTAATTTAAGGAGCAGTTGAATTGTTGGTCGAATGTAATTAATTGGAAGAAGAAAGGATGATTTGAAGTATGTTTCTTTCTCATGTAATGCTTCCCTTTGTTCCTTAATTTGTTGATAGTAATACAAAAATGTACTAAAAAATGGCATAGTGAAATCTGATTGACAATTGGAGCAAAAAAATACATATGAAGATGTTGAAGATTTTGCATGTTATAAGCAAGAAAAAATATATAGTGCATACCAAGTTTGCTAGCTTGAGAATAACATTTAATTTTTAGAGTAAGAAAACATATATACCTAATACAACATGGACATGTCAAAACAGTAAAAAATAACACATTAAAGTAGATGAAAGCAAATTTTCATTTGATGCTAACAAAGGAACATGTGATACAATGGTTAATTTCTATGTTGAATTGAACCAATAAATGGTGAAACATATAAGTAAATGATACATCTCAAAAATAAACACATTCTATTTCTTTTGAAATTGTAGCAATACATTCAATAATGGGAACAATATAGGTGTGAACAATAAAAAAAGAGTGTTGATGGAAAGTACATGTCTAGAGAAAATAGAGTACATCCTTAGAGCAAAGAAATGCAAGATTTAAGTAAAATGTGCTTGTAAGGACTTTGAAGCAAGTAAGGATTACTATTGTTTCATACGTTGGACATATGGATTGTCTTGCATTCAAGAGTATCTAGAAAAGGAGAAAGATGGAGATATGTGAAGGCTTGAAAGAGATTTAACTCTTGATATTGCAGTGAATTTAAGGCCTTGTTTATCAATGTTTCCAATATATATTGTTGCATTTTGTAGGTCCATACCTTGTGCTTTATGAATTGTTAAACCCCATGCCATACGAAGTGGTAGTTTTCCACTTGACCCTCTTGTTATGGGAGAGATGGGAACATAATTAGGATTAGAAGCATCCCATGGGGGTCATTTGAAGTGGAGGAATTCAATAACAACGAAGGATGGTAAGGTAGGGGGTTTATTGTTGAAGTTGTAGATAATGGCAATGACTTTTCCAAGCCGGTCTATTAACAAGGCCTGTTGCAACCCATAAATTAGCAGTTAACATGACCTATTGACCAACAGAAAGAAGGACCTTTAAGGAAATTGTTCATCATCTATGGTTTGACATACATGTTGATTCAAGACTTTGTTCTGCAAATCAATGTGCAATTGACATGTTAAGCTGTTTTAACATCTGTTTGTTGTGAAATTCAACTGAGATATTAGTGGCATAGAAGTGGGTGGAATGTTCAAATGAACAGTTCTCTGCATGTGAAAGGGATGAGGTTGTTCTTGTCATTAGGAGTTACCAATATTCAAGAGTTGGTGTTGTATTTTGAAGGTTCAATAAGAGTTGGTGAAAGGAAATTGGAGAAGGGTTATCTCCTTGTTGGTGAAAACTGGTTGACATCGTGACAAAAGTGTCGAAAGTACACCAAAGAGAATTGCCAAGGGACGCATCGACATACATGCGGATGTCCTTTACAGGAGGCAATTGGCTGAAGTCACCAAGAAGGATAATAGAACAACCACCAAACAGTACTATACATTGCAAAGGGAAAGCTTCACGTAAACCTGCATCAATTTGACTTAACAATTTTGGGCCAATAGAGCTCATTTCATCTATGAGAATATATCATATATGGTGGAGTTATTCTTGAAGGTTTCAAATGGATTGGCCTTCAAGAGGGTGCATTTCAGCAATGGGTGTTAAAAGATAAGAATGTATTATAAGTGCATGCATGTTAAAGGCATCGACACTAGTTGGATCTAGGAGAATCAATGAGGAGGGTGTTTGTCCAGATGCATTTTGGAGTGCAAATTTCATGCAAGAAATGAGGTAAGAATTCCCAGTTTGTGCATTACCTTGCATGACCATTTTGAGTGGGGTGGGGGTTGTAGTGTTTCTAAAGTGGGAAAGCATGATATGAAAGGCTATGCATTGTGTGGGAGACAAGGAATCAGGTGAATTGGAAAGAGAAGAGGTGTCTTCGTGTAGTTGCATAGACAAGCGATTGAAGTCAATGAATGATATGGTTGTTTCATGCAAATGTGTATAGATATTGTTATGTGTCCAATTGTGATTATTTTCAAAATCACGATGTCCAAGCATTTCAAGGTCATAAATATGCATGTCATTTCTAGGGCATATATGAGAAATAAGTTCCCATTCAACCATGGTATGGGGAAAGGGAAAGGGAATTGGATCAAAGGTCGAATCATTAGATGGAGGTGTAGAGGGATCTTCTGGTACGCGTTCAACATGCTATACAACATACGTTTCTTTAATGCGATGCCACTAAGAAGTAATTTCAAAACTTGTGGTTCCAATATCACTGGGGAGGGCATGAAAAGGTTTGTGTAGAAGAAGCTCTCTCTGACAAAATGTTTCAAGATGAAGAATCAAAGGGAGGAATGGAAGTGAATTTTGGAAAGACTCGAACAATATTGAGACACAAGTTTGGTTTCCATGGAGGTTTTTTCCTACAAGGTGAGAAATCCCAAGTATTAGCAACATCAAGAAGGGTTAGATATTCAAGGAAGGGTGGTCTTTCCATATATGTAAAAATAAGGGGGGGGGCGGGGGGGAGCGGAGGGGTGTAAGTTAGTTGTGTCATTAAAAACATGGTGGAAACAATTTGGCTCACATTCAAGGAAAAAAGGAGTGACTGCAAAGGACAAGAGGTAGTTTTTGAAGCATGTGAAAAGTCTCTTATGCACTGATGTCTCATTCTGCAACTGTTTGTGCTAGGAATCTCCTAATTGGTTGAAGAATGGGGTCGTCATTTGGTGTTGCATGTGTGAGTTGAGAGAGGATAGCATGGTAGTTTTCTAATTTTGGACCTACTTTTGATGCATACTTTGAAATGTATTTGAGGACAGCATGCCTAGAAAGAACAAGTTGGAAATCAACATTATCCCTCCATATTGAAATCATGGTTGAGTTGTGAATATTTAGAAGGGAATCATTTCTTACAGGATTGTAGGTTTTACGTCCATTTGCATCAATGAATAAGGAATAAGTAGCTTGTAAGTCAAAGGGGAAACCATAACAACATTTAGGAGACATTCATTTTTTACGAAGGCAAGTTGATTCAGAACATTTTGTGTGTCTTTGAACACAATTTACAAGTTCTTCGCAGTCAATCAAGTGGTTTGATGCAAGTATGGATGGTGATCTAGAAGACTACATGGATCATTTATAGTAGGTTGATGGAACCCAGAGGTGTACAAGTGATTGGCACGAGGGTTCCAGGATGTAACGTATGTGTCAAAATAATGTTTTGCAGCTTCAAGTGTAGGAACATATTCCCAGTCCAATGTGTCCATATTTGGTGCATCTACCAACCAAATGAAACCATAAATGTGTGTGGATCCCCTATCTTGTCATTCATGCCTACATGGGAAAAAAAGGAATATGTTAGAAAGAAAAATTTTCAAGGGACGAACATGAAGAGAAGGATAACAGGTAAGAGAAAATAAAATGCCTATACCAAGAATCAGCTATATGGATGCCTTTTTGAAGAACCTCTTCAAGGAATATTTTGAATCTATTGTGCATGTATTGTGATGTAATATGTGGGTGGGATATGATGTTGTGAATATTCCATTGATGGTGTTGATCTGAATTGGTAGGGCGTTGGGTAGGCATTAGAGCATGAAAATCCATCCATTTCGTGTCAGTTGTGCTAAGGGTGAAGAAGAAGGTTGGTGTACCTTATTGATTGATCATATTTGTGAGTTCAACTCTACTTTTGTTCCAATACAAAAGTGTTCCATGCAATGTAGACCCAAACCGCATGACCCTTTTAGTGATCTTGTCATCAGGTAAGTCTTGCAATTGATTGACAAGCACAAGTGTTGTGGGAGGGAGTGCATATTCAAGGTTGCATTTGACAAAAACTAAAGAAGTAGCACTATTTTGATGCCGCATAATGAGATTGTATATGTAGTAGCAAAAACAAGGGTGTTGGCCAAATCCGTTGTCTTGATAGTGAATGAGGTGAAGTACATATTTGTGCATCTCAACTTCATGAATGTGTGGTTGTTTAAGCATTGCAACACCTGTGGGAAACAATGTTGGAATGACCATTGAAAAAAGTCCTTTTGTGTTGTACTCATTGATAGGGGAGATGTCGATAGGAATCCAATAAATGGAAGGAGGCAGTGGGCTATCTAGTATGTGCAAGAAACATCTAATTTCCACAACCTCAATTCTATAATTTCTTTGTGTTGAAATAAAGGAGGAGGATCGTAATTGATAAGGTTCAACTGAATTTGGTGATTACACAGTAGAATATGAGCTATGTTGATGAAATGGTGTACCACGGGTGTTGACATAGGGAATAAAAGGGGAAATGTATGTTGAATCAAGAGGAAAAGAAGATAATGCAATTGGATTAACTTGAACATCCTTGTAGTACAGATTGTTCGCCATTTTGTATTCAAGAGCAGTAAGAACATGTGTTCGACTAAAACAGAGTTCATATGGTTTGTTTGTAGGGTTGCATTTGCGAACAACAAGGATTTCAAGGTTTGATATTAAATGAGGGAGGGTTGTGGAAATATTGGAAATGTCTTGGGGGAAGAAAACAGTATGACCATAATATTTATATTGACCACCACAGGCATGTGTGACTTGTGGATTAGGTTAGCATGACAAAAATCATTTCTTCAACTTGTGTAAGTATTGTAAGGATTGGTGGTTTTATGCCAGGGTCCATATTGTTTTCCAATGAAAATCGATGGCATTTTCTTTCTAGAATACAATGAGAGCATGCATATGCACCATTTATTTTTTTCATTGAAATGATAGGGTAAGATTCATTGCATATCGAGCATACATTGATGTTAGATAGCTAGTCCAATTTTGTATGAAAGCGTTGATGTGCATCATTAAGGGGGGTGTTGGATGGATTTAGCATGGGGGATGGAAGGGATGGTGTGCTGGGAGGTTGGCCAAAAGAAAACGAACAAGGGATATCCATATCTTGAAGAGAAGTTCTATGAATAATATGTTGTTTCTTGTTGTTTTTATTTTTTTCTATGCATATACAAGTCTTCTTCGTGCATTTGCTTGTTCATTTTCATGGTTGGGAATTATGCCTATAAGAAAAGTGTAAACTTGTTACATATCTAGAAGTTATCATTGGTGGAAGGGACACATTTTGTATTTCTATCAATTGGAAAGTATATGGATATAAAACATGAGAGTTAAAAGAAATGTAAAGTAATTGCATATTGAAAAGAAACCATGTAGGTTAAAATTAGCATTTAAGGGGAAAATATAATTTACAAGTTCTAGCTTGCTAATTGTAAGAAAGCAAAAATATAAAAGAAAAAAGTTTAGTATGAAAACGCATGTATGAAACAATTAGTATATAAGGCAATAAAATTAAGCGGTCATGGAAAATAAGAATTGTTGAAACAAAAAAATATAGTAAGTGTAATAAAGGATTTGTATGGAATTAAATTAGTATTGTATTCAAAAGTGACCATATAGATTGCATCTAGCATTTAAGTTCAAAATCTTAAGTGATAATTTGTACATTGGAAGTATGAGAAATTAAGTTAGAACAGCTGAAAGGGAAGACTATGTAGATAGATGGTCAACAATGAGAGGGGGGGGGGGGTGAATCATTATTGATGAATTTTTACCATTTAAACCACTTATTAAAATTTAATCAAAATATTTAATCGACAAGATACACAAAACACATATTTTATTGTGGAACCCTAATAAGGTAAACCACCAACATGTTTGTATTATCTGCAAAACTTTGTTTTTACAATATACAATAGTTATTTTCAAGAACCCACTTGTTGGAGACAACAATCCCTAAGTTTCTCAGTCATTATTGAATGATGCACCCACACCCTGATTTATGTATGCACCTATAGACAAAGATGCACCAATACCCTGATTTATGTCTGCACCTACAGACAAGGATACACCAATACCCTGATTCTCTAGCCACTACTGGAAGGAGGCTAAGACCTCCTTGCAGGAATGTATCCTGCCCTATCACCACCCTACCACCCTAATTTGATATTATTAAATTCCTACTCCTTCTTCAAACTCTGTCTCTGGCTTTCTTTACTTAGTATTTTGTCTTGCTACTACAAGAGTTTAGATTGCAGAGATACACTTTGCATTCTTTGACTTCTAGACTTCTACTTACATATTCATTATTCACCCATAGAGACACCGAAGACACATCTTCTTCCTCTTCACGATCATGTTTATATATTATTCTTTAAATGTCAATACATCAGCATACCTTTTCAAACAATCACGTCCTTATAATACTCTAACTTTGTTTATGCGACTTTTGATAACCATCGTAACTCTGTTAACCATGCCCTTCATAATTATGTTTATGAACATTTAATTCTTTTCAAAATTAAACCTATTTGATAATCTTGCAACAATGGCGTACATACTCTTCATACTTGCGAGAATCATCTTTAAAGATTGTAGGCAATCTTCACTGTGTGTAAACACCAAATGAGGTCATGACCAGATGGACAATTCATCATGTAACCTTCATCCATTGTAATATTTCATCGTGCCTTTGCACCAGACACACCCTTTCAGTATTTTTGCAGCCTAGAATCCATTTCTGCGACTCTGTTAACATTTTTCTGATGCTTCCACACTTTCAATCCTATGGATGGTCTTTCTGCACTTATCTTTCTTCCTCAACCCTTCCAGACCATCGATCTCCTTCATGATTTTAGTGACCATTGATCTAAGGTGGAAATTAGATATCGAATGTGCCTTTTTCAAATATCATTCCATGATTTCCGAACCAATCTTTCTGGACGCTCTTTTCCGCACTGCAAAAGGTGGAAACCGGAAAATCAACTTTCCAGTTTTTCAGAATTTTTCCTTTTTTGCTCCCACAATGGTCCTTCCACCGTTATCTTTCTATACTTCAGAAGACAGAAGCCAGAAACTCAACTTTCCAGTTTTTTGAACTTTTTTCTTTCTTCCTTTCCACTCCCGCAACGATCCTTCTGCCATTGTATTTCCACACTTGTCTTTTCTTCTAGGCGGAATGCGGAAGTCGAAAACTCAAGGTTTCCAAGAACGAGGATATGTTCTTCCACTTTCCAGACTTTCCTTTCTACACTGCAGAATGTGAAAATCGAAAACTCAATGTTTCCAAGAAAAAGCATATGTTCTTCCGCTTTTCGAACTTTCCTTTCCACACTTCCTTTTTTGCACTGTGGAGTGCGGAAGTTGAAAACTCAACATTTCCAAGAATGAGCATATGTTCTTCTGCTTTTCGGACTTTCCTTTCTGCACGGTGGAATGTGGAAGTTGGAAACTCAATGTTTCCAAAGACGAGCTTATGCTTCTTCTGCTTTCCATTTTTTGCACTAACTTTTCTGTACTTTCCTTTCCACACTATGGAAGGCAAAAATAAGAAAACACAAATTTTCATGACTCTGGCTTTTTGTTTTCTGTGGTTCCGTACCTGCACTGACCTTTCAGCATTGTGGAATGTGGAAGTCGAAAATTCAATTTTCATGACTTCAAGTTTTTTCACTCCATGGTTCCGCACCCACACTGCGAAATGCAGAAGTTAGAAACTCAATGTTTCCAAAACTTCAACATTTTGATTTCCGTCGTTCTGCATCTGCACTACGGAATGATGAAGTCAGAAACTCAATGTTTCCCAAAATTTGACCTTTATATTTTTGCGGTTCCGCACTTGCACTTTTGTTATCCCACTGCTAAAGTCAGAAACTCAATGTTTCAAACAATTATTTTCATGATTATGCGCTTTTCACCTTATGCTTTCTATCTGAACCATTGATTTGTCTTAGTGAATAATTTCTTAGTCGTTGGATCTTGGTTTTTTGTGGATCACTTCTCCTTCCTGTTTTTTCATTTCTGCAACGGCTTTCCCTCGATGCTTTTTCTGAAGCATCGATCTGCTGCGGGATAGATCCTGACCGTTGATCTGTTTAGTCATCAATCATTTGTTTTTAACACTTATCCATTTTCGATATGTCAACTGATGTTTTTCTCTTGTTTTGACAGATTGATATTTCGCACGTGTAGGAACCAAATGAGAATATAACTTCATGCTTGGATAGCCACTTCACCAAAGAGAAAGATCATGTCATTTTTAGATCTTACTGACACACACACATCTTCTCAAGGGAATTTGAAAATAGTCTTTCAACCTTTTGTTATGATACTTAGACAAATTTCTTAGTCTGATCTAATCTTCCTAAAACACTGTTTTGGTAGGTCCATAACTTCTTCCTCAGCTACTTCCAAGGAAAACTAAGGACATGGTCAGGTAGAGAAAAGACCTGTCTACAAGACCCCTATATTCTATAGGAATTTTCTCTAACCCGTGATTTAGGGAGGTCATTCTCTTAGACCCTCTAAGATCAGTTTTCACTATTTATCCATAGTCAATTTCCTGATTTTCACCAATTGCCATATTTCTCCATAATGATGTCACATCATTTGCTTTGTCATCATAGGAAATGTCTCTTACCAATTTGCCATCAATTATTTTATTCTATGTCATCATATATTCCATTTCATCATTCATGCCATGTCATCACTACCTTTGTATTTCCTTTAACTTATACTGAGTTCACTTTGCCATCATGTCCTTGGTTATTCCTTTGTCATCACTGAACTTCTTTTGACATCAATGAAAACTATAATCCATATTTCCAACATACTATTGATGGAGTGAAAAAAATAGTGCTTCTATGTTGAATCATGAAATAAGGATAACTTTTAGACTTGAGGTAATTATTACAGAAGATAAGGAATGCATGAGTATGGAGTGCAAACCATTTGTGCAATTGGATGTTTAGGGAGTACATCAACAAATATTTTAGGAAGGAAGAGAACCAAGAGAAGTTGTCGATTAAATGTCTTCAACCATCACAATTACAACCTTTAGGCATGCAGTTCCACAAAAGTTCTATGTTCTAACTGAAAGGGTGAAAAGGAATTTTTTGTTGCAAATATTGTGGGCTATTTCAGCAAGGGATGTTGCATCAGTTGAGAGGAGGCACATGTATTTTGTAGAAACACCCATGTGTTAGTTTGCAGCATCACCAAAATCTATGACACCATAAAGGTGTCCAAGACTCCTACAAGTCAATTTTTATTATGTATTGGTAGCCACATTTAAGAAAATCCCCATCACATTTACCACAATGCCAAATGTTTCCAACTTTGTGGGAAATTTTTTTCATGCATTGTATGTCATAAAAAAAAATAGGGAATGCAAGGAAATGAAGGTCATCCATGTTAACATTTGTGATGGTTGCAACGAAAGAATACCAAATTGTATTTTTAAAGGGATCGAGAGTTTGTAGCTCATTGATGCTAATGTGTTTGCGCGGGGAAGAATGAGAGGCATTGAATTTTCGGCTCAAAGATGGCAAGGATGAACAAAATCCATTGTCATGAAACCATGTTTGGAGAACGACGGATTATTCAATATCTAGGTTTATAAAAAGAGTTATGTTGGAGGTAGTTCCAACATTTTTCCCATTGAATTCTGTAACACGACCTCCTTTGATTTCTAAAGCTGGAGGATTATCTAAACCTTGAAGGTTATAAAGTTGGTCTTGTTGAATTTTGAAGTATTCTCCCCAAAGTGTTATGTCAATGTTGTAACCTGACATGTCTCGAACTCCAAATTTACGTTTTACAGTCTCTAAACCATCCCTTTTTTATATAGTTGATGCAAGTGAAATAGAAACTACAATCCTAGTAAGTTCAACCATGGAATTGATAGGGATAGTTTGGATGTCCTGAATAGATTTAAAGTGAAATCAATGTAAATGTATCAAGGGGTATTCCTCTAAGCATGGTTGGATGGTTGAGGAGGAACCTAGGAAAATCTCGTGATGTATTTTCAAGTGATTGTATGTTGGATTGGATTCTTTGACTGTGCCATTTGAGACTATGAAGACCATTCCAATTTGTATTTGGTCATACAAAAAAATTTGCAATTCATTGAATGAAGAGATATGTATTTCATCGTGTGAAGCATTAAAAAGGTCAAATCCAAACACTTTGTCAGGGCCTCATTTATTTCTATATTCATGAATGTTTGTCTTGGAAATGATACAACCTTGAATGGTCCAAGATTTGTTATAAGAGGTAAGTAACGTGAATGGGATAGTTGATGCGATTAGGGAAGGGTTTTTCATTTATTAAGGTAGGGTTTGTGAGTGAAGGGGTGTAGGGTTCAAGCAAGTTGGTGTCTGGAAGAGAGGAACTACTTTGCGAGGGAATTTTCGTAGCTAAGTGGTAAAAGGAAGGCTCTCCAATAATTGGTGGATACACTATGACAACATCAAGCGAAAGCAATGCAATAGTCCTAGCAAAAATAAGTATGTTAGAGAGGAATGGGGAAAAAACATTTGATGCATCAAGGGTGTAGAATCCATGAAGTGGGATAAAAAATGGAGGAAATGAATCATACATTATACTATGTACATTGTTACATGTATATTTGATGGCTTTGATTATTGTTCCTTCTTTCAGTTAGCCATCTTCTACACTACTATTATATATAAATGAAATAAATGTCTCATGCTTGTGAGGTCCATCTGAGATATAAATCTGGAAGCGAATGGTAGATGAGTTGAGCGAGTTAACCTGATTTAACACGAGTACTTGTACTACTAGAAGAGGTTGAAAATGCCATGGAGCAAGAGTGAAACAACATCTTCAGTTAGCATAGTCTCCATAAGGATATCATTGTTAATTCAGGTTGAGTGAAATAGGGAATGAAAAAACAAAAATAAAGTAAAATTTCAAATGATATATAGCTCATGGGGGCTAATTAGTTCACACATATAAGTGTTGTTGAGTTTTTTTTTTCTATTTCAATCTTTAAGGTAAATAGAATTTGATTTATAATTAGCGAGACTAATTAAATATTTGTATCCTCATAGAAGGAAGAACACAATATTGGAAAAAGAATGTGATGCGATGGATAGACATTGACAATATATATTGTATATCTAAATATCTAAAACACATATGTATAGTATCCAAGATGTGTATGGATGCTTAGACATTGACAATAAATTACATTTGATTAAAATAAATGTGCATTATAGTGTATGGAATCATCCTAGTAAAGAACATAAATGGAGGGAAAAGAAAGATGAGAAAGATATGTCTATGTATAGTATAGATATGAAGATAGACAATGACCATTGGCTTTGAAATCCACAAATAGAAAGATAAGTTTATACATAGCAAGAAATAACTACAAATCATATGTGCAAATAAAAATTTGCATTGTGATGTATAATGTAGTTCCCAAAAAAAGTACTTTATAATGTCTTGGAAATTATTTCATTTTTTCCCAATTGACCCATCCATCAAAGGTATGGTCAACATAATTAAAACTTTGTTCTACAAACTTTATTTTCTAATTATGGATTTGAAACCCAAGGTTCATTTTCTATCTTGATATCTATAATACATAGACATAGTAACTTATTGCATGAAAGGTATGGCAAGGAAGAGAAGGCTTGCTGCATGAAAGGTACGGCAAGAAAGAGAAGGCTTGTTTTAAGAGCTTAGATAGATTTTATATGAAAAACTTAAGATTGTTAAGTTTTGTTTAGAATAGTTAAAAAAACTTAAGATGGATATATTTAGGATGGCTATATGGTCATGATTTGTTTGTTGCTAAGGTGAAATGTGACATAAACCCTTATAGAGATTATTGTTGCTTGTACTTAAGTAGGATGGCTATATTTGTAGCTAGGAAATAGAGAAAGGAGGTGAAGGTTTCACATTAAGGATTGTACAAAGTTTTTTACGCAAATGATTTTCTAGTATTCAAGTTGTTTCCAAGTGGATTGTGTTTATGCTTAGGGTTTGTGGGGTCTCTTCGGTAGCTTGTTTGTTCACATCCGTTTGGGTTGATGAAGAACACACCATCAATGTCCCTTCATCAACATAAATTTTCCATCAATGCATTGTTGTTCCATCAATTTAAGAAGGTTGGCCATTTTGTTCAGACCTGGGCCCCATTTTTAATTGCATCTTATCTTACAAGGATTTCAAATATTTTTGTTAGACAGTTTGGTTCACCGTGTTTGCTGCAACGTCTTTGATTTGATAATTGATTTTCCTTTCTCTAGGGGAGAATAGAGAAAGAAAATGCATATATATAAAGTGTTTTAAATTACTAATGGTGCTCACGTAACAGATTTACACTATTATATTGCATTATAAAAACATGGAACCTATTCCAAAGTACATAAATGTAGGAAAAGGCAAGACAACAAAGATATGTCTATATATAGAATAGATATGAAGATAGGCAATTGTCAATGGGTTTGAAATCCACAAATAGAAAGGAAAGTTTATACATAGCAAGAAATAACTACAAATCATATGTGCAAATAAAAATTTGCATTGTGATGTATAATGTAGTTCCTGAAGAAAAAAAAATATTTTTATAATGCCTTGGAAATTTTTTTTTCTCCCAAATGACCCATCCATCAAAGGTATGGTCAACAAAATGAAAACTTTGTTCTACAAAATTTATTTTCTAGCTGTGGCTTTGAATCTCAAGGATCATTGTCTATCTTGATATCTATAATACATAAACATAGTAACTCATTGCCTGAAATGTATGGCAAGGAAAAGAAGGCTTATAACATCATAGATAGCTTATAGATGAAAAAACTTAAGATTGTTAAATTTCCATAAGAATATTTAAATGATTTGTATATGTTCATGCATGCATGTATTTAAGATGGCTATATGGTAAAGTTTTGTTTGTTTATAAGTTAGAATGTGAGATAAACCCTTACACAAATTATTGTCGGTTGTACTTAAACAAAGTGGCTATATTTGAAGTTATGTAACAAGAAAACAAGGTGAAGGTTTCACCTCAAGGGTTTTGCAAAGGGTTTGTTAACCCAAAAAATCCCTCACTAAGCTCTCTATGGCATACACCACCAAGGACACCACTTCATGGCCCTCCATTAGACCCCCACACCCTCAAAATAAGTTAAGGATGAAGAAAAGGGCTTAAAAACCCCAAAAAGGAGCCCAAAATACTCTCCTATGAGCTAAAGCCCCCAAAAAGGGGCTAAAACCTTAAAAAGAGCTAAAATTAGGGTGGAAGGGGCTAAAATCCCAAAAAAGGGGCTAAATTCGGGACCAAGGGCTTAAAACCCTAAAACCCCCAAAAAGCTATTAAAGCGGGGTGGGTGGTCACTCTCAAAACACTTCTCCCTTGCCTACTATTATGCTGCCCGTGGATGCCTTGAGACACCTTTGCCTCTCAAGCCACCCACAGTCCCTCTCCTCCATCTCCATTGAGCCATAGCTCCCCCATCCAAGAGAGGTGCTTCCACAAGCTTGGGCATGGTGGCCCATTTCCACCAGAGAAGGTATAGCTTGCCATTCTTGTTTTGTTCATCTGCTTTCTTTGCTTGCTAACCCATGATTTCATTTGCAGGTTTATTTCTTAACATTGTTTTGCAGGTATTTCGTTTTATTATTGCTTATAATTTATTTGCACGTCTTTGGAAGTGGAACCCTAACCTTTGTGTGCAGAGGGGTTCACCTTGATTTCACCGTTCTCTTCTTTCTGTTCTTAGTTTAGCTTATGTCCATTTACATTATGTTTTCATTTTCAGCATTTATCCATGCAGGAACCTACCCTTTTGTCCTATAGACAGAAGGGAGCCATTCATGCCCCTGTAGCAAGGAGAAATACCTGCTAAATAACTGGTGACCATACCAGGTCGATCCTATAGGATCCCTGGGCCAAATTTTTAAAATTTCAAGTTTTTCATGTTTTTCCCTAGTTTTTCAAATTTCATGTTAAATTCACTTTAAATCCAGTTTATTTTTAGTTATCAGTACTACTGAATCCTTTGCTAGGAAAATCTGAGTCAGTTTGGCCACAGTACAAGTTATTGTTGGTCGGATTTGACTTTGGATCTCAAAAAACCCCAAATCTGGGGCAGGTCGCTCTTATCGGGCCTGAAAGTGAGGTGAGGGCACACTTAATAGCCAAACAGGCACTCCCAGGGTGCACTTAATCCCCTGATAAGTGTGACTTCACTCAAAAACATACACCGTGACTATCTGTGGATTCTGTGCGACCCCTTCACTTGTTTCTGAAAAACTCTTGTGGCCCCCTCGCTAGATTTGATCAGAAATGTGCGGTATGTCAAACAGAACTTCAATTTCAATTTAATAGAGGTTAAATTTCAGTTTTATAGGTACTGTCAGTGCGGCTCAGCTGCCTCTATCCAGCACTACAAGTCAATTTCAATTTTAGTTTCTATTTTTTGCAATTTCTTTTACAAACAATGTGTAAATTCCAAGTAAATGTTAATGGCTTAATCAAATGAATGTAGCTTAACTGAAATCAACCTAAAACTAACTGTCTTGATTACCCTTCCTTCTATACCCAGTCATCACGCTCCGGGGTATTCTGGGATAGGATGAAGGGCAAGCTCGTATAGATCTAGGCACTCCACTAATATTGTTCCAAACCATTAAAACCGGATGACCTAGAAGGTAGAGGGGGTAGAGAAGGAGGGCTTCTCATGGTGCTAAGAGTCCTCCCTGTTGACCAACCTTGCATCCAGGAGGTGACCTATGGATCTACGGATGGGATTAGTCCCATTGTGTTGAGAGCCCAACACCTTCTCTTGGTTGAAGAGGAATATCAATGTGAGATAGTCATCTAGTTAGGCCATCAAACATTTAGGGTTAATAATTGTATTTGTTCACAATTTCTGATTATTCAATGCTTTCATACACAACCACAATACAATGAATTCATAAACCATTTTGCAGCAACCAAATACCAGAAAAGCAAACAAATAAATACACCATACCAAGTTATTAACCCAACTCAGTTCATGACGCTGAGTGAGCCTTAAAATTTACCAATTTACACTAAGTACAACCAATCTACAGTCTTTGAGGACATAAGTCCCCGATTGCTTCAACTGTGGGAAGTACTTGGGCTCTGCCCAGAAACTCATTATGAAGAGTACCACAGGAACCCCAAAGTAGCTGGCCATTGAGAGGAATTTCCAAGCGAAACAGGCAATGACCCCTTCTGATTGAGTAGAAACTCCTGTGAGGAACAAGCCAAGCGCTGTCTTCTGGCAGTCTTGGTGGCCGAGTGACCACCTACAGCCAATCGGAAGCCACTGAAACCAGGGTCCACAAATCATTCCCACCAGTTTCATACATAAAATCTAACACAATTGATCCTCCACGCTCTTCCTCGCGCCTAAGAGGCTGACAACCACCTTTCGGAACACTCAACCGACACCGGTGAAACCGTTCTCAACGATCTCCCACACCATCAAAAGGCCACACATCCTCTAACTCAGATTCAGATCCATATCAGTCTGAACCAGATCTACATATCGTACCATCAAGCCCCATGGTTGGTGCAAATCTGGATCAATTTTCAGGCTTAACCTTAGCAAGTGGATGCATTTCCATACCACAACCTGTAAGCACAATCATGCAAACTGTCATTAGTTAGTTTTGCACCACCCATAGTGACCAACCAAGCTGGCCCTTTGGAAACACATGGGGAGAGTGGCCCCTCCACACACACTGCCCCTCTTTCCACACAGGGGAGCAGTGGACCATCCACTTACATTGCCCCTACTGTCATGCATGGGGGAAATGTCCCTTCCACCCACACTGTCCCTCCCACAACACTTGGGGGAATTGGCACATCTGCAATGGTGCCACCGTAAGTACCCCCAGCTGTGCAGATGCATTATGCACCTGCAAACCCCACCACCATCGCAGCCCCATCCCACATCAACCTGGGGTCAAAAATTCCCTTCGTGGCTCATCTTAGCTTGCCTTATTTGGCTATATTAGTAAATGACCCCATTCGCCATCAAGCTTTTTGGCCTCCAATGCCAACTAAGCCTCCATCAGACATCCCCAAGTTTGAAGGAAAAGCAGGGGAATGCCCCCAAAACCACATTATGACATTCCATCTATGGTTCTCATCCAACATCATCGTAGATGACTCCATCAGGCTAAGGCTATTCCAACCCAGCCTTATAGGTGTTGCGGCCAAATGGTACATTGAGCTAGCACAAGCCAAATACCTAGACTTCAACTCCCTATCCTTCATGTTCCTACAGTATTTCCAACTCCCCGTCAGATACGATGAGGGGTTGGAGATCCTACTATCCTACCATCAAAACACTTCCACTCATATAACTGACCATATCCATGAGTGGCGGCGATGCCGTAGCCTATGCAAAATTGAACTTGATGACAGGATTTTCTTAGATTGGTTCCTTAAGACCTTGTTCCCACCCATAGCAAAGGATGTCACATCCGAACGTCCCCAATCTGAAGAAGAGACCATACTAAAAGCTCAACAGTTTGACCTGATCTATGCTTAGTCTGGATATCTGTACACCGTCATTCCATATGCTCCCCATTCAAGTAGCTCATACCGTGATTCATCGAGGGAACCCCACGCTATGGACCACATCATAGGATTGGTGTCCCAACAACCGCATCCTCGATCGACACCACCTGCTGTTACACCACAACAAAGCAACATTGCTAATGTTGCTTACCAAAACCAAGCCCTGGACTATGTAAGAATGATGTCCCAGTCTAGAGCCACAACTTCCTATGCATAGCCTACACCACCGCAGCGGGCTCAGGCCATGGCTTGGCCAACACAGTAGTATGTGGGGCAAATTCCCACATTTGTGGCACCACCACCCCCACAAATATACTATACACTGCTAGTACAACCAGCTCAATCCCCTGCTCCTGCTCCACCTGCTCCGTTGGAACAAGTGTTTGCACAATAAAACCATCCCAACCAGCCTACCCCCAACATTTAACAAGGGTAAGATAGGAATAACCGGTCCTGCAACCAAGGCAATAACCAACCGTAGGGAAGCGATCAACAACCGAACCCTCCCAACAATGCCGCGGAAAACCAGCCAGCCCAAAACCCCCCACGACAGAATGTACTAAGATGCAATGCCTCGTTGTGCATGAACAAACCATGCACACTATGTGATGTTTATGGGCACTACACATTCAAGTGTCCCCTCATGTCTCATGCGAAGCAGGCCATTCAAAACGAGGCCCAACAGGCAGCCAATGCTGTAAATCATGCCCAACCCAACCCAACACCACAAGGACTTCCTGCTATGGTGCTTCAAAACCCATTTCCTATCCAAGGGTTGGTGGAAAATGCACCCCCTCCCCAACCCAATCCCAATGCTCCGAGGGCACCTCCCATAGCCGAAATAGGTGTTCACCACCTACTAGCCATGATGACTGAAGAGGTCAACTTGCAAAATCGATGGAATCAGTATGGTACCACCACCGAACGCGCTGACACATCAACAGCATCAACATCCAAAATGGTCAACCTACCTCTTCAGTTACCCCCATTCCCACGCCCCCCCATACGCAGAATTGCCAACAACGCCACGGCTAGAGCTACAGTCAGCTATAGCAGCGTGGATGATTTGGCCCAAATGCCAACTGCGATGTCTGCTCTTGAGGTACTTAAAATGTTCCCAACACAGTGAAAATCCTTACTAGCCGCCCTAGGGGCAGTAGACCCCTCCCACTCCATGTTGATCACATTTGACATGGAGAACGGAGAACCATGCATGCCATTGACCATTGCCTTTCAAAGCCCGAAGTCCATCTGGAATTTGGTTGTGCATCGGTGCATAGTGGAAGAGGGGCCATCCACATGTGTTATGTCTACCTTGGTTTGGCAAAAACTTGGATCACCAATTCTGCAACCGTCCTCCACAACCCTGCGGACTTATGATGGACATCCCACTAAAGCCCAAGGAATCCTCCCCCATGTCCCCATTACATTAGCCAGGAAGATAGTGCTGATCGACATAGAGGTCGTCAATGCTCAATTGGACTACAACCTTCTCCTCGGGAGAAGTTACATGTATGCCATGCGAGCTGTCACATCAACTGTCTTCCATCTCATCATGTTCCCCCATGAAGGGAAGATTTTGACGGTTGATCAGCTCACCTACCATGATCCATAAGGGTTAATGACACCTGCCAACGTTATCCCTACCATCACCACCATTGATCCACAAGGGGAAACCACACACACTAATGTCGTCCCTATAACCAACACTATGGTTGAAAACACACCAGCCTCCCCATTGTTGAATGTGGGCCCTGGGTTGTTTGCTGATACCTCCATGATGGCTCCTTTCCTGTTAATGTCACCAACACCAACACAAAATGAAACTGCAGACTCATGCATGGTCTCATTAAGCACCGTTGCACCCAAACAACAACTGTAGTTGCAGCCCCAACCACAACCACAACATCGTCTGCAGCCGTAACACCAACAGCAGTCACAACATCACTCACAACAGTAGTATTACATGCAATCACAACCACAATTGCATCCCCACATGCAACCAGCTAGGATTTATTTGGGCTCATCCCCAGTCCATACGATTCCCTTCCTCTTCCCCCGACCTGGTGTCATGAGCAAGCCGGTCATGGCCACCTTAAGCCTACCCAACTTTACGTTGGGAATCTCGTTGTGGTATCTTGATCCACTGGATCAACCAGCAATGCCCCAGGTTGTTTTAACCCTATTGCAACCCATCGCGGTGGAGTCACACCCTCCACCAAGCCTGCAAAAGCCAACCGTTGCACCCGCACCTACACCGCCCCACCCGAAAAGGGCCAAAGACAAGAATTCCAAAGCCACCATAGAACCATGACAAGTCCCACCTTGTGCCGTCTACAAACAACAGGGCCATCCAACTCAAAATTTCCCTGAAATCCCAGTGATTTGTGTGCATCTAGATGCCATGGACACAAACAAAAACATCCCTGTGGTTGAACTCCCAACTGCACCCATAGTCAAGAACAAGGCATTGAGTACAAACCATGCTTGCGCCCTTTGCAGTTTGTATGGACATTACTCCCACCATTGCTAAGACTTGCCCAAATTTCAAATGGCTCTCGCTGACCTCCGTCAACATTCCCTTGAGTCTAAGATCACCTTGATCGAATAAGTTTACCCACCACCTCCTTTGTCAAACACCATGTCCATTTACGTGATGTCTAGTTCCACCGACCCACTCATCTCCTCCTCCACCGACGATCCATCAGACCCATCTCTTTGTTACTTTAGCAACAATTAGGAGATACTTGAAGCTCTGACCGCCCCGGAATACCCACGGGCCGACATGCACCATCGCTCGTTCTTCCTCCCTGAAGAACTTGTGTTGCAGTCTAACCAAATTTTTGTGGAGACCAAAGATTTCATCCATGGGAAGGTCGATTGGTTCAAGAACCCCATCCTAGCACCTGATGCCTTTGAAGAAGGGAATATGGTGAACATTTGGCCAATCATTAAAATCGACATCTCAACCAATTCTGAGATTGTTGAATAAATCATGTTGGGGGCATCTTTCCCCCCGAAATAGGTTGATGCCTACAAAGCTCTCTTCTAAGAATTTCATGACATCTCTTCCTAGTCTTACACCGAAATGCTTGGCCTAGATCCATCCATCATGGAACACCACATAGGCACATGGCCTAATGTGGCTCTCGTACACCAATAGCAACAACCCATCCATCCATCTAAAGTGGATGTGGTTAAAGCCGAGATAGAGAAGCTGCGCACAGCCGACTTCATTTATCCCCTTGCATACACCACTTGGGTTTCTAATTCGGTCCCCATGAATAAAAACAGGGTACCATTCACATTTTGACAGTCTTCCACGACCTCAATGGGGCATGTACCAAAGACAACTTCCCCACTCCTTTCATCGACTAGATCATTGATGAATGCGTCGGACATGAAGCCTTTTCCTTCATGGATGGTTTTTTCGGCTACAACCAAATCCAAATCCAGAAAGAAGACCATTACAAGATGACATTCACAACCCCATGGGGCACATTTGTGTACTGGGTCATGCCCTTTGGCCTGAAAAATGCTGGAGCCACCTTCCAGCACACCATGACATATTGTTTCCATGATTTAATTCACATCATCTTGGTCTACTTGGACGATCTCACCACTTGATCATGAAACAAGCACAACATATAGACGACCTATGGCAAGTATTTTTACGTTATTGCAAGTACAACATCCGCCTGAACCCCCTCAAGTGCATTTTTTTGTGTCCCAACAGGCCATCTACTCGGGTTCATTGTATCCCACAAAGGGATAATGGTAGATCCCCTCAAAGTTTAGGCTATACTTGATCTACCATCCCCAAAAACCCAACAGCAACTACAGAGCCTCCAAGGCAAGGCCAACTTCCTCCACTGCTTTGTACCAGAGTATGCAACAAAATCTTATGGATTCATTCACTTACTCCGCACAAAAATCCCCTTTGTGTGGGATCAACAAGCATAGGAATCATTTGATGCACTCAAACAAGCCCTTCCTTCTGCACCATTACTTTCAGCACTAGATTTTACTCGAGACTTCATCCTCTATGTGTCAACCTCGAAAAATGCCATTGCTGGAGTCTGGTCCAAGAATATGATGCTTGCCATGAGCATGTGATTTACTACATCAGTCAGAAGCTAACAGGACCCCCACTACAATATTCACCCGAGGAGAAATTGGCCCTCGCCGTCATCTTCTTGGCTCAGAAATTGCACCACTACATCATTGCAAACCATACTCATGTAGTGGCTGATTCAAACCCAATGCGGTACCTCTTAAGCCGTCACCTGCTACAAGGTCAAGCAACTAAGTGGGTAGTCATCCTCCAAGAGTTCGACCTAGAGTTTGTGTCTCCAAAAAGCACAAAAGCACTCACACTGGCCACACTCATGATCGATCTACCCCAACTAACTGCATCACTGTCCCCCAAGGATGACCTCCCCGATGATTTTCTATTCATCATATCCACGAATGACCCATGGTATGGAGACATCCTTCTTTACTTACGCACACAAAATTTTGCAGCACACTTAAACCATGAGGATAGGTGATGCATCCGACATCAAGCCATTCACCACTTGTTGATTGGAGATGTTTTGTATCGTCGAGGCATTGATACCATCCTACGTTGTTTCCTCACCCAGACGAGGTTGAGACCATCCTCAACGACTGCCATAGTGGAGCCTGTAGTGGCCACCTCTCAGGCCTAGTAACTGCCCAGAAGATTCTACACATCGGCTATTTTTGGCCCTCCATCTTTGCCAATTGCATCGAGGCAGTCAAACATTTCTGCAGCTGTCAGTTTTTTCCCCTAAAGGCAAGAAACCCCCCCCCCCGCACCATTACACCCTGCAGTCACAGTCAGGCCCTTCTGCAAATGGGCAATCAACTTCATGAAAATCACCCTCGTTTCGGCTAATGGTCATAAATACATCATTATGGCATTCGATTACTTCAACAAGTGGGTCGAGGCCATGCCCACATTCGATTGCAAAGCTAAAACCGCATCATGCTTCTTCTTTAACCATGTTATTACACAATTTGGTGTCCCCAAATAATTAGTCTCAGACCATGGAGCACACTTTCAAGACGTCGTATGGGCTGAACTGTCAATCATGTTGAAGTTCGAACACCAGTACTCATCTTCCTACTACTGTCAGGGCAATGGCCAAGTTGAAGCAGTCAACAAAATCATCAAAACAATGCTCCAAAGGATGGTAGGAAATCATAAAACCAACTGGCATCACATGTTATTCTCTGCCCTATGGGGTTATCGCACATCCAAAAAAACTGCAACTGATTTCACTCCTTTCTGCCTAGTACATGGCATTGAATCAATACTCCCTATAGAGTGCCAAATCCCATCCCTCTGGCTGGCAGTAGAACTCCTCCCTGATACTTCGCATTTAGAAGAACGGCTCCTCCAACTTGAGCAAACCATAGAAAACCATTGGGCTGCCCTCCAAGCCATCGAAGCAACAAAAACACGATCAAAGGTCCATTATGAATCCCATGTCCACCCTCACACCTTCAACAAAGGCAATATGGTTCTATTCTATGACCAACCCAACGATAAATTGGGAAAAGGTAAGTTCGAGTCAATGTGGTATGGCCCATACGTCATCCACCCTCATTGACTCTGATGGACAACTCTTGGAGAACCCCCGCAATGGGCTCTACCTCAAGAAATTTTACGCTTAAGATCACCAATGAGTCACTTCTTTTTATTTTTCTTGTTTTTCAATGTTTTTCAACAAAAATCAGAGGCAGCACCATCAGCTGCTAGTCCAAAGTCCCCCGTAATCAGTTCGAGACACCTCTCACACCTCTAGGCCCAAATGAGACCACCGTCTCATGTTTAATAAATTAATTTCAGGACCATTTCCCACAAGTCACCTCGATTCACGAGCCATGATGTAACGATGCGAGTGTCTACGGACCTGTACTCATATCACACCTCTCGACCGCTACTCATGCAATTTTTCGGGCCAATTCCCATTAAGGAATGTAATTTTTAGTTTTTGTTTCATATTTTTAACACATAGTTGTCTTTTCTATTCACCGCACCTTGCGCGGACCTCTGGACCACTGTCCACAAAATGATTTCTTTTTCTTACATGTATTTGGCATATAAGTGCCCTCGGACTTGCACTCACATCGCATGTAGTCAAGTCCGTTCACCGCAACACACACACACGCTCTCCTAACCTCTGTCCGAGAGCGACCTCAGTTTGCGTGCCTTCTGCCGCATCGAATCGCGAGCATCTACCGCGATCTATCCCACGCATGTATTGGTATGTTTGAGAGCCTTTTGCTCTATCCATACTACGTGGATGACCTTTGGACCTTTGTCCATCGTCCCGATAGGGGGCACCGCTTGTGCCACCGCAATCGATTGACCACACTGGAGTTTCGTTTAAGCTCTTTTCTGACTCCTTAAAACAATGAAAAGACAGTCGAGTGCAGATGCTTCCTTTCCCACTCGCTAAATTATAGGAAAGGACATCTACATCATCTCATTTACCTCCTTTTGCGGACCATGTAGACCATCAATTAAAAAGGACCACCTTGGCGTATTCAAGCCAAGACCGTTCCCCTCTGCATACTTTTATGCTTTCTTGGGCAGAGGGGCCGCACTTTATGAAAAAGCTCACCATGGGTTGTCGTTAAGGAAATTGTTCATCATCTATGGTTTGACGTACATGTTGATTCAAGACTTTGTTTTGCAAATCAATGTGCAATTGACATGTTAAGTTATTTTAACATCTGTTTGTTGTGAAATTCAACCGAGATATTAGAGGCATAGAAGTGGGTGGAATGTTCAAATGAACAGTTCTCTGCATGTGAAAGGGATGAGGTTGTTCTTGTCATTAGGAGTTCAGTGGGCTATTTCGTATGTGCAAGAAACATCTAATTTCCACAACCTCAGTTCTATAATTCTTTGTGTTGAAATAAAGGAGGAGGATCATAATTCATAAGGTTCAACTGAATTTGGTGATTACACAGTAGAAGATGAGCTACACGGTAGAAGATGAGCTATGTTGATGAAATGGTGTACCATGGGTATTGACATAGGGAATAAAAGGGGAAATGTATGTTGAATCAAGAGGAAAAGAAGATAATGCAATTGGATTAACTTGAACATCCTTGTAGTACAGATTGTTCGCCATTTTGTATTCAAGAGCGGTAAGAACATGTGTTCGACTAAAACATAGTTCATATGGTTTGTTTGTAGGGTTGCATTTGTGAACAACAAGGATTTCAAGGTTTGATATTAAATGGGGGAGGGTTGTGGAAATATTGGAAATGTCTTGGGGGGAGAAAATAGTATGACCATAATATTTATATTGACCACCACAAGCATGTGTGACTTGTGGATTAGGTTAGCATGACAAAAATCATTTCTTCAACTTGTGTAAGTATTGTAAGGATAGGTGGTTTTATGCCTGGGTCCATATTGTTTTCCAACGAAAATCGATGGCCTTTCCTTTCTAGGATACAATGAGATCATGCATATGCACCATTGATTTTTTTCGTTGAAATGACAGGGTAAGATTCATTGCATATTGAGCATACATTGATGTTAGATAGCTGGTCCAATTTTGTATGAAAGCGTTGATGTGCATAATTAAGGGGGGTGTTGGATGGATTTAGCATGGGGGATGGAAGGGATGGTGTTCTGGAAGGTTGGCCAAAAGAAAATGAAGAAGGGATATCCATAGCTTGAAGAGAAGTTCTAAAAATAATACGTTGTTTCTTGTTTTTTTAATTTTTTTCTATGCATATACAAGTCTTCTTCGTGCATTTGCTTGCTCATTTTCATGGTTGGGAATTATGCCTATAAGAAAAGTGTAAACTTGTTACATATCTAGAAGTTGTCATTGGTTGAAGGGACACATTTTGTATTTCTATCAATTGGAAAGTATATGGATATAAAACATGAGAGTTAAAAGAAATGTAAAGTAATTGCATATTGAAAAGAAACCATGTAGGTTAAAATTAGCATTTAAGGGGAAAATATAATTTACAAGTTCTAGCTTGCTAATTGTAAGAAAGAAAAAATATAAAAGAACAAAGTTTAGTATGACAACGCATGTATGAAACAATTAGTATATAAGGCAATAAAATTAAGCGGTCATGGAATATAAGAATTGTTGAAACAAAAAAAATATAGTAAATGTAATAAAGTTTTTGTATGGAAGTAAATTAGTATTGTATTCGAAAGTGACCATATAGATTTCATCTAGCATTTAAGTTCAAAATGTTAAGTGATAATTTGTACATTGGAAGTATGAGAAATTAAGTTAGAACAACTAAAAGGGAAGACTATGTAGATAGCTAGTCAACAATGAGAGGGGCGGAGGGGGGGGAGGGGGGGTGAATCATTATTGATGAATTTTTACCATTTAAACCACTTATTAAAATTTAATCGACAAGATACACAGAACACATATTTTATTGTGGAACCCTAATAAGGTAAACCACCAACATGTTTGTATTATCTGTAAAACTTTGTTTTTACAATATAAATAGTTATTTGCAAGAACCCACTTGTTGGAGATCACAATCCCAGCTAAGTTTCTCAGCCACTATTGAAGGATGCACCCACACCCTTATTTATGTCTGCACCTACAGACAACGATACACCAATACCCTGATTTGTGTCTGCACCTACAGACAAGGATACACCAATACCCCGATTCTCTGGCCACTACTGGAAGGAGGCTAAGACCTCCTTGCAGGCATGTATCCTGCCCTAGCACCACCCTACCACCCTAATTTGATATTATTAAATTCCTACTCCTTCAAGCTCTGTCTCTGGATTTCTTTACTTAGTATTCTGTCTTGCTACTATAAGAGTCTATATTGTAGAGATACACTTTGCATTATTTGACTTCTGGACTTCTGCTTAGATATTCATTATTCACCCATAGAGACATTGGAGACACATCTTCTTCCTCTTCAAGATAATGTTTATATATTCTTCTTTAAGTGTCAATACATCAACATACCTTTTCAAACAATCACGTCCTTATAATACTGTAACTCTGTTTATGTGACTTTTGATAACCGTCGTAACTCTGTTAACCATTCCCTTCATAATTATGTTTATGAACATTTAATTCTTTTCAAAATTAAGCCTATTTGATAATCTTCCAACAATGGCGTACATACTCTTCATACTTGCGAGAATCATCTTTAAAGATTGTAGGCAATCTTCACTGTGTGTAAACACCAAATCAGGTCATGACCAGATGGACAATTCATCATCTAACCATCATCCATCGTAATATTTCATCATTCCTTTGCACCAGACACACACTTTCAGTCTTTTCGCAGCCTAGAATCCATTTCTGCGACTTTGTTAACGTTTTTATGATGCTTCCACACTTTCAATCCTGTAGATGGTCTTTCCGCACTTATATTTCTTCCCCAACCCTTCCAGATCGTCGATCTCCTTCATGCTTTTAGTGACCGTCGATCTAAGGTGGAAATTAGATATCGAATGTGCCTTTTTCAAATATCATTCCATGATTTCTGAACCAATCTTTCTGGACTCTCTTTTTCACACTCCAAAAGGTGGAAACGAAAAAATCAACTTTCCAGTTTTTCAGAATTTTTCCTTTTATGCTCCCACAATGGTCCTTCCACCGTTATCTTTCTATACTTCAAAAGGAAGAAGCCAGAAACTCAACTTTCCAGTTTTTTGAAATTTTTTTTTTCGCCTTTCATCTCGCGGAACAGTCCTTCTGCCATTATATTTCCACACTTGTCTTTTCTGCTGGGCGGAATGCGGAAGCTGAAAACTCAACGTTTCCAAGAACGAGGATATGTTCTTTCACTTTCCAGACTTTCCTTTATGCACTACAGAATGCGAAAATAAAAAACTCAATGTTTCCAAGATCAAGCATATGTTCTTCCACTTTCCGGACTTTCCTTTCCACACTTCCTTTTCTGTACTGTGGAGTGCGGAAGTTGAAAACTCAAAATTTCCAAGAATGAGCATATGTTGTTCTGCTTTCCGGACTTTCCTTTCTGCACTGGGGAATGTGGAAGTTGGAAACTCAATGTTTCCAAAGACGAGCTTATGCTTCTTCCGCTTTCCATTTTCTGCACTAACTTTTTCGTACTTTCCTTTCCACACTATGGAAGGAGAAAATAAGAAAACACAACTTTTCATGACTCTAATTTTTTGTTTTCCATGGTTCCACACCCCCACTGACCTTTCAGCATTGTGGAATGTGGAAGTCGGAAATTCAATTTTCATGACTTCAAGTTTTTTCACTTTGTGGTTCCGCACCCACATTGCGGAATACGGAAGTCAGAAAGTCAATGTTTCCAAAAATTTGACCTTTTGATTTCTGTCATTCTGCACATGCACTACGAAATGCTGAAGTCAGAAACTCAATGTTTCCAAAACTTTGACCTTTAGATTTCTGTGGTTTCGCACCTGCACTTTCACTATCGCACTGCGCACTGCGAAAGTCAGAAACTCAATGTTTCCAACAGTTATTTTCATGATTATGCACTTTTCACCTTCTTCTTTCTATCTAAACCATTTATTTGTCTTAGTGAATAATTTCTTAGTCGTTGGATCTTAGTTTTTTGTGGAACACTTCTCCTTCCTATTTTTTCGTTTCCGCAACGACTTTCCCTCGACGCTTTTTCCGAAGCATCGATCTGCTGCGGGATAGATCCTGATCGTTGATTTGTTTAGTCGTTGATCATTTGTTTTTAACTCTTAGCCATTTTCAATATGTCAATTGATGTTTTTCTCTTGTTTTGACAGATTGATATTTCGCACGTGTAAGAACCAAATGAGAATCTAACTTCATGGTTGGATAGCTAGTTCACCAAAGAGCAAGATCATGTCATTTTTAGATCTTACTGACACACACACATCTTCTCAAAGGAATTTGAAAGTAGTCTTTCAACCTTTTGTTATGATACTTAGACAAATTTCTTAGTCTGATCTAATCTTCCTAAAACACTATTTGTGTAGGTCCATAACTTCTTCCTCAGCTACTTCCAAGGAAAACTAAGGACATGGTCAGGTAGAGAAAACACCTATCCACAAGACCCCTATATGCTGCAGGAATTTTCTCTAACCCGTGATTTAGGGAGGTCATTCTCTTAGACCCTCTTAGATCAGTTTTCACTATATATCCATAGTCAATTTCCCAACTTTCACCAATTTCCATATTTCTCCATAATGATGTCACATCATTTGCTTTGTCATCATAGGAAATGTCTCTTACCAATTTGCCATCAATTATTTTATTCTATGTCATCATATATTCCATTTCGTCATTCATGCCATGTCATCACTACCTTTGTATTTCCTTTAACTTATACTTAGTTCACTTTTCCATCATGTCCTTGGTTTTTCACTTGTCATCACTGAACTTCTTTTGACATCAATGACAACTATAATCCATATTTCCAATAGACTATTGATGGAGTGAAAAAAATAGTGCTTCTGTGTTGAATCATGAAATAAGGATAACTTTGAGACTTGAGGTAATTATTACAGAAGCTAAGGAATGCATGAGTATGGAGTGCAAACCATTTGTGCAATTGGATGTTTAGGGAGTACATCAACAAATATTTTAGGAAGGAAGAGAACCAAGAGAAGTTGTCGATGAAATGTCTTCAACCATCACAATTACAACCTTTAGGCATGCAGTTCCACAAAAGTTCTATGTTCTAATTCAAAGGGTGAAAAGGAATTGTTTGTTGCAAATATTGTGGGCCATTTCAACAAGGGATGTTGCATCAGTTGAGAGGAGGCACGGGTATTTTGCAGAAACACCCATGAATTGGTTTTCAACATCATCAAAATCTATGACACCGTAAAGGTGTCTAGGAACATCCTGGAAGTCAACTTTTATTATGTATTTGTAGTCACATTCAAGAAACTCCCCATCACATTTACCACAATGCCAAATGTTTCCAACTTTGTGGGAAATTTTTTTCATGCATTGTATGTCATAAAAAAAAATAGGGAATGGAAGGAAATGAAGGTCATCCATGTCAACATTTGTGATGGTTGCAACTAAAGAATACCAAATTGTATTTTTAAAGGGATCCAGAGTTTGTAGCTCATTGATGCTAATATGTTTGCACGGGGCAGAATGAGAGGCATTGAATTTTCGGCTCAAATATGGCGAGGATGAACAAAATCCATTGTCATGAAACCATGTTTGGAGAACGACAGATTATTCAATATCTAGGTTTATAAAAATAGTTATGTTGGAGGTAGTTCCAACATTTTTCCCATTGAATTCTGTAACACGGCCTCCTTTGATTTCTAAAGCTGGAGGAGTATCTAAACCTCGAAGGTTAGCAAGTTGGTCTCCTTGAATTTTGCAGTATTCTCCCCAAAGTGTTATGTCAATGTTGTAACCTGACATGTCTCGGAGTCCAAATTTACGTTTTACAGTCTCTGAACCATCCCTTTTTCCTATAGTTGATGCAAGTGAGATAGAAACTACAATCCCAATAAGGTCAACCATGGAATTGATAGGGATAGTTTGGATGTCCTATATAGATTTAAAGTGAAAGCAATGTAAATGTATCAAGGGGTATTCCTCTAAGCATGGTTTGATGGTTGAGGAGGAACCTAGGAAAATCTCGTGATGTATTTTCAAGCGATTGTATGTTGGATTGGATTCTTTGACTGTGCCATTTGAGACTATGTAGACCATTCCAATTTGTATTTGGTCATACAAAAAAATTTCCAATTCATTGAATGAAGAGATATGTATTTCATCGTGTGAAGCATTAAAAAGGTCAAATACAAACACTTTGTTAGGGCCTCATTTATTTCTATATTCATGAATGTTTGTCTTGGAAATGATACAACCTTGAATGGTCCAAGATTTGTTAGAAGAGGTAAGTAACGTGAATGGGATAGTCGATGTGATTAGGGAAGGGTTTGCATTTATTAAGGTAGGGTTTGTGAGTGAAGGGGTGTAGGGTTCAAGCAAGTTGGTGTCTAGAAGAGAGGAACTACTTTGCGAGGGAATTTTTGTACCTACGTGGTAAAAGGAAGGATCTCCAATAATTGGTGGATACACTGTGACAACATCAAGCGAAAGCAATGCGATAGTCCTAGCAAAAATAAGTATGTTAGAGAGGAATGGGGAAAAAACATTTGATGCATCAAGGGTGTATAATCCATGAAGTGGGATAAAAAATGGAGGAAATGAATCATACATTATACTATGTACACTGTTACATGTACATTTGATGGATTTGATTATGGTTCCTTCTTTCAGTTAGCCATCTTCTACAATACTATTATATATAAATGGAAGAAATGTCTCATGCTTGTGAGGTCCATCTGAGATATAAATCTGGAAGCAAATGGTAGATGAATTGAGCGAGTTCACCTGATTTAACGCGAGTACTTGTACTACTAGAAGAGTTTGACAATGCCATGGAGCAAGAGTGAAACAACATCTTCAGTTAGCATAGTCTCCATAAGGATATCATTGTTAATTCCTGTTGAGTGAAATAAGGAATGAAAAAAAAAAAAGTAAAATTTCAAATGATATATAGCTCATGGGGGCTAATTAGTTCACACATATAAGTGTTGTTGAGTTTTTTTTTTCTATTTCAATCTTTAAGGTAAATAGAATTTGATTTATAATTAGCGAGACTAATTAAATATTTGTATCCTCATAGAAGGAAGAACACAATATTGGAAAAAGAATGTGATGCGATGGATAGACATTGAGAATATAAATTGTATATCTAAATATCTAAAACACATATGTATAGTATCCAATATGTGTATGGATGCTTAGACATTGACAATAAATTACATTTGATTAAAATAAATCTGCATTATAGTATATGGAATCATCCTAGTAAAGAACATAAATGGAGGGAAAAGAAAGATGAGAAAGATATGTCTATGTATAGTATAGATATGAAGATAGACAATGACCATTGGCTTTGAAATCTAGTTCGCTAGTTTGAGAATAAAATTTAATTTTTAGAGTAAGAAAACATATATACCTAATACAACATGGACATGTCAAAATAGTAAACAATAACACATTAAAGTATATGAAAGCAAATTTTCATTTGATGCTAACAAAGGAACATGTGATACAGTGGTTAATTTCTATGTTGAATTGAATCAATAAATGGTGAAACATATAAGCAAATGATACAACTAAAAAATAAACACATTCTATTTCTTTTGTCATTGTAGCAATACATTCAATAAGGGGAACAATATAAGTCTGAACAATAAAAAAGAGTGTTGATGGAAAGTACATGTCTAGAGCAAATAGAGTACATCCTTAGAGCAAATAAATGCAAGATTTACGTAAAATGTGCTTGTAAATACTTTGAAGCAAGTGAGGATTCCTATTGTTTCCTACGTTGGACATATGGATTGTCTTGCATTCAAGAGCATCTAGAAAAGGAGAAAGATGGAGATATGCGAAGGCCTGAAAGAGATTTAACTCTTGATATTGCAGTGAATTTAAGGCCCTGTCTGTCAACATTTCCAATATATATTGTTGCATTTTGTAGGTCCATACCTTGTGCTTTATGAATTGTTAAACCCCATGCCATACGAAGTGGTAGTTTCCTACTTGACCCTCTTGTTATGGGAGAGATGGGAACATAATTAGGATTAGAAGCATCCAATGGGGGTCATTTGAAGTGGAGGAATTCAATAAGAACAAAGGATGGTAAGGTAGGGGGTTCATTGTTGAAGTTGTAGACAATGGCAATGACTTTTCCAAGATGGTCTATTAACAAGGCCTATTGCAACCCATAAATTAGCAGTTAACATGACCTATTGACCAATAGAAAGAAGGACCTTTAAGGAAATTGTTCATCATCTATGGTTTGACGTACATGTTGATTCAAGACTTTGTTCTGCAAATCAATGTGCAATTGACATGTTAAGTTTTAACATGTGTTTGTTGTGAAATTCAACCAAGATATTAGAGGCATAGAAGTGGGTGGAATGTTCAAATGAACAGTTCTCTGCATGTGAAATGGATGAGGTTGTTCTTGTCATTAGGAGTTCCCAATATTCAAGAGTTGGTGTTGCATTTTGAAGGTTCAATAAGAGTTGGCGAAAGGAAATTAGAGAAGGGTTATCTCCTTGTTGGAGAAAAATGGTTGACATCGTGACAAAAGTGTCAAATGTACACCAAAGAGAATTTCCAAGGGACGCACCGACATACATGCGGATGTCCTTTACATGAGGAAATTGGCCGAAGTCACCAAGAAGGATAATGGAACAACCACCAAATGGTACTATACATTGCGAAGGGAAAGCTTCATGTAAACCTGCATCAATTCGACTTAACAATTTTGGGCCAATAGAGTTCATTTCATCTATGAGAATATATCATATATGGCGGAGTTATTCTTGAAGGTTTGAAATGGATTGGCCTTCAAGAGGGTGCATTTAAGCAATGGGTGTTAAAAGATAAGAATGTATTATAAGTGCAGGTATGTTAAAGGCATCAACACTAGTTGGATCTAGGAGAATCAATGGGAAGGGAGTTTGTCCAAATGCATTTTGGAGTGCAAATTTCGTGCAAGAAATGAGGTAAGAATTCCCAGTTTGTGCATTACCTTGCATGACCATTTTGAGTGGGGTGGGGGTTGTAGTGTTTCTAAAGTGGGAAAGCATGATATGAAAGGCTATGCATTGTGTGGGAGACAAGGAATCAGGTGAATTGGAAAGAGAAGAGGTGTCTTCGTGTAGTTGCATAGACAAGCGATTGAAGTCAATGAATGATATGGTTGTTTCATGCAAACGTGTAGGGATATTGTTATGTGTCCAATTGTGATTATTTTCAAAATCACGATGTCCAAGAATTTCAAGGTCATAAATATGCATGTCATTTCTAGGACATATCTGAGAAATAAGTTCCCATTCAACCATGGTATGGGGAAAGGGAAAGGGAATTGGATCAAAGGCCGAATCATCAGATGGAGGTGTAGAGGGATATTCTGGTACGCGTTCAACATGCTATACAATATATGTTTCTTTAATGTGATTCCAATGAGAAGTAATTTCAAAACTTGTGGTTTCAATATCACCGGGGAGGGCACGAAAAGGTTTGTATAAAAGAAACTCTCTCCGACAAAATGTTTCAAGATGAAGAATCAAAGGGAGGAATGGAAGTAAATTGCAGGAAGAATCAAACAATATTGTGACACAAGTTTGGTTTCCATGGAGGTTTTTTCCTACAAGGTGAGAAATCCCAAGAATGAGAAACATCAAGAAGGGTTAGATATTCAAGGAAAGGTGGTCTTTCCATGTATGCAAAAATAAAGGGGGGAGGGGTGTAAGTTAGTTGTGTCAATAAAAACATGGTGGAAAAAAATTTGGCTCACATTCAAGGAAAAAACAAGTGACTGCAAAGGACAAGAGGTAGTTTTTGAAGCATGTAAAAAGTCTCTTATGCACTAATGTCTCATTCTGCAACTATTTGTGCTGGGAATCTCTTGATTGGTTGAAGAATGGGGTCATCATTCAATGTTGCATGTGTGAATCGAGAGAGGATAGCAAGGTAGTTTTCTAATTTTGGACCTACTTTTGATGCATAATTTGAAATGTATTTGAGGACAACATGCCTAGAAAGAACAAGTTGGAAATCAACATTATCCCTCCATATTGAAATCATGGTTGAGTTGTGAATATTTAGAAGGGAATCATTTCTTGCAGGATTGTAGGTTTTACATCCATTTGAATCAATGAATAAGGAATAAGTAGCTTGTAAGTCAAAGTGGAAACCATAACAAAATTTAGGAGACGTTCATTTTTTACGAAGGCAAGTTGATTCATAACATTTTGTGTGTCTTTGAACACAATTTACAAGTTCTTCATAGTTAATCAATTGTTTTAATGCAAGTATGGATGGTGATCTAGTAGACTACATGGATCATTTATAGTAGGTTGATGGAGCCCAGAGGTGTACAAGTGATTGGCACGAGGGTTCTAGGATGTAACATATGTGTCAAAATAATGTTTTGCAGCTTCAAGTGCAGGAAAATCTTCCCAATCCAATGTGTCCATATTTGGTGCATCTACCAACCAAATGAAACCATAAATGTGTGTGGATCCCCAATGTTGTCATTCATTCCTACATGGGAAAAAAAGGAATATGTTAGAAAGCAAAATTTTCAAGTGAGGAACATGAAGAGAAGGATAACAGGTAAGTGAAAATAAAATACCTGCACCAAGAATTAGTTATATGGATGCCTTTTTGAAGAACCTCTTCAAGGAATATTTTTAATCTATTGTGTATGTATTGTGATGTAATATGTGGGTTGGATATGATTTTGTGAATATTCCATTGATGGTGTTTATATGAATTGGTAGGGCGTTGGGTAGGCATTAGAGCATGAAAATTCATCCATTTCATGTCAGTTGTGCTAAGGGTGAAGAAGAAGGTTGGTTTACCTTGTTGATTGATCATATTTGTGAGTTCAACTCTACTTTTGTTCCAATACAAAAGTGTTCCACGCAATGTAGACCCAAACCACATGACCCTTTTAGCGATCTTGTCATTAGGTAGGTCTTGAAAATTGATTGACAAGCACAAGTATTGTGGGAGGGAGTGCATATTCAAGGTTCCATTTGGAAAAAACTAAAGAAGTAGCATAATTTTGATGCCGCATAATGATATTGTATATGTAGTAGCAAAAACAAAGGTGTTGGCCAAATTTGTTGTCTTGATAGTGAATGAGGTGAAGTACATATTTGTGCATCTCAACTTCATGAATGTGTGGTTGTTTAAGCGTTCCAACACCTGTGGGAAACAAGGTTGGAATGACCATTGAAAAAAGTCCTTTTGTGTTGTACTCATTGATAGGGGAGATGTCGATAGGAATCCAATCAATGGAAGGAGGCAGTGGGCTATCTAGTATGTGCAAGAAACATCTAATTTCCACAGCCTCAGTTCTATAGAATCTTTGTGTTGAAATAAAGGAGGAGGATCGTAATTCATAAGGTTCAACTAAATTTGGTGATTACACAGTAGAAGATGAGCTATGTTGATGAAATGGTGTACCACGAGTATTGACATAGGGAATAAAAGGGGAAATGTATGTTGAATCAAGGAGAAAAGAAGATAATGCAATTGGATTAACTTGAACATTCTTGTAGTACAAATTGTTCACCATTTTGTATTCAAGAGCAATAAGAACACGTGTTCGACTAAAACAGAGTTCATATGGTTTGTTTGTAGGGTTGCATTTGTGAACAACAAGGATTTCAATGTTTGATATTAAATGGGGGAGGGTTGTGGAAATATTCGAAATGTCTTGGAAGAAGAAAATAGTATGACCATAATATTTATATTGACCACCACAAGCATGTGTGACTTGTGGATTAGTTTAGCATGACAAAAAAAATTTCTTCAACTTGTGTAAGTATTGTAAGGACGGGTGGTTTTATGCCTGGTTCCATATTGTTTTCCAATGAAAATTGATGGCCTTTTCTTTCTAGAATACAACGAGAGCATGCATATGCACCATTGATTTTTTTTGTTGAAATGATAGGGTAAGATTCATTGCATATCGAGCATACATTGATGTTAGATAGCTGGTCCAATTTTGTATGAAAGCATTGATGTGCATCATTAAGGGGGGTGTTGAATGGATTTAGCATGGAGTATGGAAGGGATGGTGTGCTGGAAGGTTGGCCAAAAGAAAACGAAGAAGGGATATCCATAGCTTGAAGAGAAGTTCTATAAATAATACGTTGTTTCTTGTTGTTTTTATTTTTTTCTATGCATATACAAGTCTTCTTCATGCATTTTCTTGTTCATTTTCATGGTTGGGAATTATGCCTATAAGAAAAGTGTAAACTTGTTACATATCTAGAAGTTGTCATTTGTTGAAGGGACACATTTTGTATTTCTATCAATTGGAAAGTATATGGATATAAAACATGAAAGTTAAAACAAATGTAAAGTAATTGCATATTGAAAAGAAACCATGTAGGTTAAAATTAGCATTTAAGGGGAAAATATAATTTACAAGTTCTAGCTTGCTAATTGTAAGAAAGCAAAAATATAAAAGAACAAAGTTTAGTATGACAACACATGTATGAAACAATTAGTATATAAGGCAATAAAATTAAGCAATCATGGAATATAAGAATTGTTGAAACAAAAAAAATATAGTAAATGTAATAAAGGTTTTGTATGGAAGTAAATTAGTATTGTATTCGAAAATGACCATATAGATTGCATCTAGCATTTAAGTTCAAAATGTTAAGTGATAATTTGTACATTGGAAGTATGAGAAATTAAGTTAGAACAACTGAAAGGGAAGACTATGTAGATAGCTGGTCAACAATGAGAGGGGGGGGGGGGGAATCATTATTGATGAATTTTTACCATTTAAACCACTTATTAAAATTTAATCAAAATATTTAATTGACAAGATACACAGAACACATATTTTATCGTGGAACCCTAATAAGGTAAACCACCAACATGTTTGTATTATCTGCAAAACTTTGTTTTCACAATATACAATAGTTATTTGCAAGAACCCACTTGTTGGAGACCACAATCCCTAAGTTTCTTAGCCACTATTGAAGGATGCACCCACACCCTAAGTTATGTCTGCACCTACAGACAAGGATACACCAATACCCTGATTCTCCAGCCACTACTGGAAAGAGGATAAGACCTCCTTGCAGGCATGTATCCTACCCTAGCATCACCCTACCACCCTAATTTGATATTATTAAATTCCTACTCCTTCTTCAAACTCTGTCTCTGGCTTTCTTTACTTAGTATTCTGTCTTGCTACTACAAGAGACACAACTTCTTCCTCTTCAAGATCATGTTTATATATTCTTCTTTAAACGTCAATACATCAACATACCTTTTCAAACAATCACGTCCTTATAATACTCTAACTCTGTTTATGTGATTTTTGATAACCCTCATAACTCTGTTGACCACGCCCTTCATAATTATGTTTATGAACATTTAATTCTTTTCAAAATTAAACCTATTTGATAATCTTCCAACAATGGTGTACATACTCTTCATACTTGCGAGAATCATCTTTAAAGATTGTAGGAAATTTTCACTGCATGTAAACACCAAATGAGGTCATGACCACATGGACAATTCATCATCTAACCTTCATCCATCATAAGATTTCATTGTGCTTTTGCACCAGACACACGCTTTCAGTCTTTTTGCAGACTAGAATCCATTTCTACGACTTTGTTAACATTTTTCTGATGCTTCCACACTTTCGATCCTATAGATGGTCTTTCCGCACTTATATTTCTTCCTAAACCCTTCCAGAGCATCGATATACTTCATGCTTTCAATGACCGTCAATATAAGGTGGAAATCTGATATCGAATGTGCCTTTTTCAAATATCATTCCATGATTTCCGAACCAATCTTTATGGACGTTCTTTTTCGCACTACAAAAGGTGGAAACTGAAAAATCAACTTTCTGGTTTTCATAAATTTTCCTTTTTTGCTCCCATAATGGTCCTTCCACTGTTATATTTCTGTACTTCGGAATGTGGAAGCCAGAAACTCAACTTTCCAGTTTTTTGAACTTTTTTCTTTCTGCCTTTCTGCTCCCGCAACGGTCCTCCAGCCATTGTATTTCCACACTTGTCTTTTCTGCTGGGAAGAATGCGGAATTCAAAAACTCAACGTTTCCAAGAATGAGGATATGTTCTTCCACTTTCCAGACTTTCCTTTCTGCACCGCAGAATGCAAAAATAAAAAACTCAACGTTTCCAAGAACAAGCATATGTTCTTCTTCTTTCCAAACTTTTCTTTCCACACTTCCTTTTCTGCACTGTGGAGTGCGGAAGTTGAAAACTCAACATTTCCAAGAATGAGCATATGTTGTTCCACTTTCTGAACTTTCGTTTCTGCACTGTGGAATGTGGAAGTTGGAAACTCAATGTTTCCAAAGACGAGCTTATGCTTCTTCTGCTTTCCATTTTTTTCACTAACTTTTTCGTACTTTCCTTTCCACACTATGGAAGGAAAAAATAAGAAAACACAACTTTTCATGACTCTGACTTTTTGTTTTCCATGGTTTTGCACCTGCACTGACCTTTCAACACTCTAGAATATGGAAGTCAGAAATTCAATTTTCATGACTTCGAGTTTTTTCACTCCATGGTTCCGCACCTGCACTGCAAAATGCGGAAGTCAGAAACTCAATGTTTCTAAAACTTCGACCTTTTGATTTCCATCGTTCTGAACCTGCACTACGGAATGCTGAAGTGGAAAACTCAATGTTTCCAAAACTTTGACCTTTATATTTCTGTGGTTCCGCACCTGCACTTTCACTATCACACTGCGCACTGCAAAAATCAGAAACTCAATGTTTCCAACAATTATTTTCATGATTATGCGCTTTTCACCTTCTGCTTTCTATCTAAACCATTGATTTGTCTTAGTGAATAATTTCTTAGTCATTGGATCTCGGTTTTTTGTGGAACACTTCTCCTTCCTATTTTTTTGTTTCCGCAATGGCTTTCCCTCGATGCTTTTTCCGAAGCGTCGATCTGCTGCGGGATAGATCTTGACTGTTGATCTGTTTAGTCGTCGATCATTTGTTTTTAACACTTAGCCATTTTCACTATGTCAACTAATGTTTTTCTCTTGTTTTGACAGATTGATATTTCGTACGTGTACGAACCAAATGAGAATCTAACTTCATGGTTGGATAGCCAGTTCACCAAAGAGCAAGATCATGTCATTTTTAGATCTTACTGACACACACACATCTTATCAAGGGAATTTGAAAATAGTCTTTCAACCTTTTGTTATGATACTTCGACAAATTTCTTGGTATGATCTAATCTTCCTAAAACACTATTTTGGTAGGCCCACAACTTCTTCCTCAACTACTTCCAAGGAAAACTAAGGACATGGTCAGGTAGAGAAAACACCTATCGACAAGACCCCTATATGCTGCGGGAATTTTATCTAACCCGTGATTTAGGGAGGTCATTCTCTTAGACCCTCTTAGATCAGTTTTCACTATATATCCATAGTCAATTTCCTGATTTTCACCAATTTCCATATTTCTCCAGAATGATGTCACATCATTTGCTTTGTCATCATAGGAAATGTATCTTACCGATTTGCCATCAATTATTTTATTCTATGTCATCATATATTCCATTTCATCATTCATGCCATGTCATCAATACCTTTGTATTTCCTTTAACTTATACTGAGTTCACTTTGCCATCATGTCCTTGGTTATTCCTTTGTCATCACTGAACTTCTTTTGACATCAATGAAAACTATAATCCATATTTCCAATAGACTATTGATGGAGTGAAAAAAATAGTGCTTCTATGTTGAATCATAAAATAAGGATAACTTTGAGACTTGAGGTAATTATTACAGAAGATAAGGAATGCATGAGTATGGAGTGCAAACCATTTGTGCAATTGGATGTTTAGGGAATACATCAACAAAGATTTTAGGACGGAAGAGAACCAAGAGAAGTTGTCGATGAAATGTCTTCAACCATCATAATTACAACCTTTAGGCATGCAATTCCACAAAAGTTATATGTTCTAACTGAAAGGGTGAAAAGGAATTGTCTGTTGCAAATATTGTGGGCTATTTCAGCAAGGGATGTTGGCTTAGTTGAGAGGAGGCACAAGTATTTTGCAGAAACACCCATGATTTGGTTTGTAGCATCATCAAAATCTATGACACCATAAAGGTGTCCAGACACATCCAGTGAGTCAACTTTTATTATGTATTGGTAGTCACATTCAAGAAACTCCCCATCACGTTTACCACAATGCCAAATGTTTCCAACTTTGTGGGAAATTTTTTTCATGCATTGTATGTCATAAAAAAAAAGGGAATGGAAGGAAATGAAGGTCATCCATGTTAACATTTGTGATGGTTGCAACGAGCGAATACCAAATTGTATTTTTAATGGGATCGAGAGTTTGCAGCTCATTGATGCGAATGTGTTTGCGCGGGGCAAAATGAGAGGCAATGAGTTTTTGGCTCAAAGATGGTGAGGATGAACAAAATCCATTGTCATGAAAACATGTTTGGAGAATGACAGATTATTCACTATCTAGGTTTATAAAAATAGTTATGTTGGAGGTAGTTCCAACATTTTTCCCATTGAATTCTGTAACACGACCTCCTTTGATTTCTAAAGCTAGAGGAGTATCTAAACCTTGAAGTTTATCAAGTTGGCCTCCTTGAATTTTGCAGTATTCTCCCCAAAGTGTTATGTCAATGCTATAACCTGACATGTATCGGAGTCCAAATTTACATTTTAAAGTCTTTGAACCATCCCTTTTTTGTATAGTTGATGCAAGTGAAATAGAAACTACAATCCCAGTAAGGTCAACCATGTAATTGATAGGGATAGTTTGGATGTCCTGAATAGATTTAAAGTGAAAGAAATGTAAATGTATCAAGGCGTATTCCTCTAAGCATGGTTGTATGGTTGAGGAGGAACCTAGGAAAATATCGTGATGTATTTTCAAGCGATTGTATGTTGGATTGGATTCTTTGACTGTGCCATTTGAGACTATGTAGACCATTCCAATTTGTATTTGGTCATAATAAAAAATTTCCAATTCATTGAATGAAGAGATATGTCTTTCATCCTGTGAAGCATTAAAAAGGTCAAATCCAAACACTTTGTCAGGGCCTCATTTATTTCTATATTCATGAATGTTTGTCTTGGAAATGATACAACCTTGAATGATCCAAGATTTGTTAGAAGAGGTAAGTAACGTGAATGGGATAGTTGATGCGATTAGGGAAGGGTTTGGATTTATTAAGGTAGGGTTTGTGAGTGAAGGGGTGCAGGGTTTATGCAAGTTGGTGTCTAGAAGAGAGGAAGTACTTTGTGAGGGAATTTTCATAGCTAAGTGGTAAAAAGAAGGCTCTCCAATAATTGGTGGACTATGACAACATCAAGCGAAAGCAATGCAATAGTCCTATCAAAAATAAGTATTTTAGAGAGGAATGGGGAAAAAACATTTGATGCATCAAGGGTGTAGAATCCATGAAGTGGGATAAAAAATGGAGGAAATGAATCATACATTATACTATGTACACCGTTACATGTACATTTGATGTCTTTGATTATGGTTCCTTCTTTCAGTTAGCCATCTTCTACACTACTATTATATATAAATGGAAGAAATGTCTGATGCTTGTGAGGTCCATGTAAGCTATAAATCTGGAAGCGAATGGTAGACGAGTTGAGCGAGTTCACCTGATTTAACGCGAGTACTTGTACTACTGGAAGAGGCTGACAATGCCATGGAGCAAGAGTGAAACAACATCTTTAGTTAGCATAGTCTCCATAAGGATATCATTGTCAATTCCTGTCGAGTGAAATAGAGAATGAAAAAACAAAAAGAAAGTAAAATTTCAAATGATATATAGCTCATGGGGGCTAATTAGTTCACACATATAAGTGTTGTTGAGTTTTTTTTTTCTATTTCATTCTTTAAGGTAAATAGAATTTGATTTATAATTAGCGAGACTAATTAAATATGTGTATCCTCATAGAAGGAAGAACACAATATTGGAAAAATAATGTGATGCGATGGATAGACATTGACAATATATATTGTATATCTAAATATCTAAAACACATATGTATAGTATCCAAGATGTGTATGGATACTTAGACATTGACAATAAATTACATTTGATTAAAATAAATGTGCATTATAGTATATGGAATCATCCTAGTAAAGAACATAAATGGAGGGAAAAGAAAAATGAGAAAGATATGTCTATGTATAGTATAGATATGAAGATAGACAATGGTCATTGGCTTTGAAATCCACAATAGAAAGGGAAGTTTATACATAGCAAAAAATAACTACAAATCATATGTGCAAATAAAAATTTTCATTGTGATGTATAATGTAGTTCCCAAAAAAAGTACTTTATAACATCTTGGAAATTATTTCATTTTTTCCCAATTGACCCATCCATCAAAGGTATGGTCAACATAATTAAAACTTTGTTCTACAAACTTTATTTTCTAATTATGGATTTGAAACCCAAGGTTCATTTTCTATCTTGATATCTATAATACATAGACATATAACTTATTGCATGAAAGGTATGGAAAGGAAGAGAAGGCTTGCTACATGAAAGGTATGGCAAGAAAGAGAAGGCTTGTTGTAAGAGATTAGATAGATTTTATATGAAAAACTTAAGATTGTTAAGTTTTTTTTAGAATAGTTAAAAAAACTTAAGATGGATATATTTAGGATGGCTATATGGTCATGATTTGTTTGTTGCTAAGGTGAAATGTGACATAAACCCTTATAGAGATTATTGTTTCTTGTACTTAAATAGGATGGCTATATTTGTAGCTAGGAAATAGAGAAAGGAGGTGAAGGTTTCACATTAAGGATTGTGCAAAGTTTTTTACGCAAATGATTTTCTAGTATTCAAGTTGTTTCCATGTGGATTGTGTTTATGCTTAGGGTTTGTGGTGTCTCTTAGGTAGCTTGTTTGTTCACATCCGTTTGGGTTGATGAAGAACACACCATCAATGTCCCTTCATCAACATAAATGTTCTCCATAAATTTTCCATCAATGTAAGAAGGTTGTCCATTTTGTTCAGACATGGGCCCCATTTTTAATTGCATCTTATCTTACAAGGATTTCAAATATTTTGTTAGACAGTTTGGTTCACCGTGTTTGCTGCAACTTCTTTGATTTGATAATTGATTTTCGTTTCTCTAGGGGAGAATAGAGAAAGAAAATGCATATATATATATATAAAGTGTTTTAAATTACTAATAGTGCTCATGTAACGGATTTACACTATTATATTGCATTATAAAAAAATGGAACTTATTCCAAAGTACATAAATGTAGGGAAAGGAAAGACAACAAAGATATGTCTATATATAGTATAGATATGAAGATATGCAATTGTCAATGGGTTTGAAATCCACAAATAGAAAGGAAAGTTTATACATAGCAAGAAATAACTACAAATCATATGTGCAAATAAAAATTTGCATTGTGATGTATAATGCAGTTCCTGAAGAAAAAAAAAGTATTTTTATAATGCCTTGGAATTTTTTTTTTCTCCCAAATGACCCATCCATCAAAAGTATGGCTAACAAAATGAAAACTTTGTTCGACAAAATTTCTTTTCTAGCTGTGCCTTTGAATCTCAAGGATCATTGTCTATCTTGAGATCTATAATACATAAACATAGTAACTGATTTCCTGAAATGTATGGCAGGGAAAATAAGGCTTATAACATCATAGATAGATTATAGATGAAAAAACTTAAGATTGTTAAATTTCCATAAGAATATTTAAATTATTTGTGTATGTTCAAGCATGCATGTATTTAAGATGGCTATATGGTAAAGTTTTGTTTGTTTCTAAGGTGGAATGTGACATAAACCCTTACACAAATTATTGTCGGTTGTACTTAAACAAAGTGGCTATATTTGAAGTTATGTAACAAGAAAACAAGGTGACGGTTTCACCTCAAGGGATTTGCAAAGGGTTTGTTAACTCAAAAAATCCCTCACTAAGATCTCTATGGCCTACACCACCCAAGGACACCACTTCACGACCCTCCATTAGACCCCCAGACCCTCAAAATAACCTAAGGATGAAGAAAAGGGCTTAAAAACCACAAAAAGGAGCCCAAAATACTCTCCCAGGATCTAAAGCCCCCAAAAAGGGGCTAAAACCCTAAAAGGAGCTAAAATTAGGGCAGAAGGGGCTAAAATCCCAAAAAAGGGGCTAAAGCCCGGACCAAGGGCTTAAAACCCTAAAACCCCAAAAAAGCTATAAAAGGAGGGTGGGGGGTCACTCTCAAAACACTTCTCCCTTGCCTACTGTTATGATGCCCGATGATGCCTTCAGACACCTTTGCCTCTCAAGCCACCCACACTCCCTCTCCTCCATCTCCATTGATCCATAGCTCCCCCATCCAAGAGAGATGCTTCCACAAGCTTGGGCATGGTGGCCCATTTCCACCAGAGAAGGTATAGCTTGTCATTCTTGTTTTGTTCATTTGCTTTCTTTGCTTGCTAACCCATGATTTCATTTGCAGGTTTATTTCTTAACATTGTTTTGCAGGTATTTCATTTTATTATTGCTTAGAATTTATTTCAGGTCTTTGGAAGCAGAACCCTAACCTTTGTGTGCAGAGGGGTTCACCTTCATTTCTCCATTCTCTTCTTTCTGTTCTTAGTTTAGCTTCTATTCATTTACATTACGTTTTCATTTTCAGCATTTATCCATGTAGGAACCTACCCTTCTATCCTATAGACAAAAGGGAGCCATTCCGACGCCTGTAGCAAGGAATAATCCCTGCTACAGAACTGGTGACCATACCAGGTCAATCCCATAGGATCCCTTAGCCAAATTTTTAAAATTTCAAGTTTTTCAAGTTTTTCCCTAGTTTTTCAAATTTCATGTTAAATTCACTTTAAATCCTGTTTACTTTTAGTTATCAGTACTACCAAATCCTTTTCTAGGAAAATCTGAGTCAGTTTGGCCACAGTACAGGTTACTGTTGGCTGGATTTGACTTTGGATCTCAAAATACCTCAAATCTAGAGTAGGTCGCTCTTATCGGGCTTGAAAGTGAGGTGAGGGCGCACCCAATAGCCAAACAGGCACACCTAGGATGCACTTAATCCCCTGATAAGTGTGACTTCACTTAGAAACACAGACTGTGACTGTCTGTGGATTCTGTGCGACCCCCTTTCCTGTTTCTGAAAAAATCTTGCAGCCCCCTCACCAGATTTGATCAGAAATGTGTGGCCTGTCAAACAGAACTTCAATTTCAGTTTTATAGGGACTGTCAGTGCGGCTCAGCCACCTCTGTCCAGCACTACAAGTCAATTTCAGTTTCTGTTTCTGTTTTCTGCAATTTCGTTTACAAACAATGTGTAAATTCCAAGTAAATGTTAATGGCTTAATCAAATGAATGTAGCTTAACTAAAATCAACCTAAAACTAACTGTATTAATTACCCTTACTCCTCTACCCAGTCATCACCCTCTAGGATATTCTGGGATACGACGAAGGGCAAGCTCGTATAGATCTAGGAACTCCACTAATATTGTTCCAAACCATTAAAATCGGATGACCTGGAAGGTAGAGGAGGTAGAGCAGGAGGGATTTTCACGGTGCTAAGCATCCTCCCTGTTGACCAACCTTGCATCCGGGAGGTGACCTGTGGATCTATGGATGGGAATAGTCTGATTGTGTTGAGATCCCAACACCTTCTCTTGGTTGAAGAGGAATATCAGTGTGAGGTAGTCACCTTGTTAGGCCATCAAACATTCAGGGTTAATAACTGTATTTGTTCACAATTTCTGATTATTCAATGCTTGCATACACAACCACAATACGATGAATTCATAAACCATTTTGCAGCAACCAAATACCAGAAAAACAAACAAACAAATACACCATACCAGGTAATTAACCCAACTCAATTCATGACACTGAGTGAGCCTTAAAATTTACCAATTTACATGAAGTACAACCAATATGCGATCTTTGAGGACATAAGTCACCGACTGCTTTAACTGTGGGAAGTACTTGGGCACTGCCCAGAAACTCATTATGATGAGTACCACAGGAACCCCAAAGAAACTGGACGCTGAGAGGAATTGCCAAGCGAAACGAGCAACGACCCCTTCTGATTGAGTAGAAACACCTGTGAGGAACAAGCCAAGAACTGTCTTCTGGCAGTATTGGTGGCCGAGTGACCACCTACAGCCAATAGGAAGCCACTGAAATCAGGGTCCAAACATCATTCCCACCAATTTCATACATAAAATCTAACACAATTGATCCTCCATGCTCTTCCTCACACCTAAGAGGCAAACCACCACCATTCGAAACACTCAACCGACACCGGCGAAACCATTCTCAGAAATCTCCCACACTATCAGAAGGCCACACAGCCTCTGATTCAAATTTAGACCCATATCATTCTAAACCAGATCTGCATACCGTACCATCAAGCCCCATGGCTGGTGCAAATTCGAATCCATTTTCAAGCTTAACCTTAGCAAGTGGACCCATTTACATACCACAACCTGTAAGCACAATCATGTAGACTGTCATTACTCAGTTTCCACTACCCATAGTGACCAGCCAAGTTGGCCCACTGGCAACACATGGGGGCAGTGGCCCCTCCACACACACTGCCCCTCCTGCCACAAAGGGGGGCAGTGGACCATCCACTTACATTGCCCCTACTATCATGCATGGGGGAAATGTCCCTTCCACCCACACTGTCCCTCCCACAACACTTGGGGGCATTGGCCCATCCTCAATGGTGCCACCGTAAGTACCCCCAGTTGTGCAAATTCATTATGCACCTGCAAACCCCACCACCATTGCAGCCCCATCCCACATCAACCTAGGGTCAAATATGCCCTTCATGGCTCGTCTTAACTTGCCTGATTTGGATAGATTAACAAATGACCCCATTCACCATCAAGCTTTTTGGCCTCCAATGCCAACTAAGCTGCCATCAGACATCCCCAAGTTTGAAGGAAAAGCAAGGGAATGTCCCTAAAACCACATTATGACATTCCATCTATGGTTCTTAGCCAACAATAGCGTAGATGACTCCATCAGGCTAAGGCTATTCCAACCCATCCTTACAGGTGCTGCAGCCAAATGGTACATTGAGCTAGCACATTACAAATACCCAGACTTCAACTCCCTATCCTTCATGTTCCTACAGTGTTTCCAACTCCTCGTCAGATACATCGAGGGGGTGGAGATCCTGCTATCCTACCATCAAAAAGCTGCCACTCATATAACTGACCATATCCATGAGTGGCGGCGACGCCGTAGCCTATGTAAAATCCAACTTAACGATATGATCTTCTTAGATTGGTTCCTTAAGACCTTGCTCCCACCCGTAGCAAAGGACGTCACATCCGAACGTCCCCAATCCAAAGAAGAGGCCATACTAAAAGATCAACAGTTTGACCTAATCTATGCTCAGTCTGGATATCTTTACACTGTCATTCCAGATGCTCCCCGTCCAAGTACCTCATATCGTGATGCACCGAGGGAATCCCACGCTGCGGACGACATCATAGGATCGGTCTCCCAAAAGCCACAGCCTTGACCAACACCACCTACCGTTACACCACAACAAAGAAACACTGGTAATGTTACTTACCAAAACCAAGCCCTGGACTATGCAAGAATGATGTCCCAGTCCGGAGCAACAACTTCCTACGAATAGCCTACGCCACCGCAGTAGGCTCAGGCCATGGCTTGGCCAACACATGAATATGTGGGGAAAATTCCCACATTTGTGGCACCACCACCCACACAAATCTACTATGCACCGCTAGTGCAACCAGCTCAAGCCCCCTCCCCCACTCCACCCGCTCCGTTGGGACAAGTGTTTGCACAACAAAACCGTCCCAACCAGCCTACCCCCAACAATCAACAAGGGAAAGCTAGGAATAACTGGCTCTGCAACCAAGGCAAGAACCAACCACAAGGAGGCGGTCAACAACCGAACCCTCCCAACAATGTCGTGGAAAACCAACCAGCCCAAAACCCCCCATGACAGAATGCACCAAGACGCAACGCCTCGTTGCACATGAACCAACCATGCACACTCTATGATGTTTATGGGCACTACACATTCGAGTGTCCCCTCATGTCTTGTGCAAAGCAGACCATTTAAAACGAGGCCTAATAGGCCGCCAACACTGCAAATCATGCCCAACCCAACCCAACACCACAAGGACTTCCTCCTATGGTGCTTCAAAACCCACTCCCTATCCAAGGGTTGGTGGCAACTACACCCCCTCCCCAACCCAATCCCAACACTCCGGGGGAACCACCCATGACCGAAACAGGTGTTCACCACCTACTAGCCATGACGACTGAAGAGGTCAACTTGCAAACCCGACGAAATCAGTACGGTACCACCACCGAACCTGCTGACACATCAGCGGCATCAACATCCGAAACGGTCAACCTACCTCTTTAGTTACCCCTGTTCCCTCACTCCCCCATATGCAGAATTTTCAACAATGCCATGGCTAGAGTTGCAGTCAGCTATAGCATCGTGGATGATTTGACCCAAACGCCAACCTCCATGTCCACTCTTGAGATACTTAAAACATGCCGAACGTAGCAGAAAGCCGTACTAGTTTCCCGTACTAGTTGCCCTAGGGGCAGTAGACCACTCCCACTCCAAGTTGATCACATTCGACATGGAGAACGAAGAACCATGCATGCCATCGATCATCTCCTTTCAAATCCCAGTGTCCATCCGGAATTTGGTTGTGCACCGGTGCATAGTGGATGAGGGGGCATCCACATTCATTATGTCTACCTTGGTTTGGCAGAAACTTGGATCACCAATTCTGCAACCATCCTCCACAGCCTTGCGGGCTTATGATGGACATCCCACTAAATCCCAAGGAATCCTCCCCCATGTCCCCATTACATTAGCCAGGAATATAGTGCTAATCAACATAGAGGTTGTCAATGCTCAATTGGACTACAACCTTCTCCTCGGGAGAAGTTAAATGTATGCCATGCAAGCTGTCGCATCAACTATCTTCCATCTCATGATGTTCCTCCACAAAGGGAATATTTTGACGGTTGATTAGCTCACCTACCATGATCCGTAAAGGTTAACGGAACCTGCCAACGTTATCCCTACCATCACCACCATTGAGCCACAAGGGACGACCACACACACTAATGTCATCCCTACAACCAACACTATGGTTGAAAACACACCATCCTCCCCATTGTTGAATGTGGGCCCTGGGTTGTTTACCGATACCTCCATGATGGCTCCTTTCCCATTAGTGTCACCAACACCGACACAAAATGAAACTATGGACTCGTGCATGGTCTCATCAAGCACTGCTGCACCCAATCAACAACCGTAGTCACATCCCCAACCACAACCACAACATCGTCCGCAGCCGTAACACCAACAGCAGCCGCAACATCACTCGCAGTAGCAACATTAACTGTAGCTGCAACCACAATCGCATCCCCACATGCAACCAACCAGGAGTTATTTGGGCTCATCCCCAATACATACGATTCCCTTCCTCTTCCCCTAACCCAGTGTCATGAGCAAGCCGGTCATGGCCACCTTAAGCCTACCCAACTTTACGTTGGGAATCCTGGTGTGGTATCTTGATCCACTGGCTCAACCAGCAATGCCCCAGGTTATTTTAACCCCAGTGCAACCCATCATGGTGGAGTCACACCCTCCACCCAGCCCCTCAAAATCCAATCATTGCACCCGCACCTACACCACCCCACCCGAAAAGGGCCAGAGACAAGAATGCGAAATCCACCGCAGAACCACGACAAGTCCCACCTTGTGCCGTCTACGAACAACAGGGCCATCCAACTCAGAATTTCCCTGAAATCCTAGTGATCTATGCGCATATAGATGCCATGGACACAAACAAAAAAATCCCCGTGGTTGAACTCCCAACCGCATCCATGGTCATGAACAAGGCATTGAGGACAAATCATGCTTGCGCCCTTTGCGGCTTGTATGGACATTACTCCCACCATTGCCAAGACCTAGCCAAATTTCAAATGGCTCTCGCTGACCTTCGTCAACATTCCCTTGAGTCTGAGATCACCTTGATTGAATAAGTTCACCCACCACCTTCGTCGTCAAACACCATGTCCATTTACATGATTTCCAGTTCTACTGACCTGCTCATCTCCTCCTCCATTGACAATCCATCAGACCTGTCTCTTCGTTACTTCAGCAACAATGAGGAGATACTTGAAGCTCTAACTGCCATGGAATACCCATGGGTCGACATGCACCATCGCTCGTTCTTCCTCCTTGAAGAACTTGTGTCGCAGTCTAACCAGTTTTTTGTGGAGACCAAAGATTTCATCCATGGGAAGTTCGATTGGTTCAAGAACCCCATCCTAGCACCTGATGCCTTCCAAATCCAGCAGACCGTTATTCATGAAGATATAGCATTCCATGAGAATTCCATGGGTCCAATGTACTAGATCAACATTGTATTGAGCCTCACATGGAGGCAACCATTATTGTAACATCAGTTGTATATGATCGGCTCTTGTATTTTAGAGCATAGATCAAATTATTCTTTTGACATTGTCACGAGCATGGGGATTCCTTCCTCATCCATATACATGTCACACATTATTTGTATCTCACCCATTGATGGGAACCATATTAATACAAAAAACCAAAAGCCACCATGCCCCAGCCTCGGAAGCACCACCTCACCGCAGCAAATCCTATGATGTTTGTCAGCCATACAATGAGCTCCTGCCCTCACACATCAAGGGGCAATATGTTAACCCAAAAAATCCCTCACTAAGCTCTCTATTGCGTACACCACCCAAGGACACCACTTCATGACCCTCCATTAGACCCCCACACCCTCAAAATAGCCTAAGGATGAAGAAAAGGGCTTAAAAACCCCGAAAAGGAGCCCAAAATACTCTCCTAGGAGCTAAAGCCCCCAAAAAGGGGCTAAAACCCTAAAAGGAGCTAAAATTAGGGTAGAAGGGGCTAAAATCCCAAAAAAGGGGCTAAATCCCGGACCAAGGGCTTAAAACCCTAAAACCCTAGAAAAGCTATAGAAGGAGGGTGGGGGGTCACTCTCAAAACACTTCTCCCTTGCCTACTGTTGTGTTGCCTGTGGATGCCTTGAGAAACCTTTTCCTCTCAAGCCACCCACACTCCCTCTCCTCCATCTCCATTGAGCCATAGCTCCCCCATCCAAGAGAGGTGCTTCCACAAGCTTGGGCATGGTGGCCCATTTCCACTAGAGAAGGTATAGCTTGTCATTCTTGTTTTGTTCATTTTCTTTCTTTGCTTGATAACCCATGATTTCATTTTCATGTTTATTTCTTAACATTGTTTTGCAGGTATTTTGGTTTATTATTGCTTAGAATTTATTTGCAGGTCTTTGGAAGCGAAACCCTAACCTTTGTGTGTAGAGGGGTTCACCTTCATTTCTCCATTCTCTTCTTTCTGTTCTTAGTTTAGCTTCTGTCCATTTACATTACATTTTCATTTTCAGCATTTATCCACGCAGGAACCTACCCTTCTGTCCTATAGACAGAAGGGAACCATTCCTGCCCCTGTAGCAAGGAGAAATCCCTGTTACAGGGTTCATGCGAAGGACTTTCTAGTATTAGGCTTCTTTCCAAGTGGATTGTGTTTACACTTAGGGTCTGTGGGGTACCTAAGGTAGCTTGTTTGTTCACTGCCATTAAGGTTGATGAAGAACACACCATGGATGTCCCTTCATCGACATGAATTCTCTCCCTCAATGTTCCATCAATGCATTGTTGATCTAGCAATGCAAGAACACTGGTTGTTTCATTTAGATATGACCCTCATTCTTAATTCCAAATTATTTTATGAGGATTTTCAATTTTACATGCTTAAGGATTAAGATATAATCTAGCAAAGCATGAAGCTTGGAAAGAAGAATACTTGGACATTCTCCAAGCAAACTATGATAAGGGAAGTCAACGTTTTATTTTTGTCAAAGACATATAAGTTGATTTTGAATAATATTGGACAACTTGTTAATTGTAAGACATTTATTTAAAATTGCATATATTTTGTTGAGATAAAAGAAGGATGAAACAATTTGTGATGCGCTTGAAGGGTTTGATGTGAAAATGTCTTTTCGTGAGATGAAAGATGGGTGATTTTCAATCATATAGGCTTCACAAATGTCAAGTTGAGCAATGCATGTTGGAAAAATGGTTTTCATGTTTTGGATGGTGTTTTGAGTGTGGCCTTAAAAGGCCCACACTGCGCACATTTGGATTTATAGGCTTATCTGCATGGTAGCTTGTTATGATGCACGTTTTATACTAAAGTTTTTTTTTCACATCTTTGGATTGGCAGCCCCATGTTTCCTGTCATTGTCCTTCAATGAAGTGTTTTTCCTTCTTTGATTGCACAGATGGAACATTTGTATTTCTTTGCAATTTTGGCATATTTATTTCAATGAAAATTATGATAGTGATTATGTTAAATGGGTTTTTATGCAGGCTTATTTTGCAACCTTCGTTTGTTGTTTGAGGGGTAGGTGTGTGACATGCTTTGGTAGGGTTTCTATTAATTTGGTTTTCTTGCATCCATATTTGGTAAACTAAGTGTGGATTTCCCATTTCCTACCTCACGGTCCGTCATCCACACACCTTCATTGATAGCCTTCAAGCTTCAAAATTTGCAAGCCAATAAATGTGTTTTTGGGCATTAGTCTTGTGTTTTTTTACATGGTTATAATATGATATGTCCTTACTATGTAGAACATATTTCGATAAAAGTTAAAAAGAAGGATGGACTTGAAATCAGAGCAAGGTGGGAAAGTGTGGAAATGTTGGATGCTACTCTTCAGAAAGGCAATAAGTATTTTGAAGGTATAATTTTTTAAATGAGAAAGTTCCTTCAGAAGAAAGCAGCTGCTCCAAATAATCCCAATAAAGGTCTAACAAAGACCATAAAGCTATACAGGTTGGAATGGTAAGATGAATATGGTTTTACTGTTTTTTGATTTACGGTCCATCCTGCACACTCTAGATTGATAGCTCAAGGAATGAATTTTGGACAAATTTTTTAAGTGTTTTGGTTGGATTTTTGTTAATTGGGTTTTGATGCAGCCTTATCTGGATCTATAACAAAACTATGATAAGGGCGGACACTCTTTTTCTCGTCATCAATATATACCAAATGCTTTGAAGCAAAGTCCTGTTGGACAACTTATTGAGTTTAAGATACTTCTTAAACATTGAATTCCTCATTTGAGGTTAAAAAATGATGACATACTTGGATGAAACAATGGAGATGAAGTATCCAATATTCCTTCAAAGTTTTGCGAGTGTCATAGGGAAAAATGGTGAGTGTTGACTGGCAGGTGTTTTATTAACGAGATTTTGATGCAACTTTATTTGGTAACTTGATAGTTAAATTAAGAATGCTTGAAGGGAAGTTCTATACTTATTATTGAGGTTAAACAAGGATGAAACACTTGGATGAAATAAATGAGATCAACTCTCCAATATTCTTTGACAATATGGAGAGTGGCACTTGGGAAAATGTCACTTGTTTATTTGGTAGTTGTTTTGTTAACTGAATTTTGATGAAACCTTATTTGGTAAAGCAAGTGTGGATTCCCCATTATACCCAAAAAATAATTGATTCTAATTTCATTAGTAAAAACATGGAAAGCATGCTGATATTTAGGACTTGAAGTTAACAAATTGTTGACTTCTTAAGCAACTAGGTAGGACTTGAAGATTTTTTTTATAGCAGATGCCATATGAACAATTTGCAATGTGCATGAAAATTGGGAGATTTGTTTGTTATCTTGGTTTTGATGCAACATTACTTTGTGATCTTAGTGTGGCTTTCCTATTTTCCCAAAACATCTTTCATGTTGTTTTAGTGAGTAAAAACATGACAACTCGGATGATTTTCGATTTTGTAGGCTTAAAGGCCCGTCTTGTACACAACTGGATTGGAAAGCCTACAAATGGATTTTATGGTAGATGTATTCTGTTTTTGGAAATTGTTATATGAGATGTCCTCACTACATAGAACATATTTGGAAGAAGTCTATAAATAGGAATGGACTTGAAATCAGAGGAACATGGTTCCTAGTCACTCCATTAAATTGCATTTGGACACATGTCTTGGTGATTGGCGAATGGCGGTTGGAAAATTGTTTCACATGTTTGGACAGGTGTTTTGTTAACTCCGGTTAATAACCAACATTATTATCTTTGTTTACTACTTGAGCATCCATCCTGCGTGTGTTTGGGAAGTTGGACAGGTGTATTGCATGTTTTGATAGGGGTTTTGTTAACCGAGTTTCAATGTCTTCTTATTACCTCTGTTTTTTGCTTAAGAGTCTGGTATGCACCTGTTTGGGCAGTTGGATAGGTGTCTCATGTGGTTTGATAGGGGTTGGTGCTAATTTCATTAGTCAAAACACTGACATGAATGTTGATATCTAGGACTTGAATTCAACAAATTGTTAACTTCCTAAGAAAGTAGCTAGTACTTGAAGAGTTTTTTTTTTTACATAACACATGCAATATGAAAAATTTTCAATGTAAATGAAAATTGGGAGAGTTGTTTGTTAGATGGGTTTTGATGCAACATTACTCTGTAATCTCAGTGTGGCTTTCCTATTTGCCCAAAAAAAATCAACTACTAATTTCATTAGTCAACACATGGCAATCATGTTGATATTTAGGCATGCATAAAGCTAGATTGGCAATCAGGCATGCATAAATCTAGATCGACATCCCTATCTCATATCATCTTGTTTTGATGCAAAACTGATGCAATTCTATGATTGAGAAAATGGCTTTCATGGATGGAGCACGTTTTGGATGCAGAAGTGTCACATACCCCAATTTTGCAAAATAATGTTAATTGTTTAATTTGATTTCCTAAGACATTATGTTAAAGTTAATGCTAAGTAGGAACTGATGACTCAGCAGAGTCAAAAGAAGTGGAATGTAATTCTGAATATTTTATTATTAATAAATAAAAGTGGATACAACAGCATGGGAGAGCTGTTAATAAGAGTGTTATTGGTCAAACTGATGGAAGGAACTAGGTGGAGGGCAAAAAAAAAGTGGCAACATCCTCAAACACTTCCTATGTTGCAGGTGGCAAATTCCCTACATTTGGGGTCATGATCCCCCAAGAAAGTGGGATCAGAGTAGGTGGCTCAATAAATGACAACTAACCCAAAAAGACCTAGGCAATATTTTAAAAGTACCCAATGAATAGAGCTGAGGTTGCTCATATATTTTCTAGGAGAAGAATCATTCAAGAGGAATGCTCTTCAAGGAATTCATTGGGGAAAAGAGAAAACTGTAAGGAAGGTGTTTTGAGAGATAATCTACAGTAACTTGGTCTGATATAGCTTGCTAGCTGAGAGAACTTACTGATAAGTTCAGGGTTTGTATTAAGTCTGAAGACTAGTACTTGATTATTGCTGCACCTAGTTCCATCCAGGGAGACCAGAGCAATCTCGGGGGTCCTAAGGAGTCACTATTTGAGCGATCTCTAGGAGTTGGTAGGGAGGAACGGCCTCCCATTGCTGTTGTCATCCAAGCTCAAGAATAGGTTCTGCCATCTGGTAATCTTTGTTTTAATATCTGTGTATGATTGAATGTTATGTTTGTAGCTTATGATGTAAAGATTTATATGGTTTAGTAATGAAGTTGTTCTTAGTTGTCAGTAATAGAATCTTTTTGATGAGAATTAAAACCCCACCTGTGTTTTTCCTCATCTGGAGTGACCAGACCGTACTCCAGCACAGGGGTGAAATTATAAATAATATAGTATGATGAAAGTACAGAATAGAATGTTAATGGCATTATAGAGTATTTTCTTTGTGTTGTTATCAGAAGAATTATCTTTTGTATCAGGAGTAGTATTAACCTGTACTGAAACTATTAGTCTATTGGAACAGAGAAAGAAGCTATATTATTTACTGACAGTAGTATGAATGGGTAGATAAAATAGTTACTTTCAGTAATTTTTATTACTTATTTGAATTCAAGAGAAGAGTACAATAGTAAAACTAGAGTAGGGTAAAGCTAATTAGAAATGCTTTACCACTCTATAGTTTATTTCTTTACAGTTTAGGTTAATTAACTATTGCATGTATAAAGAAATCAAATTGAAAGAAAGATTAGCTAGAATATTGATTTACTTCTACAGATAGTCTATTTCAGATTTTACTTACGGATAGTAATGTATATTATTCATCTATTTGGTTTTATTTAGTTAAGCATAACAAATTCTACCATTGCTAACCTATACTTTTAAGTTGTCAACAAATGTAGTACTTAGTTCTTTAACTTTTATTTTATAAATAATAAACTTGTAACATAATCAAGATAATGTAAAATACAGAGAGTATTTCTGTAAAGTATAGAGTACAGTAAAAACACAGTAATATAATACTAATTTATTTTATGATTATAAATAAAGAAAGAATAAAGGTAATAAATAAGTTCTTATAAGAACAGTATTAATATGAATTAATCAATGTTATATTCCATTATAGTACATAGTAAACAAGTATAATCTCTGTACTCAAGCTGTATCTAGCAGATACCTAAATAAATCAGTAAAACCATGAAGTCTTTATACCTCCGAAGGTTAAAAATAAATTCTAAAACAAACTTTTATAATTCTTTGTAATAAAATAAACTATTATAAAAACCCTGTACAGTAACCCTAGTATATTTTGAAGATAGAAAAATATTATTATAGGTAAAAATAAAGTGAAATAATGCACAGGAATTATCCCACAGAGCGACAGAATGCTCGACCTATCGAGCTCAACCAATCTTTATAGTTTAGAACTAATAATTAAAAACCATTTACAGTAGAGCCACATAAGTTACAAGATAAATAAAGAAGCTATAAATATTTTTTAAATACTGTCAAGATAGGGTAAAACCCTTCAAATCTAAAATATACATCAGAGTATACAATGGAGTTAATAAAGGAAAGTGTCTAACTCCTTAAGGCCTCTCGGCCTTAAACAAGATCTGCAAAGTAAGGCTTTTACAGCCTGTACAACATTAACATGTATATATATATATATTACATGGTAATAAATTAAAGCTCAAAATCATAGTCTTGGCCTCAGCCGCAGATCCCATTTTGTAAATCAAAGGTTTAATCTCTTAAACAACAGCAAACGAGTTCATTTAATTGAACCAAGAAAACCACGAGGGTTACAGACCACGAAGGCCAACCCACGACTGTCCCCAAGGGACCAATAAGGAAGAAAATGCCATGGTTAAACCAGGCTTAATGTAACATCCAGTCCTCGTGGTCTTGCACCATTCATGCTGAGGAGGACAGGTCGACCCTGTAAACAAAGAGGAGTAAGGATATTAAAACCTTGTAACAAAATAGAATAATTGTTTAAGAATAACAGTTTTGAAAGATAATGAATAAATGAAACAACGTTCTTACCTCATTTTGTACCGTAGATATGACCATCGAAGAGCGGCAAGGTAGCCACCCGCACGAGGAACATGAAACCTTTCATCTGTAGCAAGGGAGAAAGAACTTACTATCACCTTAAAAAACCAATAGTGACTGAGTCTACAAGTAGCTAGCACAGAAGTATTTACACCCAGGTGGTCGTTACACACCCAGCAAGGAGGAAACTAATTTATGGTGAAACCCTACACCCAATAACTCTGCAATGCAGCAAGGCCACTACACTCTGTACCAGGTCAAGGAGGGAGAAAGTCCCTTTCTCAGTCGAAGGGTTCGAAATGGAGCCAGCTACAAAGGAGAAAACCTGGAGAAAGTATCATAAACCCACATCTAAGTAACCAAGGGTTTATAGGACAACATTTCACAGTCAAAGTATTCGGGGAAACATCACGAAGGGAGACTACCAGCCATCAAGGTAAGTGACAGTGCAGAGCGACAGGAGGTCAAATACCACACTGAACAATGAGCTTAGGGTTCGAAGGGAAGAGTCTTTTATTCTCGGTTCGCTTGGCTGTAAGGATGCCACGTTAGCTTGATAAATATTTCACTTGCAGTGGGTATGAGTGTATAGTCCCGGTGATCCTTTCATTGAACATTATTCCAATAATTGATAATGGAATGATCGAATTATAACCCTTGTCCCAATGACATACGCTGCATGGAAACAACACAAGTTTTCATTACTTAAAACCCTAGTCATTGCAATCATCGAGGTCGTGGGGGAAATCTTACGACCCTTATACTTAAAACTTTGGTGTTCATAAAACATAATTTGAGCCTAGCTTTATTTACATCATGGTATGGCCCTTTGCTTAACCTTTGCACTATACTATGCAACATTTCTATCAAACATATATAATCACGATGATGATAGAGTCTTATAAAATATGTCATAAAAAGAGAGTAATAGCGTTTATTCTCTTAGTGAGAACCTTAATCACAAGTAATTATTCTATCAATCAAGTAATTGTAACTTAAATAAAAGTAGAATTACTTCTTAACCAAGTATTTTATGCATGCAAGGAGATAAGAAGCATTATGGTAAAAGATGTTAGATTTTGGATTCAAAGATAAACCTTAGACTTGTTAAGGGTGAGGTCTATCCTAGGACCTCTGTTCTTTTATAAACTTGGCCTTTATTCACTAAGCCAACTTTAACTTAATTCGAATCTAGCCTATTATTATAATTGAAAAAGAATTTACATAATCTTTCCACGATAAATATCTCCATACTAGTGTCAGTCTCTTACCTTTGAATGAATTGGTATAGAACTAGCAGGGTTTGCTTATAAGCATGAGAAGTATCTAAAAGTTTAAGGGTTCACCTTGAAATTGTTAATGATATTTATTAACCACAATTGGATGTTATTTTCCAAGCGATTATAGTACAGAGGGATTTGACCCTCCAACACTAGTATAAATTAATTGATTGTAGTATGCAATAAGGTTATAACCCCTTAAACTTCGAAGTAATGAAAGTGGGAGGTTGGTATATAAACTCTTTATCATTTTACACTGTGCAGTAACCAATTCAAGCATGACGTAAATTAGGAAGTTTGTACAAATAAAAACTAGACCATTTAACTTTATAATTCTGCCATACCTGCTATGTTTGTAAAGAAATATTTAAAGCATTTTACATTTGATGTTTAGTATAAACATCAAGAGTTTAATACTCAGTAAGAATATTAAATCAAGCCTTCAAGAAAGGAAACAACTGTCATCAATACCAGTAGAATCAAATCTATTTCTAGAATATCTTGAAAAGAAGAACAGTTTAATGCTTTACCTCGATAAGCTTTGGAAACTGACTAGTATGTATATTCTTCTACTAAATTAATTATTGTGCGAAGAATTTATATTGAATACTTTAGAATTTTGATAAGCAGCACCCGAACCTCTTACCTATAAATCTGTAAGAGAAGGAAAAATTATGTGTTAGCTTGAAAGCTAAGTAAGCCCAGTTTTTCATGACAGTTCCACCTTGTGGTCCCAAGAAGAAAACAAATCAGTAAACTGAAAAGAAACTGTTCTATAAAGATAAACATAATCAAAAGATAATTCAGATATGAATTCAGTAACATATAACTAATTAAACAATTAATGACTGCATTTATTAAAATTATATGCATTTTAAAAATTTTAAATTTTTCAGAAAAATTGGGGTTTTGACATGTGGTATCAGAGCATAAGGTTCAAATACTAGGCCTTGATGTAGCCCAGTTAGCTTCCATAGAACAGTAAAGTAAGATAATATACTAACATATATTATGTTTTATGTAAAGAACAGATTTTTTTTTTTCTTTTCTGAAGTTTAACAGGTAGGTATGGAGAAGCTGGGAGAGTATGCTCAAGAGGAGTCTCCTGATATAGAAACAAGACAATTGCCCAGAGAACCTATGTTAGAGGAGGAGACTGCAAATCCTTCAGAGCTGTTGCAGAATCTAAAATATTTGAAGACTGAGATGGAATCAGTCAAGAGGGAGAATGAGAGGATTTTGAAGGCTCAGGAAGAGTTGAACCAAATTTTAATAGAAAAATTCCAAACTGAAGGAAGGAGCAAAAGATCAGAATTTGAGGATGTTAGTCATCAAAGAAGGGCTAAAAAGATGAAGCTGGCGAAAACTGAAAGCAGTTCATCATCTAAAGGGTTCAGTGAACGACAAAGTTACCATACTACTAGTGACAGTAGTGAGGCTGAGTTGTATGATAGAAAGAAGAAATATAGACCATATGAGGAAATTTCAGGGGAGTTTAAAAAGATAAAGCCCCCAAATTTTAATGGAGAGACCGAAAAAGGGGAAGAAGCAGAGTCCTGGTTATTCGGGATGAGGAAGTATTTTCATATATACAATTATTCAAATCAGATGAAGGCAAGAATGGCAATATATAATCTCTCCGAAAAAGCGGATATATGGTGGCAATATCTGAAGAGAGTCAAGGGTATCAAGGAAAAATAAGTTAATTGGAGTACTTTTAAAAGGTACTTCAAGAAGAAATTTTTGTTCGAACAATATTACGAAGAAATAGCTAAAGAATTTTACGAATTGAAGTTAGGTTCAATGACTATAAAGGATTTGAACAATAAATTCTTAAGCTTGTTGAGGTATGTACCTTACCTAGTAGACGAGAAACCTAAAGTGCAGCGATTTCTCAGTTGTCTACCATATCACATTAAGGACATAATTGAGTATGATAACACGAAGACTTTGGAGGAGGCCATGAGGAAGGCTAATTTTTGTTTTGAACAGAACAAGAAGAAAGAAGGCTTAGCCAACTGGAAGGCTAAGAAGAACAACAATCAGCCTGAGTTTAAGAAGAAGGAATTTGTACCCCAGAAGAATTTCAAGAATAATAAGAATAAAAATTATTCTAACAATAAGAATTTCCAGGGAAATGGAAATGGTACTTCCAATAGTTCGAATAACTTTAAGGGCAAGGAAGCTACAAATAACCATGGGAATTTTACCAAGAGTTTTGAACATAAGGAACCTGTTAAGTGCTGGAAATGTAATGGCTCGCACTATGCCTCGGTCTTCCCAAATCGAAAAAAGTCAGTCAGCAATATTCATACTGTGCAGGAGGAAATGACCGTTGGAGAACTAGCGACGACTATGCCCAGAATAAATGCAGCTTTGGAGAACCGCCAAGCTGACTATCAGAATTCCATGGTGGAAGTGGAAGGTATGATTCACCAAACCCCTGTAACCATTTTAATCCATCCAGGAGCTATTCTTAGTTACATTGCACCTCAGATAGTGGAAAAATGTAATTTGTCTATTGATAAGTTTGATAATTCCTGGTTAGTTCAATTAGCCACAGGGGCAAAAAGAAAAGTAACCTATTTTGTGAAAGAATGTGCTTTACTTATGGATGAATTTAAAACTACAATTAAGCTTAATGTTTTGCCACTTGGCTCATATGATTTACTGATTGGCATGGATTGGTTAGAGCAGCATAAGGTAGTTTTAAATTGTTACGATAAAACTTTCATGTTCTTAAATAGTAATGAACAACTAGTAAAGGTTAAGGGTATTCCTAGAAAGACTATAATCAGACATATTTCTGCTTTACAACTTAAAAGAGTTGTTAGAAAAGGATGTAAATCCTATGCTGTAACTATTACAGATGATGCAAGTAAATATGAAACAGATAAGTTAAAAATAGAAGATATTCCTGTTTTAAAAGAATTTACTGACGTATTCCCAGAAGAAATTCTAGGATTACCTCCAAGGAAGGAATTGGATTTCACTATTGAGCTGGTACCGGGTGTGGTACCTAGCTCAAAAGCCCCGTATCGAATGAATATTTTCAACTTAATGAGCTAAAATCACAACTAAAAGAGTTAATAGATAAGAAGTACATTTGACCTAGTGTGTCTCCTTAGGGAGCACTAGTCATCTTTGTCAAAAAGAAAGATGGAACTATGCGACTATGCAGAGACTACCATCAACTAAACAAGATGACTATCAAAAACAGATATCCGTTGCCCCGCATAGATGATCTATTTGATCAACTACGTGGAGCCACGGTGTTCTCAAAGATAGACTTGAGGTCAGGATATCATCAGGTAAGGATTAAGGATGAGGATATCTTTAAGACAGCCTTCAGAACAAGGTATGGACACTACAAGTTTTTCGTAATGCCATTTGGGCTTACCAATGCCCCAACTGTCTATATGTGCTTAATGAATAATATAATGCATAAATACTTAGATAAATTTGTTGTCGTTTTTATCGACGACATCTTAATTTAATCTAAAACGGAAGAAGAACATAAAGAACACCTAAAGATAGTTTTACAAGAGTTGCGAGAACAACAACTCTTCGCGAAGTTTAGAAAGTGTGACTTCTTTAAGGATGAAATCCAGTACTTAGGTCACGTATTGACTAAGGAATGGATTTCAATCGATCCTGAAAAGATTCGGGCAATCAAAGATTGGCCGGCTCCAAAAGATGTAATGGATGTTAGGTCATTCATGGGAATTACCAGTTATTACCAGATATTTATTGAAGGCTTTTCAAAAATAGCAAATCCAATCACTTCCTTGCAAAAGAAAGGCAATAAATTTGATTGGAACTCAAAGTGTGAAGAAAGTTTTAAGAAATTAAAAACCTTATTGACAATTGCACCTATTCTAAGAATAGTAGATCTTAATAAGGATTTTGTGGTATGCACAGATGCCTATAATGATGGCTTAGGCGGTGTGCTAACTCAAGATGGGCATGTCATTGCCTATGAGTCTAGGAAGTTAAAAATTCATGAAAATAATTACACAACTTATGATTTAGAACTTGCGGTTGTTATACATGCCTTAAAATGCGGCGACATCATTTAATAGGCAGAAAATTTATTCTAATGACTGATAATAAAGGACTGAAATATCTTTTAGATCAACCTAATTTAAATGCAATACAAGCAAGGTGGTTAGCCTTCTTGAGTGAATATGATTTTGAAATCTAGCACATAAAGGGTAAGGAAAATAAGGCAGCTGATGCATTGAGTTGAAACACAAAGCTGAATTTTACAGCGGTATTCAACACTTATGCTTCTGATTTAAATGAACAGCTTAAAGAAGGGGTAAAACAAGATGAAATTTATCAGAAATTATAAATTACAGCTAAAGAAGAACCTACAGAAATCTTAATAAAAGGTTATAGTCTAAATGAAGATGGATTTTTATTATTTAAAGATAAATTGTATGTGCCTAATGTGCCCAAGGTTAAGTTGTTAATTCTTGATGAAGTCTATAAAACACCTTACTCAGGACATCCAGGTTACCAAAAGACTATAACCATGCTAAGAAAAGAATAGTTTTGGCCTAATATGAAATCTGAGGTAGCTGAATACATTGCTAGATGTTTGGATTGTCAACAAGTTAAAACCGAACACCAACATCCATCTGGTTTGCTACAACCTTTACCTATTCCTAGCTGGAAATGGGAAGTGATTAGCTTAGATTTTATTACTGAACTGCCCAGAAATCAGAATCAAAATGACTCTATTATGGTGGTAGTTGACAAGTTGAGCAAGGCAGCACATTTTATTCCTATCAAAACTACTTACAAGGCTGCCAATATAGCTGATATATTCTTAAAGCATATTTTTCGGTTACATGGAGTACCGAAAGTTATAATTTCAGACAGGGATCCTAAATTCACAGGAGATTTTTGGAAGTCCTTGTTTAAGGGATTGAATACAACATTGAATTTCAGTACCTCCTTCCATCCTCAAACAAATGGACAGACCGAAAGAGTGAATCAGGTGCTAGAGGATTTATTAAGGATGTATGTTAAAGATTAGCCAGGTAAGTGGGAAGACTACTTACATTTAGCAGAGTTTGCATATAATAATAATTATCAGTCATTAGATAAGTTTAGTCCATTTGAAATTTTTTATGGACGTAAATGCAACACTCCTATCTCCTGGAATAATCCAGTAGATAGATTGGTGTTAGGACCAGAATTATTGAAGGAAATGGAGGTAATTGTAAAACAAGTGTAGGAAAATTTGAAGGTGGCACAGGATCGGAAAAAGAGCCAAGCAGACTTGAAAAGAACTCCCAAGGAGTTCCAGGTAGGCGAGCATGCGTTTATAAAGGTAAGTCCAAAGAAAATCTCTCTAAGACTAGGGAGTTGTGCAAAGTTAGCACCACGTTACTGTGGCCCGTTTGAAATTTTATCTAGAATTGGTTAGGTTGCATACCAGCTAGCATTACCACCTAACTTAAAAGTACATAATGTTTTCCATATCTCTGTTTTGAAAAAGTATGTTCATGATGCTACTCATGTGGTTGATTGGAATGTTGTACAGGTGGAACCAGAAGGAGAAATTCTGGTGGAACCAGACTGTATCCTCGGGAGGAGGGAAATTACTCTGTGGAACCACACCATTGGACAGGTGAAGGTGCAATGGAAGCACCTTAGTCCTGAAGAGGCTACCTGGGAACTGGAAAGTAAGATGCGGGAGGCATACTCGAATCTATTCCAGGAGAATGCAGAGGATGAAGAATAAGTAACATTGAGGACGATGTTACATTTTAAGGGGGTGTGTATGTCACATACCCCAATTTTGAAAAATAATGTTAATTGTTTAATTTGATTTCCTAAGACATTATGTTAAATTTAATGCTAAGTAGGAAATAATGACTCAGCAGAGTCAAAAGAAGTGGAATGTAATTCTGAATATTTTATTATTAATAAATAAAAGTGGAGACAACAGCATGGGAGAACTATTAATAAGAGTGTTACTGGTCAAACTGATGGAAGGAACTAGGTGGAGGGAAAAAAACAAGTGGCAGCATCCTCAAACACTTCCTATGTTGCAGGTGGCAACTTCCCTACATTTGGGGTCATGATCCCCCAAGAAAGTGGGATCATAGCAGGTGGCTCAATAAATGACAACTAACCCAAAAAGACCTAGGAAATCTTTTAAAAGTACCCAATGAATAGAGCTAAGGTTGCTCAAATATTTTCCAGGAGAAGAATCATTCAGGAGGAATGCTCTTCAAGGAATTCATTGGGGAAAAGGGAAAACTGTAAGGAAGGTGTTTTGAGAGATAATCTACAGTAACTTGGTCTGATATAGCTTGCTAGCTGAGAGAACTTACTGATAAGTTCAGGGTTTGTATTAAGTCTGAATATTGGTACTTGATTATTGCTGCACCTAGTTCCAACCAGGGAGACCAGAGAAAGCTCGAGGGTCCTGAGGAGTCGCTGTTTGAACGCTCTCCAGGAGTTGGTAGGGAGGAACGGCCTCCCATTGCTGTTGTCGTCCAACCTCAAGAACAAATTCTGCCATCTAGTAATCTTTGTTTTAATATCTGTGTATGATTGAATGTTATGTTTGTAGCTTATGATGTAAAGATTTAGATGGTTTAGTAATGAATTTTTTCTTAGTTGTCAGTAATAGAATCTTTTTTATGAGAATTAAAACACCACCTGTGTTTTTCCTCATCTAGAGTGACCAGACTGTACTCCAGCACAGGGGTGAAATTATAAATAAGATAGTATGATGAAAGTACATAATAGAATGTTAATGGCATTATAGAGTATTTTCTTTGTGTTGTTATTAGAAGAATTATCTTTTGTATCAGGAGTAGTATTAACCTGTACTGAAACTACCAGTCTATTGGAACAGAGAAAGAAGCTATATTATTTACTGACAGTAGTATGATTGGGTAGATAAAACAGTTTTTGATAAAATAGTTACTTTCAGTAATTTTTATTGCTTATTTGAATTCAAGATAAGAGTACAATAGTAAAACTAGAGTAGGGTAAAGCTAATTAGAAATGATTTACCACTCTATAGTTTATTTCTTTACAGTTTAGGTTAATTAACTATTGCATGTATAAAGAAATCAAATTGAAAGAAAGATTAGCTAGAATATTGATTTACTTCTACAAATAGTCTATTTCAGATTTTACTTACGGATAGTAATGTATATTATTCATCTATTTGGTTTTATTTAGTTAAGCATAACAAATTCTACCATTGCTAACCTATACTTTTAAGTTGTCAACAAATGTAGTACTTAGTTCTTTTACTTTTATTTTATAAATAATAAACGTGTAACATAATCAAGATAATGTAAAATACAGAGAGTATTTATGTAAAGTATAGAGTACAGTAAAAACACAGTAATATAATGATAATTTATTTTATGATTATAAATAAATAAAGAATAAAGGTAATAAATAAGTTCTTATAAGAACAGTATTAATATGAATTAAGCAATGTTATATTCCATTATAGTACACAGTAAACAAGTATAATCTCTATACTCAAGCTGTATCTAGCAGATACCTAAATAAATCAGTAAAAACATAGAGTCTTTGTACCTCCGAAGGTTAAAAATAAATTCTAAAACAACCTTTTATAATTCTTTGTAATAAAATAAAATATTATAAAAACCCTGTACAGTAACCCTAGTATATTTTGAAGATAGAAAAATATTATTACATGTAAAAATCAAGTGAAATAACGCACATGAATTATCCCATAGAACGACAGAATGCTCGACCTATGGAGCTCAACCAATATTTACACTTTAGAACTAATAATTAAAAACCATTTACAGTAGAGCCACATAAGTTACAAGATAAATAAAGAAGTTGTAAATATTTTTTAAATACTGTCAAGATAGGGTAAAACCCTTCAAATCTAAAATATACATCAGAGTATACAATGGAGTTAATAAAGGAAAGTGTCTAACTCCTTAAGGCCTCTCGGCCTTAAACAAGATCTGGAAAGTAAGCCTTTTACAGCCTGTACAACATTAACGTGTATATATATATATTACACGGTAATAAATTAAAGCTCAAAATCATAGTCTCGGCCTCAGCTGCAGATCCCATTTTGTAAAATGAAGGTTTAATCTCTTAAACAATAGTGAACGGGTTCATTTAATTGAACCAAGAAAACCACGAGGGTTACAGACCACGAATTCCAACCCATGACTGTCCCCAAGGGACCAACAAGGAGGAAAATTCCATGCTTAAACTAGGCTTACCATAACAGCCAGTCGTCGCGGTCTTGCACCATTCACACTGAGGAGGACAGGTCGACCCTGTAAATGAAGAGGAGTAAGGATATTAACACCTTGTAACAAAATAGAATAATTTTTTAAGCATAATAGTTTTGAAAGATAATGAATAAATGAAACAACGTTCTTACCTCATTTTGTACTGGAGATATGACCACCGAAGAGCAGGAAGGTAGACACCAGCACGAGGAATAGGAAACCTTTCATCTGCAGCAAGGGAGAAAGAACTTGCTATCACCTTAAACAACCAATAGCGACTGAGTCTACAAGCATCTAGCACAGAAGTATTTACACCCAGGTGGTCGTTACACACCCAACAAGGAGGAAACTAATTTACGGTGAAACCCTACACCCAATAACTCTGCAATGCAAGGCCACTACACTCTGTACCAGGTCGAGGAGGGAGAAAGTCCCTTTCTCAGTCGAAGGGTTCGAAATGGAGCCAGCTACAAAGGAGAAAACCTAGAGAAAGTATCATAAACCCACATCCAAGTAACCAAGGGTTTACGGGACAACATTTCACAGTCAAAGTATTCGGGGAAACAACACGAAGGGAGACTACCGGCCATCAAGGTAAGTGATAGTGCAAACAGGAGCCCAATGCAGAGTGGCAGGAGGGAGCCTAACCACACTAAACAATGAGCTTAGGGTTCGAAGGGAAAATTATTTTATTCTCTGTTCGCTTGGCTGTAAGGATGCCACGTTAACTTGATAAATATTTCACTTGCAGTTGGTATGAGTGTATAGTCCCGGTGAGCCTTTCGTTGAACATTATTCCAATCATTGATAATGGAATGATCGAATTATAACCCTTGTCCCAATGACATACGCTGCATGGAAACAACACAAGTTTTCATTACTTAAAACCCTAGTCATTGCAATCATTGAGGTCATGGGGGAAATCTTACGACCCTTATACTTTATAACTTTGGTGTTCATACAACATAATTTGAGCCTATCTTTATTTACATCATGGTATGGCCCTTTGGTTAACCTTTGCACTATACTATGCAACATTTCTATCAAACATATATAATCACGATGATGATAGAGTCTTATAAAATATGTCATAAAAAGAGAGTAATAATGTTTATTCTCTTAGTGAGAACCTTACTCACAAGTAATTATTCTATCAATCAAGTAATTGTAACTTAAATAAAAGTATAATTACTTCTTAACCAAGTATTTTATGCATGCAAGGAGATAAGAAGAATAATGGTAAAAGATGTTAGATTTTGGATTCAAAGATAAACCTTAGACTTGTTAAGCATGAGGTCTATCCTAGGACCTCTGTTGTTTTATAAACTTGGCCTTTATTCACTAAGCCAACTTTAAATTAATTCAAAGCTAGCCTATTTTTATAATTGAAAAGGAATTTACATAATCTTTCCACGATAAATATCTCCATACTAGTGTCAGTCTCTTACCTTTAAATGAATTGGTATAGAACTAGAAGGGTTTGCTTATAAGCATGAGAAGTCTCTAAAATTTTAAGGGTTCACCTTGAAATTGTTAATGCTATTTATTAACCACAACTGGATGTTATTTTCCAAGCGATTATAGTACAGATGGATTTGACCCTCCAACACTAGTATAAATTAATTGATTGTAGTATGCAATAAGGTTATAACCCCTTAAACTTCGAAGTAATGAAAGTGGGAGGTTGGTATATAAACTCTTTATCATTTTACACTGTGCAGTAACCAATTCAAGCATGACATAAATTAGTAAGTTTGTACAAATAAAAACTAGACCATTTAACTTTATAATTCTGCCATACTTGCTATGCTTGTAAAGAAATATTTAAAGCATTTTACATTTGATGTTTAGTATAAACATCAAGAGTTTAGTACTCAGTAAGAATATTAAATCAAGCCTTCAAGAAAGGAAATAGTTGTTGTCAATATCAGTAGAATCAAATCTATTTCCAGAATATCTTGAAAAGAAGAACAGTTTAATGCTTTACCTCAATAAGCTTTGGAAACTGACTAGTATGTATATTCTTCTACTAAATTAATTATTGTGCGAAGAATTTATATTGAATACTTTAGAATTTTGATAAGTAGCACCCGAACCTCTTACCTATAAATCTGTAAGAGAAGGAAAACTTCTGCGTTAGCTCGAAAGCTAAGTAAGCCCAATTTTTCATGACAGTTCCACCTTGTGGTCGCAAGAAGAAAACAAATCAGTAAACTGAAAAGAAACTGTTCTATAAAGATAAACATAATCAAAAGATAATTCAGATATGAATTCAGTAACATATAACTAATTAAACAATTAATGACTACATTTATTAAAATTATATGCATTTTAAAAATTTTAAATTTTTTGGAAAATTTGGGGTTTTGACAAGAAGCAACGTTTGTGGACCAGGTGTTTGCTAATGAAAATGAACATTGTCGGCAAGGTGATAGAACACAATTTTAAGTGCAATAATGTTTACAAATATGCCACTAATTTCATTAGTAAAAACATGGCAAACATGTTAAAATTTACTTTGAAAGGTTTCCATAGTCAAGCATGCATAAATATAGATTGAAATCCCCATCTCATATCAGCTTGTTTTGATGCATGACTGATGCAATTTTATAATTGAGAAAATGGGTTGCATGCATGGAGGATGTTTTGAATGTAGAAGTAAGTTTTGCATACTTGGAGTTTGCTAATGAAAATGAACAATGCAGGCAAGGTGATAGAAAACAATCTTAAGTGAAATAATGTTTAGGGAGACCTTGAAGAAAGGGATGTATGATATTTGGGTAGCACAATATGAGTACAATTTGTCCTATGCTATAGGGGGTGTATAGAGGTCTAATATGGAAACACATGGATGTCCTAACAATATTAATCAGTCCCATATGTCCTAATTATGAAGACCATTTTTAGAATGAAGTTATGAAGTATAGAGTAGCAGTCAAAGAAGGAGTGGCCAAATGTGCATCTGCCCAAGCTAACTCTTAAGTGATTGAATACATATGTAGAAGGTACAATTGTTTAAATGAGAAAGTGTCTTCAGAAGCAAACATCTACTCTAAAGAAAGCAATAAAAGCTCCAACAAAAATTACCACAACAGTTGAAGAGATTAAGGCAACTATAGGATTAATCTATATTCCAGAAAATTAGAGTTGCCCCTGGTATACTAAAATCCAAATTTCAGAACTACTCATACACATTCCAATACAACATTTATAAACAATTTACAAAATGAAATCCTCAATTTGATAGTAAACATATAGTAATTTACACCAACAATCATTCCACTGTCAAATGTAAGCAAGATAATTTATATTTGTTTTAAAATAATTATAGAAATTCTATAAATCACAGGTGCGTACTCGTAATTAAATACTAAGATTAAAAACTTCAGGATTAAAATTCCCATTGCGAAAAAAAATCAATTCTATAACAATCAAATGTTTTTCTAGCACAAGGAATGTCGAAAACAGTTAACCACGGTGAAGTAACACTTGCAAATTTGACCAAGTGCCAAAACCTCTGGTGTAAACAGATACTAGCAAAAGAAATACAAGAAAACTAAAGCCAAACAGTAGCAAATATTGGTTACCTGAGGCTTTGATAGATGATGCAAAGCAAAGGAGATGCATCAAAAAACCCGGCGAATTGAAGATTCTAAAAATATATTCCAAATCCTAATAATATAAGTTGGAATTAAGAAAGAGGCCCATGTATGAATGAAATGACCAGCTTCTAGCATTGATGGAGAAACAATGCATTAATGGAGCATTGAGTGCGAGCATTGATGTATCTGAAGGGACTTCAGTAGTTTGTTATTCAACGACCTGAGCCACAGTGAAAAAACAAGTGACCAGAGTGACCCCACAAACCCTGAGTGTAAACCCTTAAAAAAACCCTCGGTGTGAAACCTTCGCAAAACCCTCTGCGTGAAACTTAAAAAAAAACTCAACGTGAAACCTTCGCAATGGGTATGCCTAATTTGCAAAGAAATGAGTATGCCCAATTTGCAAGGAAATACAAATGTTCCATCTATGTAATCAAACAAGGAAGAACACTGCAGTGAAGGAAAACGACAAGAAAAATAGGGCTGTCGATCTAGGAATGCGCCAAAAAAGTGAAATTGATCACCAAATGTGCATGAAAACAATATTTCATGAGATAAGGCTTCCAATCCAGTCGTGCGTGGGACTGATTGTTTAGGGATGCACTCAAAACACCAGTCAAAAAATGCAATGCACCTGTCCAAAATTCATTCCCCCACCTGTAAATCTAGCTAACAAAACACCTGTCAAAACATGCTAGAAACCTTCCCAACTACTCAAAAATGCACAAGACCCACCCTCAAGCAACAAACAGAGGTAATAAGCAGGCATTGAAACCCAGTTAACAAAATCCCTATCAAAACACCCAATACACTTATCCAACTGAGAGAACACGCGCATGACGGAACCTCAAGAGGCATACGAAGGTAATAGGTGGGCACCGAAACCCAGTTAATAGAATCCTTGTCAAAACACGCAATAAAAATATCGAACTAACCGAACACACGTAGGATGGACCCTGAAGCAACAAACAGAGGTAATAAGTAGGCATCGAAACATAGTTAAAAGAACCCCTATCAAAACATGCAATACATTTGTCCAACTGACCGGACACGTGCAAGACATACCTACGAGAAACCCATTCAACTTCCATTCACAAATGACCAAGACACGTGTGAGATCGTAACTTGATGGAGCGATGAGGAATATGGAGATTGCCGTCTCCATTATTTATCTCATTCGACGTAAATATCTATAGTCCTTGACATATAGTCACCGATGGGGTGGCATTAGTTTTTTTTTCACAACTGAAAAAGCTATACTTTTAAGTATATGTCTATCTGGTCATATGAGCGGCATTAGTTTGTCCATCCAACAATTATTTTTTTTCAGTTCGCAAAGGTTTTGGAAAGTTTTTATTTTTGTATTAAATCAAATTTAAAAAAAAAAGATTGGAGGTGTTTTTGTCGACATCACTATTGATTTCTGAAAGGGGTTTGGTGTCCATTTTTCCTCAGTGCATCCTCTCATACTGATCACATCCTCTCGTTCTATGTGTTTGTGTATTCCTTGTGTCATTCTTTCATTTACATAGGAGCCAGGGCCATGGTGGTTCTAGTTCATTTATTTCCTACATCCTCACCTTGCCGCCTTCTCATTCCATTGTTCCTCTTATGCTTTGCATTTATACATGGATTTTTTCATTGCATCATTTACATGGGAGACAAGGCTATGGTGGTCCTTTGTAATATCCCCATTCAAATAATTGCATAGCACGGAAATTGCATCAATCCTACTAGTTCCCTAGGTTGGGTGGAAACATTAGGAAATTAATAAGGGATCTAATAAATGGTGCTTATATATTAGAAGGAATAAATATTTATTTAATGGAGTTATTAAATGAATTCAAGTGAAAAATTAAATGGCTATGGAGAATGGAGGCACATGGAGACTATGGGGCCCACTCAAGCTAGAACTTCTATGTTAAATGGCATCCTCCTCTTGCAATATTGAATCTATGGGAAGCCTAATGTTTTTGGATGGATTATAAGTTTAATATAATTTTCCATACACTTCATAGGTCTAATTTGGGATGAATTGTAACTTACATGGGGAGAGGAAGGGCCAAATGGGAGTTTCATGGACACTTGGCTAGATTCCCCTTACATTTATGACATCTATGACACCAATGATGGAGATTCTATGATAGTTATGAAAAAATTCATATGTGAAGGATGACATATGACATATGTGACATGTCAGTCCTGAATAGAGCATCTTATAGGGTGCTCATGGGAGTTGGAGAAGGCTAAGAGGCTCCTACTCAAATTTGGGAGAAGAGGGAAGGTGAAGAGAGAGGCCACATGGCATAGCATGAGCAGCCACACCAATTCAACTTGGATTTGGTTTATGGATGGATTTGGAACCTTATAATACCAATATTTTTTATAAAATTCATGGATCATACATGAGAATTCCCTTTTCATCATTTGTGGAAACTGTTATTGTGAAGAGAGAGAGCTAGTGGATGACTAGTTCATGCCTTAGCCAATTTCGAGGGTGAAAGATTCCCATCCTAGTTGGTGTTTGGACAGGACACTCAAGTATTTCAAGGATATTCAATGGAGTCATAAGTTACAGGTGAAATATATATAAGCTCATGGAAATATTAATTTCATCTTGTTCTTCCTTTCATCTCAAGTTTTCTCACCATATTTCAGCTCTATGGAGTGAGGCACACTTGGTTAGATATTCAAGTATTTGAGGGAGCTTCTCTTCATATAGTATTTTGTATTATAATGTAAATGTTATTATATTTAATTTCAGAAATATATCAGTTCTAAATCCCAAGAAATATCAGGTATTATTTATCAATAAATAAGAAATAGTGCCATTTCCCCACTACCTTCTTGTAAACTCTCTTAATATTGATGGATTCAAATGGATGTATAAAATATTGTTGATTTATGAATGAATGGAATTTAATTAAATTACATTATGGGTTTAATTTTCATTAACTGATAATTTGTGGCCATTGGGTCTAATTTCGTAGCAATTTGAGCAAACTACACCTCATTTCCCCAAGGGTCCAAAACTAGTTTTTTTTATATATGATTGAAAGAAGTGATAACATCCATGGGAGGACTATTGGTTATGAATATAAGTCTCTGATAATGTATTATACTCATCCCATGATTCAATTTAATAATTTTATCGGGTTTCTGCACATTTGGGAAGCCATTTCTATCACTTACCCTGGGGGGGATTTGAGCCCAAAATTGCCAGTAAAATCATCTATCTTGTTCAGAATTTAGTACAGACTTGAAGAAGTGATTAGAGGGCCATAATACATCCCTGAACATAATAATTAATTTATTATATCATTAATACACCTTATTTAAATATTTGGGATCAATTGGGCTGATTTGGAGAGCAAGACACTAAAACTAGTCAAGAGCCAAAATTGTGAAAAAAATGGAAAATTGGGAATTTTGGTAAAAATTTAAAAAAGGGACATTACAAGTGGTATTAGAGAATGTTCTTGGATCTTGATGGTGTTAAAAATAATTCAAATAAATAAACCACCACCCTTAGCATCTGAATTGGAAGGTGTTAGGCTTGTAGAAGAAGAACTAGAAGGAAAAAAGGTACCTTTGACTAAAGCTAGGGCTCACGAGGGAGAAGACTACACTAAGAGAAAATGGAGTTTCTAAAACTTATAAAACCATTGTTTGAATAAATATCCAAGGAAATGAACCAAAATATGGTAGAAATGACCCAACATATAGCAAAAGGATTCGAATTGGTCGTTAGTCAAATGGGAAGCAAAGGGATAATAAGATATACTGTGTTGTTTAGGATAAAGCACCCTTGTAACCTAGGGTCTGGGGTTACCAAATTACTACTAACTTGCAGAAAATCAAATTTTTATAGGGAATGGAAAGAGAATAGGAAGAAAATATTGACTTACCCGATTAACAACGATTGATCCAAGCTTGATCTCCTCTTGCTCCACTTCTCTCCAAAGCTTCTAAGGATGTCTCTTCTCCACCTACAAAGAGAAAATCCTTCAATTAATATCTCATGCATATCTATACAAGAGGTTAGATGAAAAGCATATATGTAACATAATCAAACATATTCATTAAGCCAATATGAATGAAATAAGCTCAATACAATATTGGAAGAAGAATTCTCTTTATTAACAAGCTGTCAAAACCCCAATTTTCTCAAAAATTTAAAATTTTTGAGATAACATAAAATGTTTACAGTTGCGGTTAGATAACCACTAGCATCTAATAGGAGAAAGGAAACAGATAACAAAAGTGTTCGTTAACTTTAACACATATAGATTAATCCTGTTTAAATTTGATATGTGATGTGAGTAATCTACATTCAAAAATTTAGCTATACTAATGGTTTGAATGTCAAGTAGGTGAGGAGTCATTTTCTAGCTGGGGCTTACTTAGCAATTGCTAACGTATCTAGATTTTTTGAATATTTACAGGCTTGATAGGTAAATTTTGACCTAGTAAAAGTTTATTAAGGCGATATATCAGATATAGTTTCTATTAGCATAGAAAATATTGCTAGAGTAAAAGTTCTGTTTAGAAGACTCAAGAATCTGCAAGGTAAAGTAATGTTTCTTTTACTTGTAAAACCATATTATTTTAATTCATCCTTGTTTCGTAGAGGTTATTAATGTCGCCCTAATATTTGTCTATTGTCAGTAAGATCTTTATGATAGATAGAAACTTTGCTTTTATCTTTACTCTAATTGATTTCCAGTTTTAGAAGAGCTTAAGATAATATTTCATAACTCTTTCTTAGATAAGAGTCTATTGCTATAACCATCATAATAAATTAAGCACTGCTTATCATTTTATAAATGGACCTAAGTCCTTCAGAACATAAGCCTAAAGTATTCTTCTTAATTTTGTTCCAATTAGGACTCAACATGGTTAATTATCAGCTTAACATTGCTTGTAGTTTATGAGATATCCTCAACATGTAAATCGTCAAGATCATGGTTGGAAATCCCATAATCGTCATGAACGACATAATATGACAATTTCACATTACCCTAATATTTTTTTATATGTGAATAAGATGCAATACAATCCTAAAGAGTTTACTATTCTAGCTCCAAATTTTTAACTTCATCTTGTTTCAGTTCATCTTAGAACTTGACAAATATTATGAAGTTACATGATCATTTACTTATAGTTTTATATCCTACATCTAGTATTGTAGATTCCTTTTTGAGTGAAGGAACTATTTTTGTTTATAAGTGTTATTATATATTTATACACCATATTAGTTTAATTCTATTCTTACGAGTTAACCATTCATAGCACATGAATATAATACCAAGTTATTTTAAGCAATTTCAAACATGTTCAAGATTAAACTAACCTCTTACTCTTTTCCTTACAAGTTTGATTATGGTAAGTTATAAGAATCCTTACATTATTGGCATTTAATTCATAAACAAAGCCTTTGAGAACAAGGGCATCGAATTCATATGCAACTCGGTTCTTTACCCAAGCTATTTATAAGGTTAAACATTATATTTAATTGTTGGTATAACACTTGTTCAAAGTCGAGGTTTGACTTGTTTGGCAATGATATGCTATTGACCTTATGTTATAATATAATATCATTACATACATAAGGTAATTGATTATCAATTATTGGGTTCATATGAATGTAGTGGTGACTATATAAAAGAACCCATTATGAAGAGAAAATATTTAGGTATACGTGGAGCTCTCCTCGCCATGCAAATTGTGATTTAAAAGCCTTACCTTTCAACCCTAAAATTCATTGCTTCAGCAAGGGTTTTGGTCACTGCATGGTTTGGGGTTTACTGCGGCCATTGAGGGCTAGCAGTTACTTGCCTAAAGCTCCATTGTCTGCGCATTACCTTTGAAGAGTCATTGTTTAGAGTGAGAGCTAAAAGTCATAGCTCGTGAATGAATAGTTTTTTGCAGACACCTTGCTGTGCATGAGGGTTGTTTTTACACAGTTGATAGTTAAAGTGTTGAAGTCATGGTTTTTTCCATTGCCTTGGCTTCCTCTTACTCCAGTTGTCGATGTGGATGGAACTCACATTCAGCTGCCCCTTCTCAGGTGAACGAGATAGTTGTTGTGCTCGTGGTGCCAGTCTGTCTACTTCTTAACCCCGGTTTTCCATGTTACAGGTATGCATAGTTATTTAGAAATTGTAAACTATAAGTAATTACAGTTTCAATTTTATGTAAAAAAATTTTATTATATTTTGCTTTCCATTTTGCAGGTGATAGTACGCATAACCTTTGGAAGGAAACTCTTCACAATTGGACCGACATACAGTTTATGGGTAAGCCTTGGTTACCAAATGGATCTCTCGCTTGTGCAGACCTTAGGGGGAAGTGACAGTTTGAAAAAGTTACTGTGTAGGTTTCTACCCAGTCTTGGGTTGTTGTCCTTCAATTAATTAGTTTTGTTTTTTTGGTTTTAAACCCCCGCTTACGGCAGGGTATCTCCGGCTCAAGCCGTGACTTGTAAATGCTTATTCCTCGTGTTTTTACCAAAGTTGATACTTGGTGTGATGTCTTTTGATTTTAAAATCCCATATTACATTATGGGTGCGCTGGCTTTAAGCTTGTTTGTAAACTTTGTTTAAGTTCGGCCTGTTAAATAATATATAGTTTTCTTTTAAAGGCATAAGGGTTTTCCTTGAGCTCGGACTCAGTTTATCTTTAAGCCATTAATACGACTCTATAAAATTTAGGGTTTGTACCCTATTTGACTGTGTAAATAATAATTTTACTCTGTTTTATTTGTTTGTGTGAAAATATTATTAGTGGCTTGATGACTGTCACTCAATCATAATATAATATTGTCTTACTTACAAGCTTAGTAATTTCGAGCTAGGGTTTCCTTTATGAAACCCTGGTTTTGAATAATTCCTTTTAATTTATTTAATTAAGTTTTTGTTACTTCTAAAGACATATAATGCTTAAGTTATTGTTATTATTTTTATATATAATGAAATTTCTTGAATTGCTTCTGTATATATATATTGTCATAAAATTGTAACCAGTCTTCATTAGTTCAATTTTGTTTAATATTAATGCTTCAAATACTAGATTTATAACTTACTGTTTTCCTGTTATTAAAATAAAGAAATTAATAAAGGGTTTCGACCCTGTAGATACTCTTTTACATGTATATCCTATTTGTAAAATTTAAAAGAAACAGTTTGTTTATAAATATACATTTATGTATAAGTTGGTTATTATCGTATTCCTGTTGTTTATCTATTGAAAAGATAAAAAGAAATTGATAGTTGAACTTAGATATTTTAAATAAGTTCTTCTTAATACCATAATTATTTTTCATATCATTTCCTGAGTTAATAGTATCTGTTAGTCTTAGACTATTATGATTACTAAATAAACTATATACATACTAATTTATACTTATATTGAACTGAAAGTAAACAAGTAGTTTACTTGTATTTATTCTACTGCATAAGCATCAGGTTATTAAGTAAAATACAGAGAAGATATGCATAAAGCATAAAACAGTTTACCCTCCTGCATGTTTTAAATTCAATAAAAAGAATAATGCACTGTGTGTAAGCATAACCTATTTTCTATTAGAGTAGTTTTACTAAAATAATGCTCCTTCTACCTGTGCTGAGTTATTGCTCTTTCTTTTCTAATATACTTACATAAATAAGCTAGTTAAATGATAAACATGGATAAACAAGTCATTATTCTTTTCTGATAAAAATCTACATACAGAAATAAAACACTCTGATATTATGAATTTTATAATACACCTATTCATTTTAGATTCCTATCATGTCCTTCATCTATTTTAAATACACTGCATATGCTGGAGTACAGTCTGGTCCTTCCAGATGTGGAAAAGCACAGGTTAGAATTATTTTTCATCTATTTCAGATGCTTTCCTTCAATATACTAAAAGATTACTAACTATAACAGTTCACCACTAAACATTTAACATTCACTAGTCAGTCATACTTACATTTAACCATTTAACACAGTAAAACAAAAAGACTGTAGAACCTGATTAAGCTGGACAACAATAGCATTAGGAGGTCGTTCCTCCCTACCAACTCCTGGAGAGCGCTCAAACAACGTCTCCTCGGGACCCTCGATCATGTTCCTGGTCTTTTGGCTGAGAACTAGTGGAGCATGCAACAAAAACTAGTCCAATGACTTAATAATCACTATGCACTCAGCAGTAAGATCCTTCAGCTGAAAATCTGCACTAGATCACTTAGCAGTTAACCCCTCAAACTCTTTCCACAAATTCTCTCACCATTGAATTTCTATGAAATACATTCACCTAAATGAATACCTCTCTAGAAAAATGAGCAGCCTCAGCTCTCTTCAATGGGCAATTTTATAAAGATTTCCTAGGTCTTTTGGGTCAGTTGTCATTAATTGAGCCACTTGCTCTGATCCCACTTTCTTGGGGGATCATGACCCCAAATGTAGGGAGGTTGCCACCTGCAATAGTTGGAAGAGGTTTGAGGATGCTGCCACTTGTCTGTTTGCTCTCCACCCAGTCTCCTCCACCAAATTGACCAGTAAACACTCGTTTAATAGCTCTCCTAGGCTATTGTCTCCACTTTTATTTATTTATAATTAAAATATTCAGAATTACATTAAATATCCTTGACTCTGCTGAGTCATCAATTACAACTTAGCATAAAATTCAACATAATGTCTTAAATTACATCAAATAAGATAATATTATTTTTGTGAAATTGGGGCATGTGACATACACACCCCCTTAGAACATAACATCGTCCTCGATGTTATTTATTCTTCATCCTGAGAATTCCCCTGGAATAGAATTGGATATGCATCTCGCATATTACTTTCCAATTCCCAGGTGGATTCCTCTGGACTAAGGTGCTTCCATTGCACCTTCACTTGTCCAATCATACGGTTTTGAAGTGTGATCTCCCTTCACCCGAGGATATAGTCTAGTTCCACCAGAAAATCTCCTTCTGGTTCCACTTGTACATCATTCCAATTAACAACATGAGTAGCATCATGAACATATTTATTTAATACAGAAATGTGAAAAACATTATGTACTCTTAAATTTGGTGGTAATGCTAATTGATAAGCTACTTGTCAAATCCTAGACATAATTTCAAATGGACCACAGTAACAAGGTGCTAGTTTCGCACAACTCCCAAATCTCAGAGAGCTCTTTTTGGGCCTTACCTTGATGAACACATGTTCACCTACCTGAAACCCCTTTGTAATTCTTTTTAAGTCTACTTGACTTTTCTGCCGATCCTACGCAACTTTCAAATTACCTTGCACATGTGTTACAATATCTTCCATTTCCTTTAACAGTTCAGGACCTAATACCAACCTATCCACTGGATTACTCCAATATATAGGAGTATTACATTTCCTTCCATATAAAATTTTGAAAGGACTAAATCTGGCTAATGTCTGATAGTTATTATTATAAGAAAATTCTACCATATGCAAATAATCCTCCCATTTACCTGGCTGGTATTTTACATACATTCTTAATAAATCTTCCAATACTTGGTTTACCCTTTCAGTTTGTCCATATGTTTGAGGATGGAAAGAAGTACTAAAATTTAATGTAGTGTTTAATCCTTTAAACAGAGACTTCCAAAAGTTTCCTGTAAATTTAGGATCTCTATATGAGATTATTACTTTCGGTATTCCATCCAATCGAAAAATCTGTTTTAGAAAAATATCAACTATGTTTGCAGCTTTATATGTAGTTTTAACAGGTATAAAGTGAGCTGATTTACTTAACTTGTCAACTACTACCATGATAGAATAATTCGGATTCTAATTTATAGGCAGTCCAGTAATTAAATCGAGACTAATTATCTCCCATTTCTAGCTAGGAATGGGTAATGGTTGAAGTAATCCAGCTGGGTGTTGATGTTTAGTTTTCACCTGCTGACATTCAAAACACTTAGCAATATATTCTACTACTTCAGTCTTCATATTTGGCCAAAAATATTCTCTTCTTAACATAGTTATAGTCTTTTGATAGCCTAGATGACCTGAGTATGGAGTTTTATGAGTTTTACCCAAAATTAACAGCTTAACTTTAGGTACGTTAGGTACATACATTCTATTTTTATACAGTAAAAATTATTTGGAATTCAAACTGTACCCTTTACTTAAGCTTTCTATTGGATCTTCTTTAGTTTTAGTTTGTAAATTTTGGTAAATTTCATCTTGTTCTATTCCTACTTTAAGATGTTCATCCAAATTTGTAGCATAAGTGCTGATAGCTGCTGTAAAATTTAGCCTTGCATTCCTACTTAATGCATCAGCAACTTTATTTTCTTTACCTTTAATGTGCTGAATTTTGAAATCATACTCACTTAGAAAATCTAGCCACCTAGCTTGTTTGGCATTTAAATTAGGCTGATCTAATAGATACTTTAATCCTTTATTATCAGTCATTAAAATAAATTTTCTGCCAGTTAGGTGATGTCGCCACATATTTAGAGCATGTATAACAACTGCTAATTGCAGATCGTAAGTTGCATAATTCTTTTCATGAATTTTTAACTTTCTTGACTCATAGGCAATAACATGCCCTTCTTGAGTCAGAACACTGCCTAAGATATCATTCCAGGCGTCAGTGCACACCACGAATTCTTTATTAGGATTAGCATGATTCTTAAAATAGGTGCGCTGGTTAATAAAGTTTTTAACTTTTTAAAGCTTTCCTCACATTTTTGGTTCCAATCAAACTTCTTTCCTTTCTTTTGTAAAGAAGTTATTGGATTCGTGATCCTCGAAAAACCTTCAATAAATATTCGGTAGTAACCGGTAATTCCCATGAAAGATCAAACATCTGTTACATCCTTAGGAACTGGCCAATATTCGATTGCTTTTATCTTTATGGGATCTACTGAAATCCCTGCCTTGGTCACCACATGACCTAAATACTGAATCTTATCCTTGAAGAAATCAAATTTACTAAACTTTGCAAAGAGTTGATGATCTCATAACTCTTGCAAAACAATTTTTAAATGTTTTTTATGTTCTTCTTTAGTTTTTGAATAGATTAATATATCATCAATAAACACGACTACAAAATTATCAAGATACTTATGCATGACATTGTTCATAAAACACATCAAAACAGCTTGGGCATTAGTAATCCCAAATGGCATAATGACAAACTCGTAATGGCCATATCTGGTTCGAAAAGCTGTCTTAAAGATGTCTTCATATTTAATCCTAACTTGATGATATCCAAACCTTAAATCTATTTTTTAAAACATCGTGGCTCCACATAGTTGATCAAACAGATCATCTATGTGGGGCAACAGATATTGATTTTTAATGGTCATCTTATTTAACTGACGGTAATCTATGCAAAATCGCATGGTTCTGTCCTTTTTCTTAACGAAGATGACAGGTGCCCCCCAGGGAGACACACTAGGTCGAATATACTTTTTATCAATTAGTTCTTTTAATTGAGACTTTAATTCATTAAGTTCAAGTATGTTCATTCGATAAGGGGCCTTTGAGCTAGGTACTGCACCAGGTATCAACTCAATGGTGAAATCCAATTCCCTTTTCAGAGGTAATCCCAGAATTTCTTCAGGGAATACATCAACCTATTCTCTTAAGACTGGTATGTCTTCCAATTTTAACTTATCTGTCTTAATTAGGCTTTCCTCATTAGTTATTGTTACTGCATAGGCTTTACATCCCTTCCTAATAGCTCTCTTAAGTTGTAGAGCATAAATCTGCCTTATGGTGGTTTTTCTAGGGATTCCTTTTACACTTACTGGTTTTTCATCACTGTTTAAATATGTGAAGGTTTTATCATAACAATTTAAAATTACCCTATGTTGTTCTAACCAGTCCATACCAATCAGTAAATCATAAGAACCAAGAGGCAATACATTAAGTTTTACAATAGTTTCAAAATGATCCATAACTATAGTACATTCTTTTACAAGACAAGTTACCTTTCTTTTAGCACCAGTGGCTAACTGAACCAACCAAGAATTCTCAAATTTTTCAACAACTAACTTACATTTTTCTACCATTTTAGGTGCAATATAACTGAGACTAGCTCCAAGATCAATTAAAATAGTTACAAGGGTTTGATTTATCATACCTTCTACTTCCACCATGGAAGTTTGATATTCTGCTTGTCGATTCTCCAAGGCTATGTTGATTCTGGGCATCGTCCTTGCTAATTCTCCAACAGTCATCTCCTCCTGTATGGTATGAATATTACTAACAGTGTTTTTCTGATTAGGACAGACTGAAGCATAGTGTGGGCCATTACACTCCCAACACTTTATAGGTTCTTTGCACTCAAAGTTCTTGGTATAATTACCATGATTATTAACCAATTCTTTACCCTTGGAATTATTCTGATTGTTTGGAGGATTATTCTTATTTCCTTGGAAATTTTTATTATTAGGATAATTTCTGGCCTTATTGTTCTTAGAATTTCTATTGGGCACAAAATCCTTCTTCTTTTGTTCATACTGATTATTATTTTTCTTGGCTTTCCAGTTGGCCAAACTTTCCTTTTTTCGATTATGTTCAAAATAGAAGTTAGCTTTCCTCATAGCTTCTTCCAAAGTCTTTGGATTGTCATATTCAATTGTGTCCTTAATATGATAAGGTAGACATATGAGGAATCGTTGTACCTTTGGTTTCTCATCTATAGGGTATGGCACATACCTAAGTAGACTAAAAAACTTACTGTTTAGATCTTTCATTGTCATTGATCCTAATTTCAGCTCATAAAATTCTTTTTCTCTCTCCTCATAATATTGCTCACACATAAATTTCTTTTTAAAATACCTCTTAAAGGTACTCCAGTTTACATTTTTCTCTTTTGTTCCCTTAACTCTCTTCAAGTCCTACCACCAAATGTCAGCTTTTCTTGAGAGGTTGTATATAGCCATTCTATCCTTTAACTGGTTAGAATAGTTATATATTTGGAAGTTCTTCTTCATCTCGGATAACCAAGATTCAGCTTCCTCCCCTTTCTCAGTCTCTCCATTGAATGTTGGTGGTTTTATCTTTTTGAATTTCCCAAAAATTTCCTCATAAGGTTTGTATTTCCTCTTTTTAGTGTACTGGTTATCATCACTACTATCACTAGTAGAATGGTAATTTCATTGTTCACCAAACACCTCTGAAGATGAACTACTTTCAGTTTTAGTATGTTTCATATTTTTATATTTACGTTGATGACTTGTATCTTCTGATTCAGTTCTTCTACCCCTACCCTCATTTTGAAACCTTTCTGTTAGGATCTAATTCAGCTCCTCCTGAGCCCTTAGAATCCTTTCATTCTCTCGTTTTACAAACTCCATTTTAGATTTTAGGTCTTTTACAGTTTGTAATAGTTCTGAGGAATTGGTAGTTAAGTCCTCTGGTATAGGATCTATTGGTAAGTTTCCTAGTTCAGTAACTGGATATTCCTCCTGTGCATATTCTTCCATCTTTTCCATACCTGTTTGTTAAACTTCAGAACAACTTCTCTATTGAATAACATTTAGAAGAAAAAAAAACACATTAGCATAATAATTCAATTTACTATTTCATAGAAGTTAGATGGGCTTCATCAAGGCCTAGTATTTGAACCTTGTGCTCTGATACCACATGTCAAAACCCCAAATTTTCACAAAAATTTAAAAATTTTGAAATAACATAAAATGTTTACAGTTGCAGTTAGATAACCACTAGCAGCTAATAGGAGAAAGGAAACAGATAATAAAAGTGTTCGTTAACTTTAACGCATATAGATTGATGTTGTTTAAATTTGATATGTGATGTGAGTAATTTGCATTCAAAAATTTAGTTGTACTGATGGTTTGAATTTCAAGTAGGTGAGGAGACATTTTCTAGCTGGGGCTTACTTAGCAATTGCTAACGTATTTGGATTTTCTGAATCTTTACAGGCTTGACGGGTAAATTTTGACCTAGTAAAAGTTTATTAAGGTGATATATTAGATATAGTTTCTCTTAGTGTAGAATATACTGCTAGAGTAAATGTTCTGTTTAGAAGACTCAAGAATATGCAAGGTAAAGTAATGTTTCTTTTACTTGTAAAACCATATTGTTTTACTTCATCCTTGTTTTGTAGAGTTTGTTAATTTCGCCCTACTATTTTTCTATTGTTAGTAATATCTTTATGATAGATAGAAAAACTAATGGAGGATGGGTTGGAAACAAAAGCTCCTAGTTTCCTAGTTGACTAGCTTTTATCTTATCCATAGAAAAGCAAAAAAAAGCAGAATCTGCTATAAGGTCCTGCATACTAATTCTAGATGAACCCAGAATCAGAAATAACTCATTGCTAGGATATAGATGGCATGCATTGACTTTAAGGTGCCACCTAATTAAGCTAGTGGGTGAATAATTAATCAAATAATGATTAATTATTTTATCCTAAGTTGTGAGTGGGTTTAATATATTCCAACACCCCCCTATAAGTCTGACTTTATGATGGTATGACAAAAAATATGGATGCATATGGATGCAGATAGGGCCCAGCAACAAGGCTATGGTCACCCTTTTACAATTATTATGTCCAGAAAAGTGAGCAAAGAGGCAAAACCACATGGGGAAAATCCTCCCTCAAGATAGGACAAGGCACAAAATTTGAAATATGTCTTCAACATATCTTCATCTTCACTTTAATGAGCTGACTGAACTGCTTCTGGATGAAGCACTTTCTGAAGAAATCATGAACTCCATGATCATGCGCTGGAGTGTAGAACCTGCAAGAAGGAAGAGGAGAGACTCCTTGTATCTCATCATCTGATGAAGTAGGAGCATTATCTGAATGCTTCTTGCTGCTGTCAAACTCTGATCTGCAAACATAATCTGAAATGGAAAAGAGATCCGTGCATACTCCTTTCCAAAGAGTACAAAAAATAAGGCAATTTATTTCACACCCAATTCCCTGAATAGCTGCAAAATTGTGATGTGAATCACATGTCAATCTTCCAATCTGATGTAGCACCTGTATAGATATGATATGAGGCTGATAAAACTATGATATATCAGAAATATTAACATATGGAACAGCAAGTACAAAGTATTCAATGTCTCCATGATGATATAGGGCTAGACTAGGAAAATTATGAGCAACTGGGAAAAACTGATAAGTGTAAAAATCTGAATGATGGATGGGCAGAATGAGATGTTCACGATCTTCAAGAAGGCTCTGAGTATTGATGCCAAGATCAAAGAAGGATATGCTGAATCTCATGAGATCAAGTAAGGTAAGTGGTATGACACAAATAAGGCTTGATGTGGCTAAGCAAACATCCTGGAAGTCACTGGGTTGTGCACCATCAATGAGAGAGGTAAGCAAGAGGTGTGAAGGATTTGGCACATAGATCTCAAAATCTAAGATAGGAGATTGAGAGAACAATGAATGGGTTATAGGATCATAATCAATATCAGCAGCAGCTCCATATGTTACTTCTTTTTCATCAATAGTATCACAAGAAGAAAAATCACCTTCAAGAGACACAGAAAAAGATGGCTCTTCAATATTTGCTTCTTCATTGAAGGAGGAAGCATTCGAATGAAAGAGGGCAGCAGAAACATGAACTGTATGAGAAACTTCTTCATCATGATCAACTTCATCAGAGAATGTAGAGGCCAAGAAATCTTGAGAAAGAGAACAAGAGGAGATGCTAGGTTCGCTCCATGCTTCATCTTCAATTTCCTGCAAACCAAAAGCTTTGTCCAAAATTTTCCAAAGCTCATATGGGTATTCAACAGAATCTATGAGATGATATATATTTGGAGACATTCCCAAACACATAATTCCATAAGCTCTATCACAATTATTTATCCAATCAATCTTCTCTTCATAAGACTCAGGTTCACTCAATGCACCAATGGAGACATCAAAGAGACATTGCCTCTTCAAGTATGCACTCATCTTTGGCTTCCAATCAGCATAGTTGAAAGGAGATAGTAGAGGAAATTTTGAATCCATATTGAAGTTGTTGATATGCTCTAAGAGATACTCTCTGCAACCTGCAAAACAAACTAGGAGAAAATCTTGTAAACTAGACAAGCTCTTCTTCAGAGAGGGATAGGAGACTGGAAGCGCTCCTCAACTCTGTAGAACTTGATAAAAATTGTAGCTCT